>OLKM01000587.1:0-110000 GCA_900291075.1 Melanogrammus aeglefinus
GCTGTTGCTTGTCTAGGTGAGAAATTGCCTCTTCCCTTATTTTATCGCTGTTTCTACAGTCTATAGACAGAACGTGTTACCTGACAAAGTTTGTCGGCGTGATTAAAAACATAACTTCTTACCTGGTCGCATCGGTGTGTGTGCATGCGTGACTGTGCTCACCTGCGCGTGTACCGATGGCGGAGCCGGTAAACATCTTTATTTGTTCGTGTGTGTGCGCACGTGTATATACAATTCCCCTCCTTTTGCTTCATAGTTACCATACCGAAACTTTACCAAATAAAGTCAGTTAAAATCCTGATTCGAGTACCTTTTCTTAAAGAACGCGACAATATCGCCTATGCATATATCGTGATATATCGCCTATGCTTATGTCTTGGGAAAATATAGGGAAGTGGTAATGGCTGACATGCTCAAAGTCTTTGTTTCAGAGCTACATATACAAAAAACATCCCTCTCCATTCATTTTATATCTGCCCACTATGTCTGACAGCCAAACTAATCTTACTAAAGCAGGAACTATTGCTTTACCTATTATTGGATTCATCAGCCTACAATATCAGACAATTGTAAAATGCTGTGAAACACAAAAACTGAGCTGGTTAGACTTGGGCTTGGACGTTGGTTTTTATGTTTCCTTCCTCCAGATAGCCTTGTGTTTCTTTAATAAGGCTGTTCTGGTTTTCGTAAAAACAAATCAAGAAAGATACGGTTGTGATTGAAAATGGTCATATTCTGTGAATCTGTATATTTTAGGATGTGTTTCCTCCCTCCATCACTCCCTCTTTTGTTGGTATGTGTGTGTGTGTGAGAGAGTGACAGAGACACAGAGAGAGACACATACCAACCTCTCAGTGTCCGTCTCCTGCCTGTTTCCACTCACCATGTGGCTCCAGGATGTGTTTGTGGGTCTCAACCTCAGTGGGGTCCTGCTCCTCACCTTCATTACTCTACTGATGATGGATCTACTGAAGAACAGAAACCCCCCCAACTATCCTCCAGGACCTCTGGCTCTCCCGTTAGTGGGCAACGTTTTCAACATTGACCCCAGGCAACCTCACATTTACCTAACCAAGGTAGGCCTATTTTTACCCTATGTCAGTGTACTGCTCCATTCAACCTGGAGGTAAACACGTGAAAAACAGCACTGATGCTGAATATTGTTCAGTACGAAATCTGTGATTTGGTATAATGTGATAGTAATAGCTAGTCAAAAGAGTTACAAATGGAACCACACCCTAAAGAACATTTAGTTGTATAAGTTCGATTTTTTTTTTTTTTAAAAGCAATCTTTATAAGCTAAAGTTTCATTCAAGCTACTTGGTTTTTGCCAGCTGAACTTGTTTTTCCAGAAACAATGAGCTGTGAGTCATGCGTGTTATTGCTGTCACATGCCGGTCAACAACAGACACCTTATGCTCTAATCCTACCTCGTCAGATGGCCGTTGTTCATGGGAATGTGTTCAGCATGCGTCTGGGGAGAGACAAGACAGTGTTTGTGTCCGGGTACAAGATGGTGAAGGAAGCCATCGTGACACAGGCAGACATCTTTGTGGATCGACCCTACAGTCCTATGGCTACCAGGTTGTACTCAGAGAACATAGGTAAGAACAAAAGCCATACTCACTCTCACACAGACACACACACACACATACACACACACACACACACACACACACACACACACACACACACACACACACACACACACACACACACACACACACACACACACACACACACACATAGACGCACCACACACTTAAGACACAAATACTCATGCACGCATACATGATTACAATCCCCCAACTCCCATCCTATTGCACGAACACACACACACACACACACACACACACACACACACACACACACACACACACACACCACACACACACACACACACACACACACACACACACACACACACACACACACACACACACACACACACACTACACAAGCACACACACACACACAACACACACACACACACACACACACACACACACACACCAAACTGACAAACGTAGATCATCCTCAATATCATGCTACTATGTATAAATACACACATACGCCCTCATTAGCAACAATATCCTCCCTAACATCGATGCATTCTCTTCCTCCCCGGGGTCTCCTTCCCCTAAGGGGGGTTCTTCTTCAGCAATGGGCCGCTGTGGAAGAGGCAGCGGCGGTTTGCCATCGCCACGCTACGCAGCCTGGGACTGGGGAGGAGCTGCCTGGAGGACAGCATCTGTGAAGAGAGCCATCACCTGCAGCTGGAGATGGAGGGCATGAGAGGTGGGTCCAGCGGAGCAGACAGAGGGGACACCCAACACTAAGAGGATAAAAGTTCAGTTCACGTTTCTCCTCACATCGGTCCGGCTGGATTCAATCCAGTTTAATGAGTTTTCCAAAGATTTTTAAATATGAGGACCAATCAGCACTAGGGGGGAGGGAGAATAAAAACAATGTGGGGGTGTGAAAAGTTTGTAGAAATAGACTACATCAGAATGTTAAAAGATGAACAGAAATCTGAACGAAAGGCTTTTTCCAGATTGCAATATGTTTTTGTTACCTCCAACCAGATTCGGCAAGAGCAAAGACCTTCAATCTGATTGGTTGGAACTTTTTGAATAATGTAAGGCTGCGGCCAAGCAATTGCTCCCCAACAACGGCCGGAGTGATGCTCATTGTGAAACGCAAACCTTTATGTGAAGATAGTCTCACGAGGCTAGGGTTATAATGCGTAAATCAGAAAAAAAAAACATATACGTTTTGTATTGTTCACAATCCATGTCGATTTATTCATTCACTTCATTTCACAGCATTAAACAGGAGGAAGGAAGACGAGAGCCCACACACTGATAAATGAACTAAATCCCAAAAGCCAATACAAAATTGATAACAAAATCATAAACATAAATGTAAACAAAATATTCCAAAGCCAATAGCAAGGCCAATACGTCTTTCTCAATGGTGTAATATTTAGATGGTGCCTATCAAACGTATGAGAAAATAAACAAACTGGGGGATCAATGCCATCTGCACTTTTCTGCAACGGCACAGCACCAGATCTCAGGGCGCTTGTGTCTACCACTTACTTAAAGGTCCCATGGCAAGCTAATTAATGGATGCTTTAATATAGATATTAGTGGGCCTCTAAAAAGTATTTGAAGATGTTCCCGAAATTCAGCCACGGTGCAGAATAACAGCCACTACGAGCCAGTGCACATCGAGCTTTCCCCAACCGCGCCCTTTCGGTGTCTGTAGCTTTAATGCAAATGAGGTGGGGAGAGGCGGGTCAAGGTGGAGGGTGGGGGTGTGGCCCTGAGCAGCTTGCGGCCACGGCCCCATGCTCTGTTTACAGTGGATGTATCGCAATGGCGAGGCGCACACAGCCTTTAGCGGTGTTCTGTAAATACTGTATTCTAGAACACTCCGGGTGCTCCGGTGGGAGTCCTGGAGCTGTACTTCTAAATAATATCATATTATGCATAGACATCTATATAATATAACTTATATTTTTATGGCCAAAAGCTGTATGCGCTTCCAGACGATATTATGAATCTCTGGTTCTTCCACATCAATGTGAAGTAGACTTAACCAAACATTAAAAAATTGGCTGGAAATCCAATGGGGCAACCAGTGTTGAAGTTTTGGCAAAAGCTTCTATAATAGCAAGCCATGCCAAACAGGCAAAACTCGCGTTTGGTTTCCCTGGTTGCAGGGAAACCTGTGATGGCAATGAATTTTGCTATAGGACTAACCCGTCCACAACCCACCTGCTCACCCAACAAGGTGACCGGCGCTTCAACAAAGTCCCATTTAGCCAGTTTGAGAGTAAAAGAGGCCTTCAGCAACTTCTTGATCACCATAGTCAGAACAATGAACAACACGAATAAGAATAGATACGTGTGTGTGTGTGTGTGTGTGTGTGTGTGTGTGTGTGCGTGCGTGCGTGCGTGCGTGCGTGCGTGCGTGCGTGCGTGCGTGCGTGCGTGCGTGCGTGCGTGCGTGCGTGCGTGCGTGCGTGCGTGCGTGGTGTGTGTGTGTGTGTGTGTGTGGTGCGTGCGTGCGTGCGTGCCGTGCGTGTGCGTCGCGTGCGTGCGGTGCGTGCGTGCGTGCGTGCGTGCGTGCGTGCGTGCGTGCGTGCGTGCGTGCGTGCGTGCGTGCGTGCGTGCGTGCGTGCGTGCGTGCGTGCGTGCGTGCGTGCGTGCGTGCGTGCGTGCGTGCGTGCGTGCGTGTGTGTGTGCGCGTGCGTGTAGGGAGGGGGGGCTTTGAGTTGAGAATAATATAAGAATAATATGAATAGAAAGTATGGTTTATTTTTTAAAAGGATTCCCATTAGCTGTCACCAAAGTGGGACAAGCTAGTCTTCCTGGGGTCCACACAGAAAGACACAAAACATAACAATACACAAGATACAAATCGTAATTCACTTAACAATGATCATCTAAAAGCAGTCGAACATTATTAACATCAGAAATTATTCAGAAAAAGTTATTACATTCATAGGTACTATAATCAGTATTGCATTCATACAATAGGTATGTTGATTGCCTACTCACAAATCTAAATAGTGGATTCTCAAATGGTACTTGAAAGGTACTTTATTCAGTGGGCAATTATTCCAATGATTGAATAAATAACTTTTCTTTAAAGCATTTGATTTTTAACTTGATAACATCTTCAGCTGACCTAGTAATGAGAATGAACCTGACTATATCTGACAATTTGGTTATATAAGAAACCGGGCTGAGAAGACAAGACAGTGTTCCTGAAAAATTGTGTTGTCAGCCCGCCCCAACCAGCCCGATAATGATAGTATTTGTTCTTATGGGACAAGGTAAAACTAACCTGGCAGCTCTGTGCTAGAATACACAACCAAATTATCCAGATAAGGGGTTCAACTGGGGCCGCCAGATAAGACCACATTAACTAACCTTTGAAAAGTTGAAGGGAAAATATGCAGTCCAAAGGCTAGGGCATTACATTGCAAAAAAATCTTCTGATGTCACAAAAGTTAACATTTGTGATGCACATCAGGTTAATGGTACCTTCCAGTAGCCTGCAACAAATCAAGTTTTCTAACTTGTGTTTCTCAGCCCAGATTGATGATACAATCTCCAATCTTAGGCAGTGGGTAGGAGTCAGGAACAGGGACTGGATTAACCTTCCTGAAGCCTGTACAGAATCCTGTTCTATCTGACTTAGGCACAAGAAAACGAGGAGAACTCCAGGGAATGCCGCTTGGCTTTTCTAACCCATAACCCAAAAGGTACTCTACCGCCTTGTCACGGTAGCACGTATGTTCAAGATACTTGTACATTTGGAATGTACAAGTATCTCTCAACATCGGAAACAGACTTCTGGTCACTCGGCCGACAAGGGAGTGATACAAATGCATTAAAAAAAATGCCTCATAACCAGTTTCAACTGAATGATCAGGGCATGCAGTGCAGCAAGCTGCTAATTATCACTCGCTCTGCCTCAGTCTCCAGCTTAAACAGAGCTAGTTCATGATCAGGAGTCTGCTCCTGTACCTCAAATACCTGAGCCTTCTTCTGGGTCTCTAAGGGCAGTCGGACAAAAAAAAAAAAAAATAATATATATATATATCTATATATATATAGATATATATATAAGATAACAACAGATCTAGCAATCCTATCAAAGTTCTCAGTAAAAAAAGCACGGTGTAGCGGTGTCCAATATACACAAAATCAGCAGCCTTTGGACAACCCAACATAAAGACAGACAACAGGGTTTTTGGGGAAAAACAATATTTTTGTGGTTGACAGTGATGGTCAGGTTTGGCACAAGTGAAACAAGTAACAGTAACCAAAAAGAAAAACCTGTCGGCAGGAAAGGCCTAGGTGGTTACCACATAACAGAAAGAGAAAAATGCAATGGAAAAACCTCACGCTAACAAACAAAAATGAGAGAGAGAGAGATCCTAGCAAAACGTTTTTAAATGTTGTGGCAGGTCTCCCCTTGCTGGGAACTGATGAGGGGGATGAGATTATTTGTGGAACCGGATGGATAACGGCGAAAGTGGATAATGATGATAGAGAGACAGCAAGACTGCAAAATACAGGGTCTGAATCGAGGCAAGCCACACAGATTCTCAGAAAGAAACAGAACGTGAACTAGCGAGGTCATGGCAAGATCGTGATGGTCTCGTCATGAGCTTATAGATGAATATGTCAGTGTGCAGTCTTCTATTCTCATTTTGTTTGATATAAAATGTCTGACCCTCCCAGAGAACCTTTTCCGAATGATCACAAACAACCATAGTTTTATTTGATTTTCAGGTGAGCCATTTAACCCGGCGCAATTGTTCAACAATGCCGTGGCCAACATCATATGCCAGATGGTGTTTGGAAGACGTTTCGAGTACGACGACAAGAACTTCCAGACCATGCTGAAGAACTTGATTGAACTGGCCCATCTGGAAGGTTCTATCTGGGCTCACGTAGGACATAAGCCACCACTTTATATTTTTATTTTTAACCAAATGGTTGACTAAGTTTAAAAATAGACCTACATCTAACCAATTGCTGGTGTATTCTTATCCTAGAGATTATCAAGGACATGAATGCAAAACAGGAACCGATTGAAACAATTTCATGCTATACACCCTTTATATGTTATCTATAGTCTATTGACATATGTCAGATCAACTGTAGGACATGACCAGCCCTCTGCCTCTCTCCCATTGTAGTTGTACGATGCCTTCCCTACCCTGATGAAGCACTTACCTGGCCGCCACAATGAGATCTTCAGCAACTTCCGATCCCTGGAAACTCTTATCCGCAGAGAGCTGGAGAGACACAAGCTGGACATGGACCCCAGCAACCCCCGGGACTACATGGACGCTTTCCTCATCGAGATGAAGAAGGTGAGGCCAGATCTTGACCTGACTGTTTTCATTTAGGCCATGGTCTGGCACCCTGGCCTAGTACAATTTAAATAATTCCAGGAAACATTCATATCCTATGAAATAATATTACTCAATTTTAATAAATTATTCAATAAACCATTATGTGGTCATGGCTGTGCATTTGTAACTTTTTTTAATCATGTTTATTTAAGTTATCTGTATAGTTCATGTGATTGTGGGATTTAGGGTTTCCCTTGCAAAATAAGTGATTAACCTCAAAGGGGTTAAATAGTCAAATACAAAAATAGCAATTCCACAGGACTCCAAGGAAAGTTTCTCAACATCATCTTTCTCTATGGCAGCACAGAGAAGCCCCTGAGCTGGGTTTTGATGAAGACAACCTCGTTCTGTGTTGTCTGGACCTCTTCCTGGCTGGAAGTGAGACTACATCCAAGACTCTGCAGTGGGCCCTCATTTACTTGATAAACAACCCACATATTCAGGGTAAGGACCTCACACAATTTGTGCCAGATACCCAAGATGTGGGGCAGGATTGGTGTAACAACCCCATCTGAGTGTTAAAATGGTGCTTTTAAGAAACAATATTAACAAAATAGTCATCCAGGGGAGAATCCCATCTGCACCCCCCCCCCCCCCCTTGTGATTTATCGTCTTTCAAGACAGCCAGGTAGTGACTCGGACACTGATATTAAGATTGTGTGTGTGTGGTGTGTGTTGTGTGTGTGTGTGTGTGTGTGTGTGTGTGTGTGTGTGTGTGTGGTGTGTGTGTGTGTTGTGTGTGTGGTGTGTTGTGTGTGTGTGTGTGTGTGTGTGTGTGTGTGTGTGTGTGGCAACCAATATTGTGTTTGGCTTCCATCATACCATACATTAACATTAACCTCACTAATTTGCAAACCCTGGCTTAGGCCCTGCCTTGATCTCAATTCACAAGTCGTATTGGATCTTTCCCTCTGCAGAAAAAGTCCAGTTGGAGATAGACACAATGGTCGGGCCGGCCCGAAAGCCCAGCATGGCAGACAGACCCAGCATGCCGTACACAGACGCCGTCATCCACGAGATCCAGAGGATGGGGAACATTGTTCCTCTCAACGGGCTCAGAAGGGCTTCCAAGGACACCACTCTCGCGGGGTACTTCATACCTAAGGTGCAAGGAGGTGAAAATGAAAAATGAGACTTACAAGTTGTCCAATGCATGTATAGATCTGAATCGATTATCTGTGTGTGTGTGTGTGTGTGTGTGTGTGTGTGTGTGTGTGTGTGTGTGTGTGTGTGTGTGTGTGTGTGTGTGTGTGTGTGTGTGTGTGTGTGTGTGTGTGTGTGTGCGCGCACATGCAGGGGACGACTTTGATGCCCATCCTGACGTCTGTGCTGTTTGATAAGACTGAATGGGAGACACCAGACATTTTCAACCCTGCACACTTTCTGGATGCGGACGGAAAGCTTGTGCGGAGGGACGCATTCCTGCCTTTCTCTGCAGGTGATTCAAGCTCAAATCTCAGCCAAGAGCTGCAGATGATATCCCTCTAGGTAGAGGTATAATAGGCAGAGGGAGGCTCAGAATCTCAGAAAAGACTATCTTTATGTAATGGTATTGTCTTATTTAAGATTAGGAAACCTCAAACTAGCAGAACGTCCAGAGAGGTTTCTCAATCTCCTCCCTAGCACTACATACATATTATTGGCTCGAGATCATTTTATTTGTATAGCCCTCATCACAGTTACAGTCTCAAAGGGCTTTCAAGGCCATACTTGATATTTTATGAACCCTAACCCTTGCTAATTGGCCCTTTTATTATCAAGGAATAAACCTTTAGAACTTATGCAGAGCTATCCAGCCCTTCTTCCAGTGTGTGTGTTCACATTATCAGTCAAACCGTCAAAAGACGACAATCTGTGTCAAGAAACCATAAGGCCCAATACAATAAAACAATGACCATTTACTCCGCTACAGTCCCCTAAAAAAAAAAACTCTTAACAAACCAACCTTTTGCACAAAGACAAACACAACAGGGCAATACAAATATGTTTATATTTGACTTAATTCATATTTTCTTTTGCCTTTTTCACAATTCATCTGCTTTGACGATGTAAGCATTGGTATGCCATGCCAATACAACTTATTTTGAATTTGTATAAAAACTAGGATTGTCCATAAATACGAAGTGCTGGTTCAGTTCCATCAAAAATCTATAGTCATGCATTTTGACAAGAGAAACCTTGGATGGCGATGCAGCAGGAATGATTCATTTAAGGAACACATTCATTAAAATAACACCCTGTGCTTCTCCCACGTTTTGTTTGTCCCCAGGTAAACGTGCTTGTCTCGGGGAGAGCCTGGCCAGAATGGAACTCTTCTTGTTTTTCGTGAATTTGATGCAGAAGTTCAGCTTCTCAACACCGGAAGGTGTGGAGCTGAGCATGGAAGGAATCATCGGAGCCACGCGCTCACCCCATCCGTTCAAGATATATGCCATGCCCCGCTGAGCTTGTGCTTATAGTAACCAACGGACCAGTAGACTAATACCAATGGACTTGCTAAGTCTTTACACCTTTGTTCTATGACGATAGGGTCTTTCTTTACTCCCTTTAAACTCAAACTAACACAAGTATATTTATTAAACCCCTTGCTTTACCAGAGTATGTGTAAGTAGCACATTCAATTCTATTTCAAGTGTTCCTGAGGACCAAGCGCCATGAAACTGTGATATTTCTTCAGCAATGCTTGTGCAAGACACTTTGTCACTTTTATCGTGCGTTGTATAAAAAAATTAAAAGTTATGCAACCCACGGTCAAAATACCTGCATATTTCAGGTGGATCAAAGGGTGTTCCAAAGGCTTATCAACTACGTGCCATTATTTATGTTGGCCTGCTGCCCTTAACCGTCCTGATTGGAACCTGAACCAGCTTCAATGCTTCAAAGACAAAGACATGTTTAATGTTCTCTCACAAATGCATGCAAGAAAGCATTCAACATCAAAGTGGGCATAACTGCAGCATCTAAACCAAGGCTACGTTGACATATCCAACAGAGCTGTTCTGTTCCTTCACCTGTTGAATTTCAATTTCAAGTTTCATTTTTCCACACCCAGTTTACCTCGGTGAAAACACACAGGCATTAATACATGCACGCACGTACGCACTCACGCACGCACGCACGCACGCACGCTCGCACACAAACAGTGCACACGGAGCAGTAATCACACAAGAGGGAAACTTGACCAGACATGGGGAGAAACAAAACAGATACCAAAGTAAAACCGGAACCAAAACAAGACAAGGAAACAGACAGACCATGACAGAAGCGACTGAGAAAAACTGTAAATGCAGGTCCTCCTGCTGCTCTCTTGAATTTAGGCAGGAGGAAGATCACATCCTTGATGAGAAGCATCGCTCGGGCGGGGCAGGACATCAACGGGTTGCCAGGTTGAAGTCATACCTCCAGGGTGAGGATCCGTCTGTCCCGGTCTAGAACAAAACTCTTCATAAGCAACAAAGCAAATACAAAATCAAGGTGAAATCAAAGCTGTGAGCCAGCGCGCGGCCGCGTGGACTCACATTGCGTGCCTTCTCCAGGTACATCTTGTAGTGTTCTTCCATGGCCTTCATGTCATCGTCCTTCTTCAGGGCAGCCATCAGCTCGTCCAGCCTCAACGCTGGCAGACAAATATGAAATCACAGTCAATAAACAGCAGGCCTTGGGGGAGACCATCAAGATATTCAAGTCCTCTGCAGAGCATGAATTGAATTAAAAATTTGGGCAATGCAGAACATTGCGCAAAATACTAAAGCCAATCAGTTTTTGATAACCAAAGTCTCATGCCGATCCCGGTTGGAAGTAAAAACATCTTCTCAGATAAAAGCCTTCCTTGCTAACTTCTAAGTTCATCTTTTAACATTGTTCTTCAGTCTACCTCTGATTAAACAGTTCTGACTGCTTCATTCTTTACTACGTCTTCCTTGGTCACAGCCATGGTTTTGAAATCATGGGGACTGTGGCGCCCCTCGTCCGTCATGGATTGACTCGGGACTCACAGGTCTGAGTGTTGTCGGGCTAGAGGTCCTCCAACAGCTCCTTCTTCTTCATGATCTCATCCTGAGCCTCGTTCAGCTGCACCCTGAGGGAGAAGGAGCATGACTATCATCTCCTGGTGATGGTGAGGAACTTCAACAGCATAAGGCAAGCTTGTTGCAGATAGATCTAATCAAAATCTATAGTGATTAACAAAACCATGTCCAGGCATTGTATACAGGGCGTTGTAGACATGTTGCGGTTTATATTGATGACAACTACTGAAGTATTGCGATCAACAAGGTCACATTGTAAGTCAATAAAGACGGAGCACAGTTACATGTGAGCGTCAAGTTTCCTCTCTGGTCTCCTTACAGAGCACATGTTTTAGGATCTGAACTGTGGAGCTTTTGCCTCAACCACCGATCAGCTACTACTGTCGTTCTGTACTTCTTCACAAAGATTGTGAACCATTTCATCACGTCACTATATAGTCCAACATTTTAAAAGGTCTTTGCACTGTCATGGTTTTGGTCAACATTTTACCTTTATCAAAATCCGAGGACAATAATCTTTATTTAGATGTGGATAACAAAATAAAATATTTTTCTATTTTATTCTGAACCCATCTCGTGTTATCTAATTTACTACATCTATATCCTGCTAGGCGCATTCTCAATTGAATGGTCGGTAGACCAATACCAATGACTTGCTAAGTCTTTGCATCTTGTTCTGTGACGATGCTTCTGGGAATAAGGTCTTTATTCCCTTTAAACTCAAACTAACATGCAGTATATTTAATAAACCCCTTGCTTTACCAGAATGTGTGTGTTCAAGTGTTCCTGAGGACCAAGCAACATAAATCTGTGGTATTTCTTCAGCAATGCTTGCGCAATACACTTGTTTTTTGTCACTTTTATGGTGCATAAAAATAAATAAAAGCTTATGCAACCCACCGTCAAAACATCGAACACTGCATAATTCAAGTGGACCAAAGGGTGTTCCAAAGGTTCATCGCTCGCGACACAACAGCTCACACGCAATGTCAACAAGAACTACGTGCCGTTATTCCTGCTGGCCTGCTGCCCTTATCTGCCTGATTTGAACCTGAACCAGCTTCAACACAGGCAGCTCCATCCACCATCTTGTGGCTCAGGAAATAATCGACACAACTTGTGTTGAAAAGGGATTTACTTTTGTCAAGATAAAACAAGGCCTCACAATTGTTGACTCCATAAAATCATATATATATATAGATAGATAGATAGATAGATAGATAGATAGATAGATAGATAGATAGATAGATAGATAGATAGATAGATAGATAGATAGATAGATAGATAGAGAGAGAGAGAGAGAGAGAGAGAGAGAGAGATATATATATATATAATCACTCTTAAATTTCTAAAACACATAAGTAATATATTTGATATAAAGTGCTATATTTGATCATTAGCATTGTATCAATGACTGCCTTCAAATGAGTAGGTCTAATTAGTATAATTCACTGCAAAGGAACAAACAATCAAATCAACATCGCAAGGAGAAAGACAAAGAAATGTTTAATGTTCTCTCACAAATGCATGCAAGAAAGCATCTAAACCAAAGCTACGTTGACATATCCAACAGAGCTGTTCTGTTCCTTCACCTGTTGAATTTCTATCTCAAGTTACGCTCTTCCACACCCAGTTTGCCTCGGGGAAAAGCATTTACCGGTACAGTTCCCTAGCTACTTCCAATCGGAGAAAGGTGATTGTGTGAATTTAGCAGGTACCGTATAGAAGCTTAACCATGATGAGGACATTTGGGTCCAAAGGTGGTTACACAATCTTAATTACCAGAGCATTACACCAATTTCTATCAGTCCATTGATTAATGCGGACAAAACAAAGTACAAGTAGAGGAAACAAAGAAACAAAAGAAGAATGTGGAACTGAAACGGGCCTGAATGACTTTTTTTTAGATTAAGAGGCTTGTTGCCTCAAACCTTTCTTAGTAAACATGACTTACCAAATAGATGCATGTTTAAGGAATAAGATTGCCTTCATTTTTTTCAATAAAAAAAACCCTGAAATGGACCTGTATTTGTGGCTGGTGACCAGCACCAGAACATGACATAATAAATGTCACTGTGTTATAGATGTGTTGGGTACAATATAATTATTTATCTTCTGAATTACAAGGCAAGAGCCTTTTATAGCTGCATAGGGTATCAGTACAATTTCACATTACCATACATTTTAAATAATCTTCAGCTGGCATTAGATTGAACTTCATTTTTAAAGTTGTGCTCACATTCATATAGTAGGCATTTGTTTATAATATAATTCTGCATTCATGCGCTTTCTAACAATTAAAGACCATGAAAATCGAAAGCAGCTAAGAAAGGGATTGTCAGATTAAGTGCCTAGTAGTATACATAGCAAAGCACCTAATGGTATACATTAAAGTACCTAGTTGTATACATAGCAAGGTACCTAGTAAAATACATGAATGTACTTAGTAGTATACAAAGCAAAGTATATACTAATATACATGACAAAGTACCAAGTACTACCCAGGTTACCGAGGCTTCTGGTAAATAACCCCAATTCAAATGTCAGAAGTCATCGAGGGAGTGAGCATTGGTATATCAGTGCGATCTGGAAAGGTGAGCACCTACACACACACCCCACGAGTTCATGTATTCACCCCCCCCCCCCCCCCCCAGCCAGCGTCCAGTGGAACAGTTTGAAACGCACAGACGACGACCTCAGGGGCGGAGCGTCATTCAAGCAACAGACCATCAGCCATTGGAGGGATGGCCGACATGAGCAGCTCTTTAAAAGGTGTAAGGCCACTTGAAGTGTTTGCTCGCTTCTATGTGTGCTTACATGTCGATTACAAGAGAGTGGGTCGATGGCCGATGCCCTGGCAGGTTGGGAGGGTTGGGTCTACTTGGCAGCGGAGGCGGGCATGTTGACTGGCAGGACCCGGCGCGTGGCGTTGGTGACCTGGCGCTGCTGGGACAGGAAGGACGGACCCAGGGGCAGCGAGGAGGCGGAACGGCCACCCAGGCGAGACTCCATGGCCAGCTTATGGAAGCTCAGACTCTGGGCGCAGAAAGGAGCGTGTTTAACACACAATAGAAACACACTTTAACCGTTGTTAAGGTGTGATTTTGCAGGACCTCGTCAGACGTGAACATGACACAAACATGACCTCATACACAAACGCCTACACACACACACACAAGCATGTTAACACAGGCACACACACACACACACACAAGCATGTTAACACAGCACACACACACACACACACACACACACACACACACACACACACACACACACACACACACACACACACACACACACACACACACACACACACACACACACACACACACACACACACACACACACACACACACACACGGTCTAAAGTATTGCTGAGCTGAGCGTCTCACCTTATTATACCAGGCTGTGACGATGAGCTTCTCCTCGTACTCCCTCAGCTTGGCCTGCTCACACTCCCGCTGTGAGGCACAGGGGATGAGCCATCAGTATGGACAACCTTTATACCGTCTACGCTGCACCACACCCCCGTCACTGTGCTCAACTTCAAGTACATATGGAGCGCAGGTCATGTGGACCAATGGATCCGTCACAATGGATGCGACATTAAATGCAGGTCCTCCTGCGGCTCGCAAGATCACATCCTCGATGAGAAGCATCGCTCGGGCAGGACCTCAACGGGTTGCCAGGTTGAAGTCATACCTCCAGGGTGAGGATCCGTCTGTCCCGGTCTAGAACCAGGCTCTTCAGGGCCTGGATCTCCGCGGTGGCCGGGTTCAGTTTGGGATCCAGCGCTCGGATCACCTGAAGACCACGTTGGAGGTTCAGGTCAGTTCATCAAACTTTATCAAAGTCTCAGCCCAATAGATTTTTATCTCCCACATAAACATAAACAATTAAATACATCATTATAAGCAACAAAGCAAATACAAAATCAAGGTGAAATCAAAGCTGTGAGCCAGCGCGCGGCCGCGTGGACTCACATTGCGTGCCTTCTCCAGGTACATCTTGTAGCGTTCTTCCATGGCCTTCATGTCATCGTCCTTCTTCTTCAGGGCAGCCATCAGCTCGTCCAGCCTCAACGCTGGCAGACAAATATGAAATCACAGTCAATAAACAGCAGGCCTTGGGGAGAGACCATCAAGATATTCAAGTCCTCTGCAGAGCATGAATTGAATTAAAAATTTGGGCAATGCAGAACATTGCGCAAAATACTAAAGCCAATCAGTTTTTGATAACCAAAGTCTCATGCCGATCCCGGTTGGAAGTAAAAACATCTTCTCAGATAAAAGCCTTCCTTGCTAACTTCTAAGTTCATCTTTTAACATTGTTCTTCAGTCTACCTCTGATTAAACAGTTCTGACTGCTTCATTCTTTACTACGTCTTCCTTGGTCACAGCCATGGTTTTGAAATCATGGGGACTGTGGCGCCCCTCGTCCGTCATGGATTGAAACTCCCTCCGCCAATTATTGGTCCTAGGGTTTTCCTACGTGTGGAAGAGGCTTCCAGCGGGATGAAGAGCAGTGAGATGCAGCAGAGCAGGACTCTGGGACTCACAGGTCTGAGTGTTGTCGGGCTGGAGGTCCTCCAACAGCTCCTTCTTCTTCATGATCTCATCCTGAGCCTCGTTCAGCTGCACCCTGAGGGAGAAGAGGGACAACAAACTGATCAATGAAGGAGCATGACTATCATCTACTGGTGATGGTGAGGAACTTCAACAGCGTAAAAATAATAAAGACAGCACACTTACATGTGGGCGTCAAGTTTCCTCTTCAGGTTGGACTGAAAAATAAAAATAAATAAATTAGGTTAGCCATTCCTTTCGATACAGATAATCAGACGGAGGATCAGCAGTGGGAATAAACTCTACACAGCACAAGTGTGTTGAACTGGTCTCCTTACAGAGCACATGTTTTAGGATCTGAACTCTAGAGCTTTGCCTCAACCACCGATCAACTACTACTGTCGTTCTGTACTTCTTCACAATGATGTGAATTATTTATCACGTCCCTATACATTCCAAAACTTGAAACGGTTTTTGCACTGTCATGGTTTTGGTTAACATTTTACCTTTATCAAAATCCAATGTCAATTATCTCTATTTACATGTAGATAATAAAATAAAACAATGGTTCTATTTTATTCTTGAGCCCTCCGGGCCCAACACAGCGCTGCGGCGGGCCTGCTGGTACTCACGTCGTCGGGCTGGGCCGCCTGGCTCTGCAGAGCCTTCTGGAGGTCCTCCACCTGCTGCTGCAGCTCCGCCATCCTCTCACGGCTCAGCCTGGACACGCCGCGCCACAGCCAGGGAACAGGGAGCAGGGAGCAGGATGGGAACGCCAATATAACAATGAGAGCAATGGCCTTTTAGGCAGGATTCATTACAATGCGTCTCAATTTAATTCTGTGCACGTCCTGTAACAGTATGGTGGTTGTGGGGGGGGGCTCATGGACCTGTTGTCGGTGTCCAGCTCGCTACGTGTGCGGTGGGACTCCTCCAGCTGGGTCTGCAGATCGCTGATCTTCTCCCTCTCAAACTCCTCCTGCTGCAGCCGCAGCATCTTGTTCTCGTGCTGTAGGCGGATGAACTTCTCTCTGCCGGCGGGCCAAAATAAAAAAACGGTTCTCAAAAGCACGCGCACACAAATTGTAAAGTGTGTGACATCAATGACTGTGGACCGCTGAGTACATTAGTACAAAACGTGGAAATACGAGTCACGTGAAGAGAAGCACGTTTCAAAATGGACTCTTGATAACATGATAGTCATTGATGACATTTTATACAACATGTTTAACTGACAGAATGTATAATAGTTTGACTAGTCACCTGTGTTCTATAGGGTTACCTACAGCTAGGGGGTTAGGTGTGTTATAGGGGGTTACCTGTGTTCTATGGGGTAACATGTTCTATAGGGTTACCTACAGCTAGGGGGTTAGCTGGGTTCTACGGGGTTATCTGTGTTCTATAGGGTTACCTACAGCTAAGGGGTTGCTTGTGTTCTACGGGGTTACCTGTGTTCTATTGGGATTATCTCAGCCGCCAGGTTCTCATGGGTGGGGCTTCCAGCCGGAAGCATTCCTGGGAGACCATGTAACAGTACAGGATGTCAACCACACACTCTAAGGAACTTTCCACGGGCTGCAGTCTATTCATAGAGCTCCCTCCCTGGGCTCCGGAGTCGGCTCCAGCCTCAACTTGTACCTGCTTGTCGGAGTTGGTCCTGCTGAGCCTGTGTGCATCGCAGTTCCTCGTTGGTTTCCTTCAAAGAGTCTCTCTCGATGATCACCCTCTGTTGGCCAAACACATCAACTTTAGCGCTTTTTCATTGAGACCACTCATCTTTTGTGCCCTCCATTTGCTGAAACATGTTACTACATCGTTAGGTTCAAGATAACACATTCCAGGAGACGAGAAAGGGACGTTGTTTACATTTAGGGAGAGCCGGTACAGGCCCTACCTCTTTCTCCTTCGTCAGGGTTTCGTATTTCTCCTCAAACTTCTTCATGTCGTAGGCCAGGTTGTCGGCTCTCCTCGTCTCATCAGACAACTTCTTGTGGAGCTCCTGGACCTGGGGTCAAGCGTCCAAGGTCAAGTAAATTAATCAAGCCACGGTCTAAATCACAACAACAAACATATACATATGTTTGAGTATGAAATAAGGTTTTTCACGTTTTCTTCTATGCAAACATTTAATGTTCATGGAGGTTGATTCTGTTTCAATCATCATGGTGGTTAATGGTTAATCGCGCGCGCACACACACACACACACACACACACACACAACACACACACACACACACACACACACACACACACACACACACACACACACACACACACACACACACACACACACACACACACACACCTGTCTCTTGTAGGTCTCCAGTTGAGTGCGCGCAGCGTTGGCCTTGGTCAGCTCCTCCTCCAGGCTGACGGTGTTGTGCATGTATGTCATGTTCTTCTCCTCCAGCTGCTTCACCTGCCGCCGCAGGTCTCCCAGGTCCTCCAGCTTGCGGCGGTAGGTTTCCACCGACGCCTCCAGCTTCACCGCGCGGTCCGAGCAACTCCTGCGGGAGCACACCGCAAATACGAAGCACATACGCGTGGGGATTGAGATGACTCTGCGATCAGAAAGAGAGTGTGCACTTTATTGCCCATCGCTTTGGTACCTTCCTGTGTATGTTCTATTATATTATTGATACCATATACTATATTTTTGGAAACTTTATCCTCCTTTTTTGATCTCCAGTATCAAGGTTTGCTGTCATATCAGAACTTGTGGTGGGAGAAGGCACAGAGCCTGGGCCGGAAACAAACAACTGCAAGGGGGGGAGCTACGGCTTGCTTCCTGTTTTGTTAGAAGATAATCTACCAAGAGTGACAGTGGATACAATAAATTTTAATTAGTATATTTCTACAAGGGCCAGTCAACACATTGTTGATTTGAAACATATTTATTTGTTTACAGTTTGCTAGTGCTGACCGAGTTTGGGTTTGCTGTTATTAGCTAATTATGAGCGTGCTGTGCTCAATTTGTCGTAACAAATATTTAAAGAAGGAGAGCGATGCTCCCCGTTCATGCATATTTGCGCTTGTCTACTATCAGACAATAGATTAAAAATCTCAAATCGGATGATTGAGACGGCTGGTATGGACACCAGGAGTCTCAGAAATCAGATTTATTAATCTGAAGTCTGATTTGCGAGACTAGCTGGTGTCCATGCCAGCCGTGGGTCATGCAGACCCCCGGAGGTCTGTGAGGTGCAGGTGGAGAGAGGATGTAAAGGCTTGGGACCACCCCGGTCTCGCAAGTTCACATTCCGTTTGTCTCTGCGGGTCAGTCTGGCCTCCATCCCATATAAAAAAATTGCTTGGTTGCTCGGACCAATCAGTGCTCAGCGGAAGCGGCATCACATTTCAATTAGAAAAACAAACTGTACACCACAGAATGTTCTCAGGAGGCTAGAGAGGGGACGGACCTGAGGATGTCCAGCTCATCCTTGAGGGCTCGAGACTCCTCCGCCAGGCCGGTAAGCCCGTCGTTGCGGTGCTGCACCTCGATCAGCTGCTTCTCTAGCTCCTCACAGTGGATCCGGTAGTCATCCTTAGCAGCCTCCAATCTGAACCACATGGGCATGCACGCACACACACGCAGATAGACACTTACTCCTCTACTCATCATATACGCGGGTGAACATCTACAGCAGCATGTTTACTATAAAACACACACACACACACACACACACACACACACACACACACACACACACACACACACACACACACACACACACACACACACACACACACCTGAAGGTTTCCTCCTGCAGGGACTCCAGTTGCAGCTGCAGCTGGCTGTGTTTCCTTCCCGACGGTGTGCTCGGGTCGTCGAACGTGTCCAGCTGATTGGCTCGGTCGGTCAGCACGTCATTCTCGGCCAATAAGCTGTTCCGCTCCTCTTGGAGGATTGTCACCTGGGGAGAAGAGGGGGGACAGGAGTGTATGAGGTCGACTTACTGTGTGCCTAAAAATTTAAATCCAGTCATTTGATTTCATGCATATCTGCATCAGAAGACAATGCTGGAGGCATCACATCGTTTTCTACACATGATGAGTGATCAAACGCTGTAATTAATCCACAGCGATAAGGGCCGGTTACATAACAGCTTTTCTAATAGGTTCAAATTAGTGCCAACTGCCAAGTCACGCTACTCGCCAGTTTGCATGACAACCGACACAACTTGCCATTATGTTTGAGCCAATCACCAAGAGTAGTGGCCTTGTTTCGCCAGAGGTGGTGCCGTTTCATCAGAGTCGTTGGTGGATCATTCTTTCAGCCCACAAACTAATGGTGGGTTAGTCCTACCTTGCACCCACCATTTCAACATTTCATCATCGTTTTACTTAAGTAACAGACACAAGATTGTTTGTGTTTTGTATAAAGAATTAAAAATATACCAAGTAATATTTATAATACAAGTTTGCTTATAGAAAGACAGAGCAACATAGAAAGGAAACAGCTTTAATGCGATATATTCTAACTGATAAACATGCTGATAAAATTTGTTCAACATACAGCATAAAGTTTCCTGGAATAAGTGGTTAAAGCAATTACCCCTGCTGTACAAACCTAAACATACAAGTGCACATGGAAAGACATAGCATACAGAATATGTTCACAGCAGAGCCCCACTGGAGGGTTAGCAGGGTTAGAATGGGCTAGAGGGGGCCTGGTTTCAGCCCGGCGGCCCTGGTCGACTTACCCAACCTGGACCACAAGAACATATTCTAATCCGTCAAGAGTCCAGCCAAATAACCAAAGAAGAAATGAGAACAGTAGCTTTGAAGACCGATTGATAACAGTGTAGACAACAACATAGAGTAGACAGTCCAGCAGCAAAGTGCCCAGGGCAGACGAGGACAGACGATAGCCACTGGCTCTGGGCTCAGTCCGGTCTCTAAACCCACAGTGTTTCTGCCACAGCAGAGCCAGACAATAGACTCCAGCGCTGTTGATACCACATGGCCCAGCTTCCACTGTGCCAGGGGCATGCAAACTGTGTGTGTGCGTTTGTGTGACTGTGTGAGTGTGACTGTGTGAGTGTGAGTGATTGAGTGAGTGAGTGAGTGAGTGAGTGAGTGAGTGAGTGAGTGAGTGAGTGAGTGAGTGAGTGAGTGAGTGAGTGAGTGAGTGAGTGAGTCTGTGTGAGTGTGAGTGAGTGAGACTGTGTGAGAGAGTGAGTGAGTGAGTGAGTGAGTGAGTGTGACTGTGTGAGAGAGTGAGTGAGTGAGTGAGTGAGTGTGACTGTGTGAGAGAGTGAGTGAGTGAGTGAGTGTGACTGTGTGAGAGAGTGAGTGAGTGAGTGAGTGAGTGAGTGGTGACTGTGTGAGTGAGTGAGACTGTGTGAGAGAGTGAGTGAGTGAGTGAGTGAGTGAGTGAGTGAGTGAGTGAGTGAGTGAGTGAGTGAGTGAGTGAGTGAGTGAGTGAGTGAGTGAGTGAGACTGTGTGAGAGAGTGAGTGAGTGGGTGTGTGTGTTCGATGTCCCTAATCGAATTGTGTTTAAGGTTGACTAATAGGAGACACAAATCAGACAGATTTCACACACACCAACAATTAATCCTCTGGAAATACCTGCACATCCAGCTCCTGACAGCGCTGGGCCAACTCCTCCTTCTCAGCGGAAAGAGATGCAAAGTCCTCCCGGGTCTTTTTTAGCTAAAAAAAAAAAAGGAGGGCAAAAGCTCCATTTACTACTACGGATGATGACGATACAGAATCAATTTGACAGAATGACTTATTCTGTTTCATAATTGGATAACCTTTTGCATGTTTGATTACATTTTAAATCTTCATTTGACCTTTAGGACCAGATATTGTCATATGCACCCTTGTGGAAAGCGCTCCTTTTTGCGACCTGACCCGACTGACCTGCTGTTCCAGGTCCCCGGAGAGCTCTGAGCCAGAATAGCAGACAGTATCTCTGCTCATGAGCTGAGGAAGACAATTGGCATTTGGTTTGCAATCATGAGATCAACACCCAACTGGATGTAATGCTTGTTTCACACCACTGCATGCATCAAACTGGGACACGACTGGTGAGGTGTGTCTTTTGGCTAAATATGCAGAGAGGGAGTGGGAAGCCCGATCTGACCTCTTGAATGGCGGTCATGACAACATGCTGCACCGACTCCTCCAAGGTCATGATGATCTGAATGTATTCTGGTGACGCAACAATAGAGTCATGTTACAAACCCGCACACACACACACACCTCTAACACTAGTGTTCCAGGCTTCTTTGTTCCCCCGTTGAGTTTGTTACTGGGCCTCACTCATTCCCCAGATGGCTAGGCCTTTGTGAGCAGCTTGGAAGGACAATAGAACCACATTGTCGACCACAGATCCTAGAGAACTAGACTAGATTGTAATCGTCCTTTCATACCTTTTCCTTCAACACACTGTGAACGTGCGTTTGAGAGCGAATGCTAGTCAGAGTCTTATGAAGACACGTGTCTATGTTTATTTTTTATGTTCATTTTATGTTTTCATTGTAACGGTAGGCTACCTTGCTTGCGTTCACATTTGACCGCGCAGCCCAGGATGAGCTGCAGCAGACGGCCCGTGTTCAGCGGGTCGGTGTGCTCCGCCACCAGCGCCACGTCCGGCAGGGGGAAGTCCGACATCTGCTCCCCGAGAACCTGAAGAACAACAAACTGAATCCTCATCCAAGTATTGGGGGAGATCTAAAAAGGTGCGGTGTGTAGGATTTATTGCCATCTAGTGGGGAGGATTCAAATTGCAACCGACTGAATACCGTGCCTCCTCCCCTATCCCTCCCCTATCTCTTTCCAACTATTGAGAGGGATAGGTGATACCACCTTAAATACCACCCTAGAAATACAGGAGGAGGAATCGAACAGCTTCCTACCTCATTATAATAATCCACCATCATCTGAAGGATCTTCTTCAGGTTGTTCATCTAAAAAGATTCAAAGAATTTTCTTCAAAATATACAATACATACATACATACATACATACATACATACATACATACACACACACACACACACACACACACACACACACACACACACACACACACACAGAAAAAGAGGAGAGCACCGTTTGGCAGAGGTCACGAGGACAGGTGAGAGAAGACGGATGAGAAGGACAAAGGTGAGAGAAGACACGTTGCGAGTGTGGACAGGTGAGACGGGACATGTGAGAGGAGGACAAGTGAGAGAGGACATGTTAGAGACAACAGGTGGAAGGGGACAAGTAAGAGAGGACATGTAAGAGCAGGTGAGAGGGGAAAAGTGAGAGAGGACATGTTAGAGACGCCAGGTGGAAGGGGACAAGTAAGAGAGGACATGTTGGAGCAGGTGAGAGGGGACAAGTGAGAGAGGACATGTTAGAGACGCCAGGTGGAAGGGGACAAGTGAGAGAGGACATGTTGGAGCAGGTGAGAGGGGACAAGTGAGAGAGGACATGTTAGAGACGCCAGGTGCAAGGGGACAAGTGAGGGAGGACCTATAAGAGCAGGGGACAGGTGAGGGATGACAAAGAGACTCAAAACACAAAGGCCTTTACCTTCAGTCTCCAGTTGTCCCCCACATCTGGTTTGATACGACCAAGCCAACTTTTGCTGAACCACACAGAGTCTCTGGACCATAAACACAAGAGTAAGGGGAGTAGACAGAGGGTTAGGGTTAAACTCAATAATATAATTGTGATCATTGTATTCTTTGTCCAGAAAAAAAGCTATGAACAAGCTGCAGGGCCACTTAATATACTGCACAGAAATACCAACTGCATCAAAAATGATTAAATATGAATTCTATAATCTATAATGTTTATACATTTTAGTGCAGTGCTTGTTGAATATTGTTTTTGCGTTTTCAAGGAAACATCTGGTGGATAGTGGTATTCGACCGTTGTCACATGGCATGAAAATGAGTTTATGAGGTTTTCTAACATTAATATGATTTCGCCAAGCCTGCCTATGGTCCACCAGTAGCTAGAAATGGCGTTAGGTGTAAAACGAGCAGTAGGTATCCTGCTCCACCTTTGATAAATGAAAGCTCAGACGCTCCGGTTTCGAATATTGCCCCATATGTCGTCATAAGGGGTCAGCTTACCTCCCCTTCTCTGTTTTGCCTGCCCGGAGAATTTGGCCCGCTAATGAGACAATGAGCTACGACTGTTGTACACGTCGGGCTCTCTGACGTCTCTGGTATTTCCACAACGAGACTCGTAGTGGGGGTTATCGCAGCCATGGTTGAGAAGGAATTGGGGGGGAAAGGAACTTTGGCTTTGATTGTCTCCCACCGGAGCCCCGCTGCCCGCAGCGGGCAGCGGGGCTTCCCGGCCCTGCGGTGGTTCCTCGGTGCTGCCCGATGCCCGCTTCCGAGACGGTGGTGCCTCGGCAGAAAGGTCGAGGGGCTCCGGCGGGAGACAATCGCGGTCAACAATCCCTTTCTCATCCATGTCGTGGTTCAGTCTACTGTACTTCAGATTGATGTGGAAATAGAAGAACCAGAGACGTCGGCGAACCCGACGCAGTCGTTTGAGATTCTTAATGTCGTCTGGAGGCGCACACAGCTTTTGGCTGTGATAATAAATATTATATGATATAGATATCCATGCATAATATGATATTATTTAGATATAGAGCTCCAGGACTCCCGCCGGAGCACCCGGAGCGTTCTAGAATATTTACAGAACACGGCCAAAAGCTGTGTGCGCCTCGCCATTGCGATACATCCACTGTAAACACGAGCACATGCTACCGTGGCCGCAAGCTGCTCAGGGCAACACCACCACCCTCCACCTTGACCTCTAAAAACGGCACGTTTGTGGAAAGCTCATCATGGGACTGGCTCGTTAGTGGCTGTAATTCTGCACCAAGGCTGAATTTCTTGAACGTTTTCAAAAACTGCATTAAGGGCCCACTAACACCTACATATAAGCATCCATAAAGTAGCATGCCATGGGACCTTTAATATTGGATGTGTAGCGGAATGATTTGGAACTGTTAGAAAAAGAAGGAGTTGTCCAGAACGCTATTGACCAATCCGTATAGAACAACAATATTCTAAATAGTATATTACATGTGGTGCAGGGCTTGGGACATGGCCTCTCCATTGGTCAGCTCCGTCAAAGTGGCGCAGGATGAGGGGGCATTGAAGGTCTGCAACTGAAAAACATGCAAAAACAAACTGGCTTAAAGGTGGTGATAGCTAATGAAAGAATTTGTTTGTCAATGAGACAGGTCAAATCTTATTGGTTTTAAGATCAGGTACATTACCCCATGTGAAAATAAGAAGTTTACCCAGCAAAATAAATGTATCATCTCTGATGCTCAAAGATTTATTTAATGGATATTAGGCTATATTATCCTCAGATCGTTGGTCTCACTTTGACTATCTCTTTTTTGACAATTTGACATTATTTTATTTCTACTGAAGATGCAAATATGAATGGATGCATACACATTTTTCCGTTAGATAGTATGTAAACATCGTAGAAAAAAATACTATTAGCCTATACAATTCACATGCAGACGATGGTTCAAGACACCTTATAAAACTCAATGATGCAAACGGAAGTTGGACACATTTCGTGTATAACAAATTTGTACTAGTGAATAATTTAATGCGATTTCATAAGCTCTGGCAGAAGGTGCGACATTCCACAAATATCTCCTGGTTAATTAGATTAACACTCTAACCCGCATAAGGATAAACTGTATTTGGGTGCTAGTGTATTTGTTTTTAATGTTTCGCAAGTGTAAGGGGAAACCTTGCCCACCGTAGAGTAATAGTCGTACAGTAATATAGGCGTATTATGGTTGCTGTTCATTGGGGATCAGTGATACATGGTGATTTTGGCAGTGGTATATTATTGTTTTATATTATTATTTGATGTTTACGGTTGTAGTGCAATTCTGAGCAGAAAGCTTTTTACCCATAGGTGCGCTTCTCGGTGACATACTCTCCTTCGACAGGTACAAATCGCTTGAGCCAACAAAAAGCACTTGAGAGATACAGACAAACTCACCCATATTAAAAGACTTTCGCACAAAACTGCTTTGTTGTCGTCCATATCTTCTTCGTTTGAATAAGGCTATCCGAAATTCTATCCCCCCTTACTTTTACTCTGCATTTGACCTCACCTGTGAGAGGTAGGTGCGTAACGTAAATGGCGTATTGGGGCATAATTTACTGCGTGTTGTTCAGCAAAGACCAGCGTAACCTCTCCGTGGATTGCAGATGCCGTGCTTTTTGACGTTTGCAACCGAATCGGATTGGGGGATTGACAGGAAGTGGCGGACTAGGCAGCGGCAGAAAACCAATTGGGCGGTACTTTGAGAGGATTAGACCAATCAAATTGGAGAACCGTAACACAGCGTATTCATGTGTTTTTGTGATGATCAAGCCAATGCACCGGTCTCGATGTAAACGGTTTCATGTTAAGTTGATGCAGAAGGATCAGTATCCTCCAATAATTTAGCCGTCTTTATTAGCCGTATTTAACCAACTGCACCGTGCTGTGAGATAAGCAAGAGATTTAATTATTGGCCACCATTAAAAAAACACTTTATTTAATGCTATGCAATTCAACAGGCTGTTGCAGTTGATACAAATTTATAGTAATGGAAAGTATCTAAAATATGTTTCGAATTTAAAATAGGTTAACCCTAAATTGATAACTAAATGTATTCCAAAGGCTTTTTACAGAAGTTGGAAACAGGATTTTAACTGCATTAATTTCCTTGGGAAAAACATGATACCTACCTCCAAATTCCAAGACTGCTTCGATTACCATCTTCCTACTAATCATTGTGTGTGTGTGTGTGTGTGTGTGTGTGTGTGTGTGTGTGTGTGTGTGTGTGTGTGTGTGTGTGTGGTGTGTGTGTGTGTGTGTGTGTGTGTGTGTGTGTGTGTGTGTGTGTGTGAATGAGTGAAAGAGAGAGGGAAAGAGAGAAAAAAAGAGAGACAGCAAGAGAGATACTTGTATTAAACACTATACTTCACTACAATGTAATTCCTTCCCTTACAGTGTGGAGGGGGCAAGGGACTCATCGGACAAGGATTTGAATTTGCCCATTTCTCACCACCACCAAGCCACCAGAGAGGCCATCTCATAAGGCCACTGGTCGGGAGAAACTGTGTTGGAGGTGTGCTGGGGTGTTATGTCCTCCTCCATGCCACTCTGAGGCCCGGTCGATTTGATGAGGCCTGGTCCCTGGCTGATCGATGGTTGCTATTTTTAAGCTTCGACCAATGACCACAAGGCCTTCGTTTTGATATGGAGATACGAGATACGTTGCATCAGTGAGCATCCTGGACTGCGTAAATATTAGCCTAGACGTCTAAAAATAGTGCTGTGTTGACATGCGTTGAAAATAAGGGCAGATTGACAAAGAAATCAAATGAGTGAAGTTGTTCCAATCCTCTTTCAGAAGAACAAAGGGTTTTCGATGGAGAATAATTATTAATGCATCAATTAATTTATTGTTCTTGTAATAGTGAGTTATCTTACTAAGCCCTTTTGTTGAAATAATTACTCATGGCAAGGCACCACGGAAACAGGAAGTAAAAGACATTCTGAATAAAAAGCACGTCCTCAAGATTAAACAATGTGACAGAAATTAAGGTTTGCCTTTTCATTTCATAGTGCATTATCTTTACCAATATCCGCCAAATTGATTTGTCAGACATCAGCTTTCATTAGCTCGATCCCATTGTGTCTTTAACAATCAATGTTGGACACAAACCCATGTGGCCTCGCATGGGTCTAGTTCGGTGACTACTGTGTTTTACAACCAATACGTGACCATTAAGGCAGAGTGTAGACAGGCAGGGCTTACAGGAGATTCAATTCAGGGTGAATCATTGTCAAGATCAGGGTTTGCCTACTGAGACAGCGAGTGGGCCAGGTCATTAAAGTGCCTGTTGACCGTGTGTGTCACATGGCCAATATAGCTTGTTTCAGGAGCGAGGTAGCCACTAACCACGTCAGCAATAGGCCCTGAGGTGACACAGGTTTGATTCCCTCTCTTCTTCAGACCATTGTTTCCTGTGTTCTTAGAGACACCAAAACCCATGAAAAGATAATATAAATAAATAAAAACCAAACGTTTGGATCACACGCGTCAAGAAAAAATACATTAACAGCACAGCCCATATGTGGATGACAGTATTTTACCACAGTATCCAAGAATATTCCAGACAATTCCCCCCCCCCCCTCCTCTATTTAGAGACAGGCGCACGATGGAAGTACTGGGTTGATCATTAACCAGCCAAGTGTATTTGGCTGAGCGACTGTTGTGTGGTTTATGTACCTGCTGTCACTGGAGCACCTTACTTCCTACTAAGAGGAGCCACGCTCAGCTCTGTCCTTCGCCCCTTCTGACCTGAGATGGACTGCAGGTGCAACGGCTCTCAGCCCGGGTGAGTCAAAGACACCCATGGTGTGTGTTTACTAGCTGCAGTGTGGCTGATCTTGGAAGGATGTCACTGAGTAGTACTGGGGGTATTTATCACTGTCCAAGTGATCAATATGCTCATATATTGAGATGAGGTTATGGTTGGTTGAGGGAATCTACGGATGAACATGGGAGAAATTAGTTAAAATAAATGAATAGGCGTGAATATACACATATATTACGTAAATATACTGTATGAATGTGTGATAAAGGATAATTGATTGAGTGTATGTGGCAAACCCTAAAGTCCTCCTAAATGCCCATTGAGCCAATTATTATGTGCATGAAATATAAGAAGCAATATACATTTGCTTGCAAGTTTGCTGTCAAAACGGTCAATACCACTTATATACTATGACTATTATGAGCTTATTGGTCGGGAGTAACATGTCATATCCTTAAGCCATCGACATCTGCAGCCATCCAGAAAAAATCTGCCGCCAAACCTTATCTTGCAGTTGTGTGTGCGGTGTTGCCTTTATCTGACCACTTTGGATAAACCCATGACACATGCTGTGTTTCAGCCACCACCAGGGTCAATATCAGTTGCCCTGTATTCTTTTTACATGTCATGTGATGCTACAGTCGAGACGCCAGCCCCCCTGAGGCTCCTACGGGGGAGGCCGGTGCAGGACCACCGAGAAGCAGCCAGTCAGTCCCCTCCTGGTCCCATGAAGAGACCCGCGGTGAGGACCTCTCCCTCAAACTTCTCATCAGCATGCTGCATGGGGGTTTAGATGTTCCAGCAGTATGGTCACTCTTGGTCAAGGTTCAAAGATCATGTTAGCCATTTATTTACTGATAAAAGCTGTTCTCCACGCTTTGGGCTTGTATTGGTGAAGGCATCAGGAGCGTGCAATGCTTATTGACTCTCTATTGGACTCTGTGGCGGTACGATCTTCCTATCCTCTCTCTTTTGGATATTAATCTATGAAGGCTTTGGTTTTCCTTCGATCACTACTCTGCAGGAATCTTCTAAACACTGTACATCGATTGGCCACAGAGATGGCCACTGCCCAGTGTGTCTGCAGACCGCAAACTTCCCCGTCACCACAAACTGTGGCCATCTGTTCTGTGGTAATGGAAATCGCACACACACAGATGCACACACAAGTCAGGGGTCATCATTGATCATTGATCTGTGAATTATTGAATAATCAGTACACTGGTGGACATGTGACTTGAGCACAGGGGAATGTCTTCTGGACTCTTAACTTTTGGTCCCATCTAAAAGTTAACAACGCTGTACTTATGAGAGGCTGTTTTATTAATGACCTTTCATTTATATTATTGTACACGGTGCAAAATGGTGTTTCTTCCTGCATGAGCCTTTTAAGGTGATGGACGGAACGACCACTGCAAAATTCCCTTAGTCATCAGCATTCATGATTCCACTAAAAACACACATTGACTACTCTACTTCTGGTCCATCATGCCCCACACTTTCCCCACACTAACCTCTGTCTCAACTTTAAGCCTCATTTGTTGCCACAGGACGGACGGACGGACAGACAGAGGACAGACAGACAGACAGACAGACAGACAGACAGACAGACAGACGCAGACAGACAGACAGACAGACAGAGCAGGCAGCAGCAGACAGACAGACAGACAGCCAGCACAGACGACAGACAGACAGACAGACAGACAGACAGACAGACAGACAGACAGACAGACAGACAGACAGACAGACAGACAGAGGCAGCCCGACAGCTTCAACATATGCCTCATGGGGAAGTGTACATATCATAAGCCTGTTGGTGTCGTTTCTTTCTGCAGCACCTTGCCTGATCGACTACTGGAGATACGGGTCGTGGCTCAGCGCCATCAGCTGCCCTGTCTGTCGACAAGAGGTATATAAACCACACGCACTGCGTGACATCATCTTCAACTAAAGACAAGAGGTATATAAATCACACACTGCGCGACATCATGTTAAACTGTAGACAAGTAGCATATAAACCACGCACCGCGTAACATCATGTTAATCTAGACAAGAGGTATACAAACCACACACTGCGGTATCACGTCAAATAACAAGACACTCTAACAGTTCAACACAAAGTGTTAACAACAGTCATGACTTTCAGGTCAACGTGCTGAGCCATCTCTTCAGTGAGAGCCATTCAGACCGGAGGTCAAAAGAAGTGGCGGTGGACATCAATGACTACAACAGGCGCTACTCAGGAGCTCCTAGAAAGGTTAGAACTAATACACTCACAACTACACAAAGTACACTACTGACACTCAATATCCCACACACCCCCTTTTCTTCAGCGGCTCCACCCACCAGTTGTTGTTTTCTGTGTCCCCATTGAATACAGATTCTCACGTTATTCACCTGATTGTGTTAAGGTGTCAGGTGAGGTGGATTTGAATTGAGCCAGTCCTTGAATAAAAGCTTTGGGAGTATACCTGTTGGGAAAATTAGAGCTCTTCATATTTCAAAAAGACAAAAAACACCTAATGTTCCGTATGATTGGAAAACCTGATTTCATTAATTGACAGAAATGGTGGGCTTTATTATTAACTTTTTGCAATGACCATGAATTATTGTTAAGCTTATACAAAATGTTTGCATATGCATCTGTTTTTTTGATAATACCTTTGATAGGAAAACTTTAATAACATTGTTCTGTCTAACTGCCTCCACAAAGACACGCATGCACGCATGCACACGCACACACACACACACACACACACACACACACACACACACACACACACACACACACACACACACACACACACACACACACACACACACACACACACACACAAACTCTGTTACTAATCAAATATAGGCTGCGCGTGTCAATGCCACATTGCTTACTGTTGTGCACATCCTAGGTAATGGATAACCTGTGGGACGCACTGCTATTTCTGCAACTGTTAGCACGTGGCCTGACAGCTGTAGGGGGTCTCTTGTGGCTCTTTTTCTTCCGGGTGGCCCTGTGCTGTTTGGGCGCCCTCGTGTCCTTCTCGTCCCATCCCCTGGACACTGTCTCCTCCTCATCATCATCATCATCGGTTACTCTAGGGACGAACCAGTCTCTCTGCGTACTGCTTGGTGTCCTGGATGACCTGGTGGTGGTCGTTCTGCTACTAATCTGCATTATCAACATCCACCAGCAGATGGAACTCGAACGAAGCGGTTCGGTGAGCGCGTTAGCAACGCATGGAGTACTCTGAAAACAAAAAAAGCACGCAGTTAATACCTAAATATTATTTAGACACCATTGCTTGTTGTTCACGAGTCGATCAATGCAAATTGGCTTTCTCACAGTATTAACACACGTCAGTAAAATGTTATTTATGTTAGTTATTTATCAGCTAGAATCCGGAAATAGCCTAATACAAGGGACAGTTCCCATATGACTATATAGGTATGACAATTTTAATCCAATGCAATCCTTAAAATCGATTGCAAATCTGCTTGCATGGGTTGAAATGTCTCAACAAAATGTCTATATATTGGGATGAAACATTTAACACAATATTCAGTAGGCCTAAATGTTGGCCATACAGACCTACTGTTAACTACTTAGGTCACATGCTGCAGTCATACAACCCTGGTGCACAGCCATACATGAATCTAGTCATAAATCTACAATTCTATAATTATTTCAGAATTCATATTTTAAGCCTTGAAGAAAAAAATCCTCAGATTGACAAGCAATTTAATGTTCTTTTGTAGTTATCTTGAGTCAAGACTTATTAGTTATTAAAAACACAACCCCAAAAAACGAATCAGGGTCTACATATTAGAGATAAAGTGTGTCATGTAAAACTTGTTACTTTATGTTCAGTATTAAAGACAATTTCTTATCTTGTTACGAGACAATTCATATTTATTGATTCATTTATTGACAGGCATGGTTGATAAACAATCACATTCATCAAGGTACACAGACATAGACTGTAGGCTGTTAATAGCGCGGTCATATCAGCTGTGTCTTTTTCACAACAACTTTTGGAATGTGTAAGTGTAACAGGAAATTTAAAAGAAGACGACTAACCATCCATTATTTATGAAATTACCTAGTGTGCCACAGATTGAATAATGCTATGAGAAAGCTAAAAGTTTAGCAAAGTAACAGTAGTCAGCATCAATTTTACACATCTTGACTTTTAGACCATCAACCGTTAACAAGACAGTGAAATGCAACAGATGAGAAACCCAAAACAAAAAAAATATTTGTATAAAACAAGATATCTGTGGCATGCATATCCATGACACTGAGCATGTGCCGTAACGCTTCTATCGGACCACTGGAGCACTCGTCCCTCTGTGAATAAAAGCTGAACGAACCAGTGCACTCAGCCGATACGCTGACAGCCCCACCCGACCTCCACCCCACCCCCACCCGACCCCGACCCACCCCTACCTACGATCCAGGCACACCGCGCGCGCTCAGTTGCTACTGCACCAGGCTGCGGCATTGGTGAACATGCGTAGCCATGGCGATGGGCTGAGGGAGGCGCGGAGGTCCCGGGGGGCCCAGGGCCACTGCCACCCGAGGGTGCAGCGCTCGGGGTGGGGCATCATGGCGAGGTGCCTCCCGTCCCGGGAGCACAGCCCCGCCAGGCCCTGGGGCGAGCCGTTGGGGTTCAGCGGGTACTCCTCCGTGGGCGCGCCCCCGTCGTCAAGGTAACGCAGCGGGGCCAGCCCGCCCGCGATGACCTGGCTCTGGGCCTCGGGCGAGGAGAACTGCATCAGACCTGACGCACAGACGCAGACACCGACACCGACAGGAGGTGAGACGAGAGAACCTTCAACAATCACGAGGATTACCGTGGACGTACTGTTTCGACCTCTGAACCCCCACCAGATGAGTCAGCAGCCCAGCGGGGACCCTAGAGCCCCGAGCAGCCGGCCTCCTGCCGACTCATCCCTGCTCGGGATGGATGAACGTGTGCGTGTGACCGACGGCGTGTGCGCTACCTTCGCCGTGCGCGACCCAGACGCCCAGGGCGGACCCCTCCATGCCCTTCAGCCAGACGGAGGGGGAGGCCTGGATCCCCACGCTGACGAAGCGGGACTCGAACCTCCCCGAAGTGTTGTGGGTCAGCACCACCTCGGAGCCTGAGGGAGCGACGCACAGACATTTAAAAAAAATAAATAAATAACAGAACCAGAAGGCACACATTTAAATGTGTTATCCGTTGACCGACTGTTTTTATATGAACTAGAGTTCTAGTTGTAATTCAACCCAGAGCAATAATGTGGAAAACCAACAATGTAACACATTTCTGAGCGCATAATATAATAACATTTTGCCTATAATTTTACAATGCATAACATTCGTTCACCACAAAATGACTCTTAAAAGCAGTGCCATTCATTGAAAGCATGCGTAGCCCTTGCAGGAATAGAAACCCCCCACCCCCCAACACTGGCAGGGCCAATGGCTCCACCAGCCAAGTTAGACGGGGTCCACCTTAATGAACTATAAAAGCCGACATGCAGAATGTTCCATTCATTCTAACCACATAAGCCACTGCTGTATTTTCCTCTGCAGCCGCCTCACCTGTCCCGTCTTTCCCCTCTCCGACCCAGCCCAGCAGGGCGAGCAGCTGGCAGCCGTTGCACACCCCTAGACTCAGCGTGTCTGCCCGCCTGCGGAACCGCTCAAACTCCGCCTTGGCCCGCGGGTTGTAGGCCACCGTGGCGGCCCAGCCTGGGATCACACATCAGACTTATCGGGACCGTTCCTGGTAGAACATTTCTGTATGCCTGCATGCGCGTGTGCTTGTGGTCTCCGCATGCGATCGTACCTTTTGCCGAGCCCAAGACGTCGGCGTAGCTGAACCCGCCGACGAACACTACGGCTTTGAAGGGCTCCAGGCTCAGGGAACCAGAACACAGGTCCTGCATGTTCACGTCCCAGACCTGCACACCCAAATGTCAGCGCTTTGAGAGGTGACTGAACTGAGCTACCATCGATCCCCTTTGGGCCGCCAGCTTACAACAGTTCAGACTTACTTACAGAGCCTCTGAACCTCTATCCAAACACTACTTAATACTTAATAGCCGAAACTAAAACCAAAAAGTGCTTTAGGACAAATAGCCCCATTTACAAATACTGCACATTAGGCAGGTAGTGGACTTTAAAAGTGCTGCATCTGCGGTGCGTCTACCTCAAAGCCGGCCATATGCAGAGAGACTGCCATTTCTCGGTCTCCATTACTGCCCTCCTCTCGAACCACTGCCACCCGGGGCTGACCTAGACACACACCCACACACACAAACACCAACTGTTACAGCTCGGACACAGACTTATTCACTGTGAATTTGTCATGATATGTTCCCCAAATGGAAGGATTTTTGAATGCGTGTAGGATCTTACAGAGGGGGCCGATGGTGGGCCTTTCAGAGGGGTCAAAGTTCAGTTTGAAGAAGGGCTGTGTCCGCTTGCTTAGCCCCTCCTCTTCCTGCCGCGCACAGCCCTCATTGGTCTGAAGACGCTCCAGTTGGAAACTTGTTTCTTCCCACAACGCTCTGAGATCCGGAAGCCTTGTCGTTCAGTACCTCCTCTCCATCAACACGCACGCTGACCTGTAAGGTGGCAAAAACAAGTAGGAAACCATGACTTTCGTTTTTTGTGTATGTTCTTTCGATCTCAAGCGTAAGTTCAAATGGGCCATGATGTTGATGTCCGTTAAATCCTACTTTAGCTTCTGGTCCGAAACCACAGGTTCGGCCGATGTGGTGGCAGTGCAGCCCTGCGTCGGAGTACCGCTGACACACTGCCTGCAGATCCACCTGCGACACCTCCAGAACCAGACCCAGCTCCTCGCTGAACAGCAGCTCCAAGGCTACGCGGAGGAGAGCACACAGGATAAACATATGCATCAGGTCGGAGTTAGGAAATACAAACACGTGACACTTTTGGGAACACACCCACCTCCGACACCCGCGGAGGTAAAGTCCACGTCCAGCCCGCGGTTCCCAGCGAACGCCATCTCCAACAAGCAGGTGATGAGGCCCCCGTCGCTGATGTCATGCCCCGCGCTTAGAAGACGATCTGCCACAAAATGGATTAAATAGAAGAAATCCACTCATCAGCTGCACTCAGGACTTCCATCACCAGCTGGGGGTGTGATCGTTAAGAGGCTGGGAGCTCTAGCATGGAGATAATTGAAGAAATGTGAATAAAGCGACATACATACATACAAGCCCAAGCATGTGCAGTAACTATTCATTTTATATACATTGTTTGGGCCGCCCATTTTAAACTGACTTTGAGTGATTTCTATGCAAATAAAATGGGCCGACGTGAGTAGCAGTGACCTTGTAACCCCCTTGCTGACCTTGAATCAGCGTCTGTGTGGCGTTGAAGCAGGCGGAGAGGAGCTCGGGCCGGTCAAGGTCGGGGCAGCAGTCTCCCAGCTGGCTGTAGCACTGAGCCAGGGCAGAGCCTCCCAGACGATGCTGGCCGGCCATGACTGGCACCCACAGCAGAACACCTGGAGCCGCGGGATCAAGGGTCAGCATGGTGTGGGAAGCAAGGGTGCAAATCCATCGTCCGATTTGTACATAATCATCCATTTACTGGAGATAGAGAGAGAGAGAGCACACAGGCCCAGACACATAGAGTGCAGGAAGAGCCCAAGACAGAAAGAAAAAGACAATCTGCCACAAGAGAAACTGAGGGCCAGAGAGAAACTGACCTTTTCCGTCTGGATCCTCTAGATCGGGAGTGACGGTGGCCGTGATGTCAGGACACACGGCGTAGGCGGAGATGACCAGAGCCCCTGATATAAAACAGTAGAGAGACGTCTGATATAGAAGCCTTTCCAAACGTCTTGCTCTCCAACATATAGATCAAGGCACAACCAAACACACCGCCCTAGGACTTACCCGGTGCTTTGACGGTCTCCTTGCCGACCCTGGCAGCCATGCTGAGAGAATCCTTGCCCCCGTCAACAGCCACCCCCAGCTGGCCCATGACCTGACACATGGCCTGGCAGGCGTCCCACAGCGTGGAGCCCTCTCCGGAAAGCTTGGCTGCCCACATCCAGTTCCCGCTACACTTCACATCCTTTAAAATCACATGGCGGGCACCGCCGGGAAGACATGTTAACAAGACTCGCTGTTCATAATCAAAGCCAACAGATTTTGGAACACGAAAAGCCTTTCTAAAAGCGATGCATTCATCAACTGCTTTATCTGGGTCTCTGCAGGTTTCAGCAAGTCAGATTTAAGACTTTTTAATACCACCTTGAAGACAATGAAATTGTCTAAAACACGCGATGGTGGGGGTGGGCAACAGACGCGAGCCAACTTCGGAAACTGACTTCTTCCAGCCAACTGACCTTGAAATTGCACCTAGCCGTTGTCGCAGACTAGCTAGCAAGTACACAGATAATCGTTTATATATGCAGCTAGCAAGAAAGAAGCCTCTACATGTCCTCGCTGAAAAGTCCCTCGAGAAAAATAAAAATATATAATATAGCCCTGCCCCGACAAATTCAAGACCTTGAGTTACAGTATTTAAGACCAGCATTTGACATTTGTAACAAATTTAAGACTTTTTAAAGGCCTTAAATTTAGAATCATGAATTTAAGACTTTATAAGGATGCACGGACACCCTGTTAATGTAATACACAACAGCCTCTAAATTTCAGTCCTTGGATTAAATATCAAATTATTTGACTTCATTTTTATTTGCTAGAAACAGCTTTCGGGTTTATGAATTCAAAAACTTGGGCCTGTTCACTCCCCTGCTCACCTTCAGTTCTGTGACTTTGGCAAATACCAGATTGGTCAGAGCCTCTCCCACAGCCATGCGAGCCCCCGCCCCCGGCGAGACTAGGCCCTTGATTGGCTGCTCTCCAATGGCAGTCGCCGCCCCCTCCAGGCCGAACGGAGACAGAGCGACAACGGCGACGTCAGCCAACGGGGTGTGCAGTGGACCGACGCACTGTTGCTGGGCAACCAGTCCAGTCACCGAGCGGTCTACCTGAGGACAGGGAGAGGAGGGAGACAGAGAGAGAGGGAGCATGAGAGACACAGAGACAAAGAGAGACCGAGAGCGAGAAAGAGAGCTAAAGAATGCCACTACTAATCGCATTCATTGCTTGTACACAGGCTAAATTGATCTAGGAGACATACGAGGACAAACCAACCAACCAACCAACCAAACAAACAAACAAGGACCTTGTTGGTCAGGTAGCGCTTGGAGGCTACGGAGGGCAGTCGAAGGACCCGGTCCAGGGCCTCGCGGACCGTCAGCCCAAGGGGCAGGACCAGGGGCTGGAGGGCCGGGGTCACTCGCTTCCATCACAAACTCCTTCTGGGGCATCTTGCCCAGGACCCACTCCAGCTGCAGGTCCACGGGACAGCGGCCCCCGCTAGCTGCATCCCCACCCTCCTCGTCCACCAGAACGATCTGCCGTGACGCACGTACACATGGGGGGGTTGAGTTCGACGCAGACACTTTGACATGAAACCAGCCACAAAAAAAGTTTGCGGAGTTCATTTCAGGAGAAAACGGTAAAAAAAAAAAAAAAAAAAAAAAGGTCTCGTAGCAACAGATGGGGGTTTTAAAGAATGTAAGAATGTAATGATGAAACGCTGTTGTTGAATCAAACAACTGTATTCACAGACACTATCAAGGTTAGAACACTCGAAAAACATGCTCCAACCTTCCTCAACGCTACCCCGCAAAAGAAGATGTCCGATCTAAAGTGAATTCTCTTTCATGGCGAGCCAAGCGCAGTCGCCTTGCCATCTGTGGAGTATGATCAACGGGCCAAGCCTTCGCCACAGAGGCCATCCCTCCCCCCTGCTTTATGTATGAGAGGTCACACATGACCAAAGAGACCCCGGCGAGGCAACCAGTCACATGTACTAACTGCCGGATGACATGTTAGGATCTTAACATGCACTGAACAGGCTGATATGAAATGGATCTATGAAATAAAGATTGATGTCATAGCATTCTGCCACGATTTGCGCCGGTCTTATTAAGGTCATCTGATTAAAGGGGGAGTAGTCACACACTCTACTTTTAGACTACGGCAGAGAAGTGCTTCATGCAATGTGTGACAAAAATGTCACCGTCCTATATTCGAAAAAAGCTGAGCGTGACGGTAACCCTTTAAGTGATGCACCAAAAATATATTTAACAAACTTAAATAACCTATGCAGCTGTATTTAAACAGTTAATAAGTAATAAAAGATTGAACACACACACACAAACCTTTCCATCTCCAGTGATGTTCCCTACAAAGTCCACGGGACACTTCTCCCTCTGACACACCGTCTCCAGGAAGGGCCGGTCCCCGGGGCGGAGCAGCAGGGCGTTGCTCTCCTGGTATTCGGCCCCCCAGAGCTCCAGGACACTCAGGGTTGGGTCCCCCTTCTGCGGGGGACACAGGGGCGACCAGAGGCGCGGGTTCATCGAGGACCATGCTGATTAAAGAGGCTGTTTCGAGTGTTGCCTGCCTTGGGGGACTTACCTTGAACCGACTGGAGTAGATGATGGCTCCTGCGGGCTCACTCAGTTCCTTAAGCACGTTACCTGAAAGAGGTTTTTCCTATTTTTTATTGTCGATTTCAGTTTTCTTCATATGGACTTCATGAACAGACAATTGTAGTCAGTTTTTTGGAATTGGGATTTGACTTTGGAGTTTGGAATGCGGTTATAATTTATTATTATTAAACAGTTCCTAACCAGATGGCATTTCTAAATGCATCATCATGAGATACTGTATTGACTGTGTAATCCTTACAGATCATAAATCATCAAAAATGTATACATATTTTTATAAATGATGACATTATATTGACGTTATATTAATATTATTAGAATTCCCATCGTTATTGTAATTCATTCCATTCGACATTTTTAAAACATCATTCTCGATGTCATGACTAAGGAAATATATTCTTGCCAATCGTAGCCCCAGGGGGCCTGAACCGTGTATATTTCAGTGTACCGTTTCCTCCGGCGCCCTGGTCGTGGATGCTACAGATGGGGTTCCCCTGGCCCCTCTCCAGGCAGGCCCGCAGGGCCCGGTTCATCTTCTGCTCCATCTCAGCGTCCCCTCTCTGGACCGCGCCCAGGTCACGAGCGCTGGAGTTGTCCCCTTGAACCTTCACACGAGGTACACACACACACAACACACTTAAAGGACAATAACTTCCTTTTTCTGTAAGGAAATGCCGTCAAATGGTAAAAGGTTACAGTGCATGTAGGATGTGAGGGACAACATACAAGTACAACACAACAAATGTTAAAAAAAATGGTCTAAAATAAACACATCTTTACGGTAGGCCGTGCAATTATTTTCTCTAAATCCTTGTACTCAACGTGTACTGCATTTCCATTTACTGACCATACCCATTTCCCTATTATACTATACCAATTTGAATAAGTGTTATTCTTTCGAGGAGAATTCCTACACCAATAAATCCTTTTCAAAATGATCCATAACAACCTTATTGACCGCTGACTGAGTCTGAGCCGTGGAGCGTACCTGCACAGAGGAGGCCGCTCCGCCCCCCACACCGATCCGGTACACCGGCCCCCCGATCTTCACCACCTCCATCCCTGGAAGAGAAGAGCGTCCACTGTGTCACACACACACCTACCCTCTACCAGTCCATCTCCACGGAAACCGGATTGCTTGAGAAGAGGAAACGTACCGGGCTCCGCCGCCTCCTTCTTGATGTGCGTGTCCTCCATGGCCCCCAGGCCCCCGCTGAACATAATGGGCTTGATCCACTCTCTGCGCTCCCCGCTGGCCAGACGCATGCCGAAGGAACGGGCGAAACCTGCACAGAGACAGACAGACAGACGGAGACACAGAGAAGGAGCGAGAGACCGAGACACAGAGAGACGGTGAGGGTGAGGGAGACAGAGAGAGACAGAGACACAGAGAAGGAGTGAGAGAGGGAGAGGGATAGAGACCGAGACACAGAGAGACGGTGAGGGTGAGGAGACAGAGAGAGACAGAGAGACGGAGACACAGAGAAGGAGTGAGAGACGGAGAGGGATAGAGAGACCGAGACACAGAGAGACGGTGAGGGTGAGAGAGGCGGAGAGAGACAGAGACAGAGAAGGAGTGAGAGAGGGAGAGGGATAGAGACCGAGACACAGAGAGACGGTGAGGGTGAGGGAGACAGAGACAGAGAGAGTCAGAGGGACAGAGACAGAGCGAGACAGACAGAGACACAGAGAGGTAAGGCGCTGTTTAAGTTCAGAGGTCAGGCACGTTTACCAAAGACACTATGCTATACAGCAGTGTAGCAAATGTACTCTTCTTTTTCTAACAAGATGTTACTTTGCCCCCTTCCAGATAGCTTGCAGAGATTGGGAATAGTATCCAATACCTTTCACACCGCTGTAACATGCAAGGCCACAATCATAGTATTACTTGCATTCATTTTAAAATAACATCGGTAAGGGGGGGAACCAAGGGATGACGCCTCACCAGATAGGACGGGCTCTCCGAACTTGTTGCCGTAGTCGGAGGCTCCGTTGCTGGCCTCGATGGCCACCTGCAGGGGAGGGGCGAAGCTGGGAGGGTACTCCCAGCCCTCCCCCTCACTCTCCCAGGGAAGACTGTAGCCTGAGGAGGTGGAACAAAACCACACAACACACACAGATATATATGAGGGATGTGCATCTCTCCTTTGTAGGACGGTCAGATACGTATCGAGATACATGCGCAGCGATACGACTCAGGGACGATACCTTTTGATATAGAACGAGTCGATGTTCTAACAATCCCGTGGGATTTGATGATGAGATTCAATCCGATAGATAGAGATAATATTTGGTTAATGTTAACACATTCATTTTCACCTGCATAAATAAGCCTTCTATAAATGAGCCAATGCCTACTTTCAAATAGGTATAGGGAACATGGGATCGTAGGTTTCTATGTTTCTTTATGGCATGGGGAAAAAAATGGAAGATAAATGTATCAATTTAGAACTACATGTCTATGTATTTCTATATTTATAGACTTGATCGCTGTCCTACACAATGTACAAATAGCCAGGCTTTTGTCGATATTTCCCTCCTTCTTATAAAACCCGACGGACTTCCACACGTTTCATTTCAGATTTGCTGGTGCACTAAAAATCGTTTCACCGTTTTGGGAAATGTTCTACTGTTCTATTTTTATTATTCGCTCACTCACAACTCAGGTTCTTCCCCGCTCGCGAGAAGCGCCCGAAAAAAAACACCAACAAACACACACAGACACACATATCCGCCCACGTATCGGTGAGTCTTTACACCCCCAGTATATACACACACACATCGACATATGTATACAATGTATATAAGTCTACACATGTATACAAGTCTATATCTTTACATTGTACATCTAATCTTTATCACTCATATTGTCTGAAGCTCCACCTGGGATGTGAAGGTTTCCAAAGCAGTATCCCGCCGTGCCGGCGATGACGTGGCCACCCCGCCCCACACTCTGAACGTCCCGGATCCGGCCGCCCGTTCCTGTGGTGGCGCCGCTGAACGGAGAGACCCCTGGATGGGGTGGGGTGGGGGGGGAGACTTATCACGGCTCAGGCGAGTGACGCAGAAACAAGACGCGCTCTGCAGAAGAACTGCTACGCCACTTTACGATAACGTATTGCATTCATATTTAGGAGAGTGGTGGTATTTTTAGGTGTGTGTGTGTGCTCGCTGACCGGTAGGGAAGTTGTGGGTCTCAGCGGTGAAGACGACGTGCCTCAGGGAGCGGCGTGTCTCGTACCGGCTGGCCTGGGAGGGGTCGGTGGGGTACACACACTCCACCTCTCTCCCGCTGATCCCACTACACACACACACACAAACAACGTAAACAGACATTTTGTCATCCAAAATGATATAAATAGAACAAAAAGATTGCGCTAATATGATTACTAATCGTGCACTGATCAGATAAACTCAAAGGGCCCACATGTAAAAATTAATTATGAATCAGTGATTTATGAGGCTGCAATTTATCCCCATGACAACAGGACACAGGACATTGTAACAGAGCCTCTCGTTAACAAAGATTCGACGATGCAGCTCCTACCTGCTGTTGTCGCAGAACTGGATGACGTTGTTCTGATTGCTATGGCGCTGGGTGTCCATAATGAGGCTGAACAGGGTGTCCTTCTGCTCCTGGCCGTCGATCACCATCCGACCCCGGAAGAACCAGTGGCGGCTGTGCTCACTGGGGAGACCAAACGCGTCAGCGCTCCCAGAGGGGTCCCCCAAATCCCAGACAGAAGCACATGGGGCACAGACTCACCTGTTGGACTGGGCCAGGTCGAAGCACTCCACGCTGGTGGGGTTGCGCTTCACCCTCTGGAACATGGCGGTGTAGAAGTCGAGGTCCCAGGAGTCGAACGCCAGACCTGGGTGAGGAACGGGGGATTGTGGACGTTTGAGTTGCATTTTCATATTAGTAACCCACAGAAGACGATTCACAATGTGCGTGTCCCCGATTCACAATATGTATTACTTGTGCTTGGTACGTGATATCCACACAAACAATTTGAAAACAACTTGAAAAAACATTGGTTACATTTTTAGTTGTCATTTTATTAGATCTTGTACAGTTTTTTTTCCAATGTGAAAAAGTGTACAGTAAAACGATCGGTAAGATGTGGCTGCACACAACTCCAGATTGTGACATTTAAGACGTACATATGACCATATGTCCTTGGCCATCATACGAGCGTTTATACCTGAGCCATCATATAAACGTTTGATCATGATCATCATATAAACTTTTGACCATGGCCATCATATAAACTTTTGACCATGGCCATCATATGAACGTTTGACCAAGGCCATCATATGAACGTTTATCCTGAGCCATCATATGAACGTCTGCCATGGGTAGTAGCCACCCTACTACCAAGTGGAGCTCAGAGAATATAAGCTTTAATTAGAAACCCTCCCGTACAGACCAGATCACTTGGTTGAATCCTTCATTCAACCCTTAATCCAAACTGCAGCTCAGTCCAATTAATTCCTGAGACCGGCAGACACAAGATTTCACTTCTGAAGCCAGTAAAGACATACAGGAAATCACTTTGAAACATTCATGTTTCTATCTGGAATCATACGGTCTTATTGTGTATATATGATCAACAACACTGGATGCTTGTAGTTGTAACTCTGAAACAATCAATGGGGTGAAGTAAATGGCAGCATACAAAATAAATGTATAGATATTTTGATCAAATAAAACCGGTCATAGTAGCAGAATATATACAATAAACATTTTGCACAAGGCAGACGGATGCACACACTCGCACACACGCTATCTAATCAGTTTCACTTGAGTTCAATAAGTCAGTAATTGAAAAACAGAGCCATCCACTCACACCCACACACGTGAAAGATAATTAGTAACATTAGCCCTGTCCTATGACTTTCATTAGTGAAGCACTGGATCATGTGACACAGCACAGACCCAGGACTGACGGAAGACAAGAACAGGGTAGAGATTACGGTAAGTGATGGCTTGTTATGAAAAGGAAAAAGACAAAAGAAATAAAAAAGGAAAAGAGAGAAGCTTTCAAAAAACACACACACACACACACACACACACACACACACACACACACACACACACACACACACACACACACACACACACACACACACACACACACACACACACACACACACACACACACACACACACACACACACACACACCTAACCAGGTCATCGTTGGCCTCCTGCAGGGCGGCCCGTCCCCGGCCGAGGATGTCCACCTCAAACACCGCCTGGGGTTTGGCGTCCACGGAGAAGGAGCTGATGGACTGCTGGTAGAGACACTCGGTCATGCTGTCGTACAGACCCCCGATCAGCTGCTCCACCTCTCCGTCCAGGTCCTCCAGACCCGCTGCGTCCCGTGGCTGGAGGAAAGGAGAGCACAAAGAGAGACCAGCTGAAGACGCCATCTATACAAACACAAACACGAGCGATGTAATGTTAATAAAACACTAACTCAAATTTAACATTGCAGTATTAATAATCTCAGAAATCATATGCGAGACAGATATATTTAATATCCGCTTAATTTTGTTTGAACGGTCAAAATAAGCGCCGGCAACAATTATATATTATTTCACTTGAAGGCAGGCTTTAAGGAGAGAAGAGCTACACGTAAAGAATCTAAAGTTCATCGAACGCCTCAATGGTTTTTCGGGAGAACATAAGGCCAGGCACCGCATCAGTGAGCAGGAGACTCGTCGGGATTCCAACGCTTCAGTGATAAGGCAGAGAGACTATGAGGCCTGCCTCAGGAGCTGTGGGGCTGTGGAAGGAGACAGGAGGCCCCAGGGCATTTGATCAAATGCTACGGTCCGTTGCACGGTCTAGATGGAAGCTAAAAAGGGGATTCTCCGAGGCAGCTCCGAGGCGGTGGAACAGTTTCCCCCCCCCCCCCCATCTCCATCAAGTCACCGCCCGCAATTCATATATTCAAATAGTTTCAAAATCCATTTATTATTCGCTAGGATTTGCGCAAGCATTGTTGTGTATACATGCATGAATCTTTTCCGCTTCAATATTTCCAGTTGGCTGCCAAAGAAAACAACAACTCAGATTTGTTTTGTTGATAGTGCAACCAAAAAGGCAGACAAGGAGGTGTGCATTAAACCAGCTACCTCCCCCCCACATCCTCACCCGTACAGTCGCCCGTGGAAACGACGTTGTGGGTGGGTGTGGCGGTGCTCGTCTACTACCTTGATGAGGAGTCGGCGAGACGGCTCCACCCGTGTGACAGCACCCAGGCCGACGCTCTGGCAGATGGACACGGCGTTGGTGGACCACGCCGTGGAGAAGTTCAACCTGGCGGGCAAAACGGAGCAGTGCTCTACATCAGAGGCTGAATGAGGGGCCGTGGCCCTGGTCGTGCCCAGGGGTCGGTGCCACCTTTGGTCCTTTGGAGGAAACTGTGGAGCATCATACATGAAATGGAAAAACCAACATGTATCGCACAGCCCGAATCCCTGACTGGATACTTATCGAGTGAAGATAACGCTTCTTGACTCTTTTTAGTACACATTGATATGTACTTAACATATACAGTGAACGATGTTGTTTTATGAAATGCGCCGCACACCGTGGCGTTATACTGCAATCGTCCATTTTGGTAACAGTGACAAAATGTCATTTTGTGACTGTTAAAGATCAAGACATACTAAGATGTTTAAATCAAAATGACAAGATTTTGGCTTCACTGGCACTTTTGTGACTGGGGTTGGATTTGGTACCTGGGCCCAATCTCCACCAAACGCTGCCCCTTCTCCTCTGTCAAGAAAGGCTTCTCCGAGAGCGGTTCTGCCTGGATGGGGGACTGGAAGAGCCACAGCAGAACCTCCCTGTCCTTTGCACTGAGACTCTCACAGCCTACAGAAAGAGAGTTGCATGTAGTGTTGGTGAGAGACAGTTGGAATACAATAACTGAATATGTAGCTGTCTTATATTGAAAGATGCCAAATATTGTTTATATATTGTCTGAGCATATAAACATGATTAGACTGATTTCATTTTTTTAATACTGACCTGTCAGTTCCACATTGTAGCAAATTTCACCGATTATTGACAGCTTGGGGTAGAGCTGGGCAGCCCTCTGTAATGCCCGCCCCCTCACAGCCTCTCTGCTATAGAATCTTACCACAGCCATAACTGATAATTGAAACAAAGAACAAATATTACAATTGAAAGTATTGACATAAGAAACAGGAATCTTAGCATGATCGTAACGGACCTCAAACAAACTCAACTGAATAGTATATAGTAGGTATAGTAGTAGCCTATAGACACAAGTAGGCCTATAGATTAATTTGCCGACAATCTTCAATCGTTAGGTTGAAGTCAAGTGACAGCAAAGAGTAGTGACTAATCACCGTTGTCATCTCAGGTCAACACTGCTGGAAACTACAGCAATACACTAACTAGGTCTGGTATCAAAATGTTGTCATCAAAATACCATTTTTGTGTTACCAATATTAGTCGTAAGCATCACCTAAATGCTTTGATTTAAAGGGTGTTCCAGTTTATCTTGAAGTCTAAGCATCTGTGACTTTCATGTAAATTGTATGCATGTTGCATCAACAGACAAGCAAACACAGCACGGGTCTATAATTTGCTACCATCATGGAGAAGAGTGGAGATCGAGCCTATTGCATAAACTTTCCGCTAAAAAGGGCTAAGTTAGCGCGCTACCCAATACTGTACACTACAACATTTGTGAAAAGGTAATAAAGGCAACGAACTAGTGTATAAACAACACCGAATCCGATGTTGACTAATTTGAAATCGTTGACTAATGATGAAAATAAACTTTAATCTGGTTGTTTATACAGTCTTAGTAAACTAATTTCTTCCTTATTATTCGGCAGAATAAAATTAATGAACCCATGTCACTTACCCGGTGTTTTCACCCCAAAACAAAGTCGTCTCAAACCCTGGAAGGATCTGCAAAGTTGGAAAGCAGTTGACCCGGGTGCTGAGTGTCCCACATGTGCGCTAAGGAAGTAATTGCACGCATGCGCAGTTTGGCATAGCTAAACTGATTTTTTTTGTTGATGGTGCATATCGGAATTTAACAGCAATAGAATAAGCAATATTCACACAGGAAAGGGGTACACGTGGTGCGGTCTTAGATATATTTAATAAATTAAAACAAGGTACAAAAAAAAACAATGTACATTTTATACCTCCCCTCCACAAATTTACCTCCTCTTCTCAACAGTTTAACCACAACAGTCTATCACAGATATAAACAGGCTTGTAAAACAGCTAACACAAGAGCTGCACCATGATGTCTAGCCATTAATCATTGAATCTTCTTCTGCGTTTCATACACAACGTATTTATTGTCCCAGAGAACCCAATCAAATCCCCCCCCCCCCCTCCCCCCACGAAACACATACATGCTACATGTTTGCAGGCACCTCGGATAAGACAGAAGGATTAGACTGAGATAATATTATCTGGAGACCACAAAGTACATTTTGGTGTTGATTTAGTGAAATGCCGACGGATCGAACCGGCTGTGTAGCCGCTGGTCTCCGATAGCACTGCCGCAGCTGTCCTCCATTTGCCTTCACAGCTATACATTTATTAATATATAAATACATGGGCTTCTAATTTGTTGTACAGTGTGGGAGCATGTTTCTATGCGGTTTCGTATGATGTACATACTATGGCGCCTTCTAATTTGTTGTCACAGCTATACATTTATTAATATATAAATACATGGGCTTCTAATTTGTTGTACAGTGCAGATGTTTGATGGATGCAGATGTTTCTAAGGCTGCGTTTCGTTTGGATGTTTCCTTCTTGCCCCCCCTCCCCATCAATGAGGGGGGGGGGGGGGGAAGACCACTGAATGGCTTGTGAGGAATCGATGAGTGCTTAGGAAGAAATGAAGTGACACCGTGGCGTGGAGCAATGGATAGGGCTTCAATGCCAGGGATAGGAGGATGCACATGTAGGTCCAATAGGAGCGCACTTAACAAGGGGGGGGGGGAACCCACACACATACTTGTGCACACACAGCCGCTCACACATAGTTATGTACACACGCACGCACACACTCACACACAGACACACACACACATGACACGCTCTCAAACACGCAGAAAGCCTTCGGTAATAACTGTTAATATGCACAAATTGATTAATATTTTTGCACGATTACAGTGACTATGCAGTCCATCCACAGGGACTAATAATCAATCCCCCTAACACCCAAACCCTCCCCTTCCGTCTGGTAGTAGTTCTACCTAGTCTTCCCAGTATCGACCCCCTGCATTCCCTAAGGGGCTACATGAGAAATTCAACATTCTACATCCCAGGGAATCTACAGTCTGACTGAGATATGTACATGAGGTTCAAGCCCTACATATATATGCATATGTAATATATATACATGTATATATATTATATATACACACACACACACACACACACACACACCTAATGTATACATATAGGGTTTGGCATCAGACGACCAGCTGTTGCCTGTGAGCCTGTCTTGTGGTCTTTAATGTTCAATGTGTCAACTCATGATCCCACAAAAGGCAACTACCAAGAGAAGTGCCACGCAAGTAAAACTCTGGTCCACAAAACAATCCACATTGATTTGGCAAATGCAAAGTATAGCAAGGGGTTGTGGGATACAGTCACGGGTAGAAGCGCTTGTCTGCAGAATCCCATCCCCAGATCGTGCCACATCCTTTACCTCCTGTGACCAGGCGGAAGGGCTAACCTCCCCGTACTCTATACAAAGACATGATTATAATGCCTCCGTTTTAACCCCAATATGATATTCACTAGCTATGCACGGCACAGACATCCACTTTGTTTTGGATAGTGATGCAAATCAGGGGACAGATGTCGGGGAAGAAATAATGGCAAAAGTTGGGCACTGGAAAGGGTGCGCGTCCACACCGAAAGAACTGAAAAAATCAAAAGGCCATAAGGAGGGAGAAAAGAGGAGAAAGTAACAGTGTGGAAAGTAAACCAAAAAAAAAAAAAAAAATCAGGACGCAGAACGATATTGGCCGGTTGCTCGGACAGTTTTCTGTTCCTCTGCCCGACGACAGGAGCTCCCTGGAATGTTTCCACCTCGGGGTGACCGTGAAGCCGGGGTGTAGGGTGAGGTACACCATCTGCAGTAAATCATCTTCCCTTTGTGTCTGGTTTTGTCTTGGAGGTGGAGCAGGGGCTTCCAGCTGTTTTGTACCGATGGCAGAGGTCGGTTGACGGTCAGGTCAAAGTTCAGGGGTCCCGTTTTAGTATTCGGCGGCGTACTCTGTACCGTGCAGCCCCCTGCACACCAGGGTGAACTCTTTGACGATGTCCTTCACCCTCCTTTTGTTCACTCGCTCTCTGCAGGATGGAGGAGCACAAAGGGGGGGGGGGGGGAGAGACTGCATGTCAATGCTCGTGGGAAACAGATATTGATATTTCCTCTGAAATTTGAGAAAGGATATAATTATTTGGACCAAATCCACAATGTGACAATATCCGGGGCATTAACGATTCAATACACGCATGAAAAATATAAGCAAATTCTGTAATGCCGAGTGAACGTTTATCAGTTCAAACCAAGTCCCAAACTATATCCTCCTACTATAAACGACATGTCACAACACGCATATGACACCAACACAATGCCCTGCCCTGCAGCAGACGAACTACCAAGGAACAGAGTGGTTGGGGTCAGCATAGTGGTGAACCTCTACCTGAGGATCTGCTGTGAGAAGGTCTCTTTCTGTTCAGGCGTGAGTCGCATTGAGGGGAAGCCGGGTGGCTGCAGAGCTTCCTTCAGCCAGAGTGTCAGCAGAGAGAAGCAGTTCTTGTTCATACTGAAGAGCACCTCGGCAAACTGGTCCATCAGGCTCCGAGAGACCCCGCCCCCGATTCCCTGGGAAGTGGCAATATTATACGTCTGTGGTAGAGTGCTACTGTATATAACTGATAGCATGATGTAGGACCAGGAGAATGACTACTATTAAAAGCATCAGTGGTAGCACCAGTACTTTTGGGGATATGGCTTTGTATGGCACATACAACTACAGTATGGGCGACAGGCAGCACTCCTTACCTCCAGCAGAGCCTGTATCAACACCTTGCCATCCTCCTGGACCACCCTGGCCACCGGGGGCACATCAGAGCAGTGGGGCAACAACTCCGTCTGAGAAAGACACACACAGACGCCGTTTAAGAAGCATACCCTTGTATCCTACCGATGGGGATTGAGACATTTTGAGTTTTGTGCTTCCTTACAAAGAACAAGCATGTCGACTTGACAGTCGGAGCCTCCGGAAATTTGAGTGACAGGATTCCTAAATAAAAGGAGAGAGCGGGTGAAGGAAAGAATATGTGAACAAAAGGATTCAGTTTGTTTTTATTATGGTGCTGGCAGTGTGTGTTCGTGTCTGTGTGGGTGTGTGAGCGACGACGCCCGCTTACCACAGTGGAACACCGCTTTCACATCAAGGCTCTCTGACAAGAACAGATCTGGCTTCCTTTTGAGGGCCTAGGATGCAGAAACAAAAGGCATGGAGCAGAGGTTGGTTTCTGTGACCCCTGACCCAGGGTGGAAAACACACCTAGCCCTAACCTCCAATTCATATCCACTGTGCTCCAGTGCACCCGGCTCTACGCCTGGCAGCCAGATCTGGCCGGAAACACGCTACGACTAGGCGCTACGGCTCTGTAGACCGACTAGGATGCATTCTAATGTCCAAACTCATACCGAGCTCCTCCGCAATACACAACACAGGAGGTATAATCAACAAACTGCATAAACAAAAGATTTCAAACATTCAAAAGTAATCACTGAAATATCAAACTCAAAATAAAGGCAATGGCGTTTCCTTTTTTTTTTTTTTGCTTTGTAACCTAAGAAAAATATGCAATTCATTTTACTTTATTTACGTTATTTTATTTGTTTTGCTTTTGGTTGACTGGACTGAATATGCAACAGAAGTAATTGACATGTGCAGATAAAGAGAATCATAACTCATCTGGCAAGAATGAACTCAGTCAGGATGGGAGAGAGAGGGGAGAGAGGGAGAGATGGAGGTCAGATCTATCCAAGGATAGAAAGCCAATGAAGAAGAATGAAAAGGATAGGCAAAATTATATAACAATTAGAGCCGTTAGCCAATTCATCTAAATTGATTAATATTGAGTAAATATTAATTAATTTGGGCTGTGACCGGCTCTAGGCTGGAATGACCTCCCAGTAGAGGACATGGCTCAGAGGCTATAAGAGGTCATCTTGGGGTTCTTACAAGCCCGAAGATGGATGAAGTGATCACCTGATCTTCACTCGTACAGAATTGACTATCAATCAAAAAGGAATTTATGTGACTGAACATCCCTTCAAGCCCCAACAGTTATGGCCAATTAAATGCAGATAAAACAGGGATGCATTGCAGGGCAAGTTCTCCAGTATGTTACTTTGAATGTCTTGCAGTTCAGTTAAGAGTAAGGCTGACAAAAGGTTTCATAGAGATGGATTACCTACCATACCTAATCAATCTCAGTTTTCAGTAGGAGGGGTACAGCCCATAAGGTGTGTCAAACACTGTATATTTTATATTCAACCCAGGAAGTCCACATTTACCTTATCACTCTGACTTGTGTATTACCAGAAAGTTGTGTTGTCCTGCCAACCAGGCCGTAGGTGAAATTTTTATTTATTTTATGAAGGTGTATAATTCTATTTGCTCCTGCAAAAGGAAGGATAATTCATAAGGATACAACTCCCTTAACTGCCCCATCACTAGCAGATGACTCTTATTTTCTCGAGCATTTGAGGTGAAGCCTGAGGCTCCAGTTCAAATAATGCCCTCCACGTTTCATTCCAGCACCTTGCCCATATGACGGGTATCAGTAGGACCCGGTGACAAAAGGACAGTGAGTGGTAGAGAGAGATAGTGATAGTGTCCAAATAAAGAAAGAAAAGGAGATAGAGGAGAAACAAGAAGACAGAAGGAGAGATTTACAAGAGAGAAAACCCAAAGTGAATGAAATAAGAAACCAAAAACACACCTGAGCTTGGAGTTGCATAAATGAATCAACAATATCAGGATGATCCCTGGGTCCTAAAATATAATAAAGATGAAACTTAACAAATCATAAGAGAAGAATAATAATATACAAACAGCAACTGAACAGATTCAACAGTCATGTGGAAATAAAAGGTAAACTCAAAAATATTTCATAGAAATAATTCACACGTGAGTAAGGGACGAAGGGGAGAACGTGGGGGGTGGGTTGGGGGAAGGGGCGTATGAAGCTTTGGCGAGGGTCTCGGGGGGGAAAAGAAAACGGAATCAACTGAAAAACGAGCAGAGACAAAGACATGGGTCCGTTTGGAGAGAAAAAACAGAAGTAACGGAAAAATAATCAACCTTGGAAAAACAAAACCAAAGTAAAAGTGGGTTTGGAGTGGGAACCCAGGAGGCACCTCTGTTACTGCGACCGATAATAATGGAAACAAACGCTCCACCCTCAGAAAATGCTGTTTTCCAAAAGATGTACAGTGGGAAAGCAAGCATTTTGATGAGCCAGAGAGCTTGAAGAATCATACGTTAATGTATCGAGGGGAGAGGTTAAAGTGCACTGCCCTGAAAGATTTCCCCCCTTTTCTCCCAGAATTTTGTTTGTCAACTCCTAGTTGTTAATGTGTAACAAAAATGAGACCATGCCATCCCTGATGCTGGACACAAACTACAAGACATTACAACATTCAAAGTGTTATGGGATATCTTACAGTTAACAACCCTGTAGGATATGTTGTCGATTAATTTACGTTGAATTATTATGAGGTTTAACAAACAGGTATGGTTTGGCAGGAATGGGAAAAAAAATAGGTTGGAAAACCCTGTAGTGTGCGCCCAGCTTTAGCTGTTCCCAGACTCCAAACAAGATTCCTGTTCAATCCCCATCTTTGCGAAAAACGTTTACACAGATCCCCCATTTTAACATCAAACCCAGCGTTTGGCTTGTTCAGAGGGCTGTAGCGAAACACAATAAATCACACCTAGAATCTTATATCGGCTTAGTATTGAAGTCACAGACCTGCCCTTAAATGCCCCTCAACTCCATTTAGAAATGGAGAAACAAGACGATTTACAAAATATGCCACAAGTGTGCATTGTTAAGAGTTGGCTCCGTTTCCATGACAATGATGTGCCAATTATTCCATAAGTGGAGGCAGCACCGTGAAGACTGTACACAGAGAATTCCTGACAGTGTGGGAATTTAGTTGGACGCAAGAGCTTCTGCGTTTTAGATCGCTTTCACCAAGGTTAATTTTAAATGTCAGGGAACAGCAGAGGGGAGGGTTTGGGGTGCCTGGGTGAATGCAGCCTGTGCTATATTATTTAGCTACAGCCAACTGAAGAAGCCACTGTTTTAAGTCCTCCCGTTAGGGCACAAGGGCACCTTCTGTGAATAAAAAGCGTTAACAGGCAGGAAGACAGCCAGTACTGTACCAGTCAAAGTACAAGAGAAGGGTGGGCAGGGTGGGGGTGCACAATGATAAAAATACAAAAAACACAGGACAGGAGAGGCAAGACATGATATGTACCTTGACACTCAATCACACTTGGGTTGGAAACATTTTGGGGTATATGCGTCTTTCAAGAGTGTGACTAACGAACAAACTATTGGATTGACCTTTAGGTTCCACCTTCATCTGGGTGGACTAGGTTTGATCATTCTCATCAAATACTAGATGTGCGTCATACAGAACTCTATAGTCGATTCAATAGCAGTATACCATTAGTAAAGATTTGTCATCAAAGATTACAGTGATGAGAAATACATCGACACATTGCAGAGGACATGATTGTTGATTCAATGTATTTTAAGACCGAGACAATCCACCTAGGCCAGAAGGTACATTGTCCTTACAATTAGCTCTTAAAGCAATGAGGACTGGGTAAGACGAGGGTGACATAGCATCCTCTGATGCACTCTAACTTCATGAAAGCCATCCCCCGGGCAGAAACATCTAAAGTGCTCTTGCACTGTGGACTAGAAATATGTAAAACAGCATTCATTGTCCTCCCAAGTGCTGTCAGAAGGAAACTTGAGAGCATGATTCTAACATATTAAAGAACACAGATCGGGAAATTAATCCATATTGGACCTCCTCTCGTTTCGCCAAACATTCGATATGATGTTGGACAAGCAGGGACACACAGAAAAAGATTCAAATCAGTAAAGCATCAGGGATCTGGCTATAACAACAAAAAAAAAAATGGCACAGACATGAAGAATCATTTGCTGCCCCCTCACTTGCCAGTCCCCCCTACCTTGTTGGAAGATGGAGAGTGTTACCGAGGTAACTAGCTCAAACAGAGCCTTGATGGGTGGGAAGTGGTCCGTCTGACTGGCAAAGATATGAACCATCTGAAACATAGAGCTTCATCAGCACACACACACATCAAGCCTAGTGGGTGTAATCAATGGATTCGCCCTGCAGTTATACAACAAATGTCCAAAGATGGTTTCTCATCTGGAGAAAAATATAAAGAGGAAGTTAAAATAATAATTAATGTGTCATATGAGCACGAGTGGGTTTGCATACCTGATCAGTAAAGACCTGTGTGTGTGTGTGTCTGTGTGTATACCTGCTGTTACGTGGTCCAGTGTGTAAGTACCTGTCGTGTGAGGTCCAGAGCAGAAGCCTGAGGTATGGTGCTGTACATCTGACCAAGCATCTCACTAAGCTGGGACACCATCGGCGCAAAGTCGTGGAGAAGAGTCTTCACCGACTTCTCAAAGATAGCACACACGGCCTGAGGGACACACATGCAGACATCAATCACCGCTCGACTGAAAGTCATGATTGGCGGCGCTGTGAAGTCACACTTCAAATATAGACACGGGGTTGGGTATCTGTGAACACATCCGATTGGCCCACGGGTCTTGGGACCCTCATCTTGACCTGTGCCTCACCTCTACCACCTGGGAGTCATTTAGCCACTGGCTGAGGACCGTCTGGATGAGGGCGAACACCTGCTGCAAGACCACCACCACCTGAAGGACACAATGCATGCATATTATTTTCAAGTGTGTTACCCATAGCCATGAACATTGGATATTTTCACCAGTCCTATGCGATGGCAGAACTTATGGAGGGAGACGGCACAGATCTTAGTCAGGAAACCAAGGGGCGGAGTTGTGTCTTGCGTCCTGTTTTGTTAACTTTTATTCCGAAAGTCTGATTTGTGACAATACATTTTTTCACACATTCAATATTTGAAGGCATGTCCATTTATCGCAATTCATATTTTTTGTATTATATTCTATACTTTTAATTTGAATCATGAATCCTTTTCATTTGGATTTGCTCAAATGACCATTGTGGCAGCCACTCCGCCGGCTGGTTAAATGGGCATTGATTGCAGAGGGTCGGGTGGCTCGGGGACTCACAGGGTTGGGTCCGGGTGGAGGGGGCGTGGTTTTAACAGGCGGCGCTGATCCCTCCCCGGACTCGTCGTCCTGCTTGCTGATGTCCAGGGTGGTGAACAGGTTGGACAGCAGACCAAGGATGTGGATGATGGCCAGCTTGTTGGAGGGGTTGGGCTGGAGAGGTCCAAGGGGCACAAACAACACAGGGTTAGGCTCTGCGGAACTGCCAGGAGATACCAAGCGCTAGGTGGACGAGTGCCCTACGAGAAGGATTAGGATGGGGATATTCAGTAGGACATCCCCATCTCTGATACCCACTAGCAGGTCAAATATGCCGCATGCAAGATACATTTGTTATCATATTAGATACCTTCTCCGACAACGCAGACAATATTCTTCCTCTTACCAGATATCCTTCCTTAACTATGTATTGCATCGATTCAGCGTTAAAAGCCACCACAATTATAATTTGACACATTTCTATGGTGTTCAGCTAGTCATCAGAATGCTTGTGTCCACCCCCTCTAGCCTGACTCATGCACATTACCCGTACCCCTCACCCTCCACGCTTACCCAAATTCTCAGAGGTGATGTGGGTAATTAAGGCGTCATTAAGAAACATTTATTTACCCATGTGTCAACATGACGACGGAACATCAAGTACAGAGAGAAAAAACCACTTCAGCAAAAACAACACCCACGTCTGCCTTCCCTTAAAATACAGCGAGAAAATCATTTCTAACTCCTTCACGTCATTAAACCCCCCAGCCACTCCCTGATACTGAGGCCGCGACTCTCCACCAGGGGGCCGTAAGACACTGGCCTGGAGTCTCTACGCCATGAATACGTTACACAGCTCGAGATAATGCACATAATGGGTGTTGGTGGTGGGTTTGGGGCAACGAGGAAGAACAAGGATGGAGTCGGAGAGGGGGAGAGTAGACTGGAGAGAGATACAGAGACTGAGATAGAAAGAAAGACAAACAGAGAGCGAGAGCCAGACAGACAGAGATATAGAGAGACAGAGACGGAGACAGAGAGACGGGGAGAGAGCGATATGGAAAGAGACGGAGATGGAGGCAGAGAGCAGGAGCGAGAAAGCGAGGAGCAGCAATGTCTGTACCAATTCCTCTGTTCACCCCAGGAGAGAGGTCTTTGATGGTGGCGGAACAAGGAGTTAGGAAGAGGAGGCTACATTTGTCCCACAGAGATAATATCAAGCAAAGTATTTATAGGTACTGTCAGCTTCTTAATTTTTGAATTGAACGAGCAGGTCAGGTTTCATTATATCTGTCATTTCATCAGGGTCAGTCCTTTTTTTGCAAGAACAATAGCTTGAACCTGAGGAAATACATTTGATTAAGATAGTTTTCATATTTTCTCCTGCTTGTAGTGTGTTTGGTGTGTGGTGTGTGTACTATGTTATGTTAGTCTCAGCCTGTGGTGCAGGACCAACCTCCATCTGGTCCTGCAGAGAAATGTTCCCCTGCAAAGGCCAGACAGTCAGAGGATCTGCTTCTGCGGCCAATGCCCAACAACGCCTGCCACGTATCGCATATGTCATACGTGTTGACTGGGTAGCCGCAGCCCGTTCTGCCGGCGATTTGAATTCGCCCTGCAGCGGGGTCTGGAGAGGAGCAATACATTTCTTCCTGCTTCCGGAGCCAATCACCAAGATGGCTTTTCCCCCTGGCGCGCTATTGGCTTGTTTAACACAATGATGACAGGGAAGCAACGGCAAGCAGCCAATTGCGTACAGAGTCATTTGAACTAGGCCCGTTGATCACGCCTCTTGTGCTGAAGATAATGACATCAGCCTCCCCAGACCAAGCTCAATCTATGATTGAGCTTGGTCTGGCCACAGCCAGGGCAATACGTGTGTGTACAAATTTGCAATAGATGCATGTATTTCGTTTATACATATTAAATTGTACATGTGCTCTTGTTAAAGGGACAGCCATTTGAATTAAGCTTTGTATCGTTTTTGATACAACCCAGTCATATTTTTGAATGGTCTTGAATGGGGGGGGGGGGTTCTAAAAAACTACAAGCACTAATTCTTCGCCTAGGGGGTGGGACCCACTGATGCTAAAGCCCTATTACAGATCAGTGCCAGTGGGTGGGACTTAGGGGTGTATGGTAAACGGTATAGAGTGGATCAGTGTAAATTTACGCTACGGTATGTATTTTGACGTTACCGTGTGTCTGGTGTGACGGGTAAATCACACAAGCACTAATGAAGTATTGATGTAGTACCAGAGCATAGGTGTTTATTCATAATATCATCTTTTGGCCGTGTTCTATAAGATATTCTAGAACACTCCGGGAGCTCCGGCGGGAGACCTGGGGCTCTATCTAAAGGATCAAATATAATAACTACCGTAACTAACCAACCCTATATATAGACGTCTATAATACAATATCTCGGCCTTAAGCTGTGTGCGCCTCTGGATGATATTATGAATAAAGCGCTGCATCGGGTTATCCGAAGTCTCTGGTCCTTCTTCATCAATCTGAAGTCGTGGTTCAATCTGCACTTCACGGAGTCAAAGCCGAAGTTCCTTCTCCACCATGGCCGAGAATCAATACACAGGTCTTATTTTGCAAACCCGCAGCCACCCTTTCCCGCCAATACTTCCGCTCCCGACCCGACCCGCTATAAATTGATACAGACGACCGACACGCACCCGAAGGTATCTGGTGTTTAGTGTGGTTCTTTAGATTGTTGTGCAAAAAAAGCACAGCATCCACTGTGGACAGTTTTAGTCGACTCCTCCGCTCCTGAAAATCATATCCAGCACCGGAGAAGTGTTCGACCCGACCAGCACCCATGTCCGACACGGTACATTATTTTTCACCCGTTTCATCCAAATTCTGCGGGTCACCCTGTTGGGTACCCAAACCCGTGGAGGACTCTTTCCGAGATAACCCCCTCCACGAGTCTTTACTTATTATGGAAGTACCAGAGACGTCCGAGAACCCGAAGCAGTCTTTAATTCATAATATCATCCGAAGGCGCACACAGCTTTGGCAGTGATATTTTATATTATATAAGGCTATATTATATGCATGCTGATTGGCTGTTGTTATGTCCCTCAGGGAGTGAACACTTGCATTGTGGGAGTTGTCTTCTTCAATCCACAAGAGCCAAAAAGTCACTGTCTGCCTTTTCTCGGTCAAGAAGGCACCAAATTAGAAATTTATGTTACTATTCAATTACATTTATGACCCACTTTCAATACAGATTCCTGTCTCCACCGTTGAAATTCTCCTTTAATGTCTGGACGGGTGTGTGAGTGTGTGCGGATATGAATCGTGCGTACACACCGTTTCGTCGGCCAGCTTCTCCAGCTGCTGTATGTAGGGGGTGATGAGTGAGTGCAGGTTCCTCAGGATCTCTTCCACGGGGAGCGCAGAGAGCAAAAAGCCCAAGGCCTGCATCAGCCACATACACTGACTCGTCTTGGGGGGGGGGAAGAGATGTGCAAGTTTAGCCTCCGTTACCGCCACCATGACACGTAAATCCCAAATTGGCATTGAAAGCACACATACAGACTTGTGCACACAGACGGCGACCTCCTCAGAGTACACCAATAAAAAGAATGCAATAAATAAAGAGTTATGTGTCGGGTGTCTCTACTTTAAATGCAAGCCGCGCGGCCTCTTGTGATGAGCCAACACAAGAGGACGCACACTAACCTTGTGGATCTGCTTGATAAGCACCTCCTGGAAGAGAAGGACACAAGTTATGTTTTATGAATGCCATCAAAACACTTTTTAGGACTTTTTACGCAAATTCGAAAAAAAGAACCCCCCCAAGCATGAATATATTTAAAGTGATGGACAACGGGATCTTAAAACTCAAAATGCACCTGACATATCACAGAGGAATGTACCCACTGCAAACATACCGGTGATCTATCAAAAAGTCTAAAATAATATTCACACCCAAACCTCTCAAGAGTCGATCCTGCACTGACTTCTTTGCTGACTTTGAGATGTATATTTATATCCTTTTTGACATTTTCTCGACAAGCTATTTCCTCAGTGTGTCTTGTTAGATCCATCCCTTGGTGCTATGTCATGGTGACTATGTGTTCAGATCCTGCAGTCCTTCACTTTAAGTCTAACACCGGGCTGGTGCACAGCTCCTCCAGGCCTCGCGGCTCCTACCTGGGAGACGGCCACGATATTGCTGGCGTAGGGCGGCAGGTCGTATTTACACTCCCTGCAGATCTTCTTGAGCGTGGACACGGAGGAGACCGAGAGGTCCGGGTTCCCAAGGGCCTGCAGCACCAGCGGCAGCACACTGCTGAGCATGACTGGGTGGTCTGCCAGCCATTCTGCCAGCGCTCCTGGGTTGGGGAAGGAAGGGGGGAAAAACATGATGTTGTTGTGTTCAGCTGTACATGTACAGGGCGGGGGGGAACACAGATCTCTACTCAAACTGGACTGCTTTTGTAATGGGGTCTAGTTGTCGTGTCGCTTCCCCCATGCAGGTTTTACATCGATGTTCTGTACAGGTCACAACATTATGGTCTTTAATGGGCAATGTGAGAAAGTATGAATTTGTTAAAAGCAGTGCTGTCAGTTAACGCGTTAACGGTGTTAACGCAAACCAATTTTAACAGCGTTAATTTATTTTTTTTGTTTCTTTGGCTCAAAACAAAGAAGCAGTAGTCTGACTGCTATGTTCAAGGCAGTATGTTTGTATGTTCATCGTTTAATTGCACTATAGGCTTTTTTTTGTATCGTCCTGTTTTGATCAGTATGTGCCAATGTTGTTATCAATAAAAAAACATTTGCACAAGGCAAGCCGATGCACTTCGCCATGTTGATAAGAGCATTAAAATGAGAAAAATTAATGGGACAAAGAATTCAAGGGTTATTTAGCGTAGAATTTTTTTTGCGATTAATCGTGAGTTAACTATGACATTAATGCGATTAATCGCATTAAAATATTAATTAAATATATTAATCGCTTGACAGCATTAGTTAAAAGCATGAAAGCATGATTTTGCTTGACATTGCTACAAATCTTTCAGAGTACGCACCATTATGAGAAGGTGGCTACAGAATTTCCCAATTTGATGGAAACAAAATAATGACCTGACAAAGTATATATTAAATACATTACACAGACCCACTGAGTGACATACATTTATATGACTTATTATGTTCACATGTACAATATATATATACTAGGGCTGGGCAAGTTAACGCGTTAATTACGCAATCTTATTTTAACACGATTAATACAAATTGATGCATTAACACATGCTCTTTTTTTTTTTTTTTACAGTGATTTTGAAAGGTTTTGCCGACAGAACATTCATATCAGAAATGTTTTGTTTTTAGTTTCAATACTTTACATTCAATGATACTTGCAGTAAGTTACTGCCTGATTACTATTGCAGTAAGCGACAGCCCGTAAGTGACAGCCCGACAACGGTTGGGTTTACAATTGTACTAATTAACTGCCTGTTTACAATTCGCAAATCTGTGGTGTTCTGTAAATTTCATATTCAACCCACACTGAATAAGTCAATAAAATTCTCTCAAGATCACTTGGTCTACTTTGTGCTTGTTAAGTACATTTGGTGTGAATGATAATGCGTCATTCCTTAATCTCATTTATATTAAATTAGAGTGGATTTAAAATATTATTTAAAATGTGCGATTAATCGCGAGTTAACTCACCAATACTATGCGATTTATCACGATTAAAACTTTTAATCGTTGCCCAGCCCTAGTACATACACGGTAAAGCCACCGGTATTATTGAAAGAAGCATTCCATATTAGACGATGGAATAGGAATTTTCAGACTCCAGGCCGATCTCACGTCCTTATTTTTGTAGGGATGTTGCTAGCAGAAGCAGAAGGCGGGGGTGCAGAGCCAAGTGAGTTCCCGTTACCTATAGTAAACATGACTGTGTCGGCCAGCTGCACGTTGTTGATGTTGATTCTGGGAATGAGCCCTATTAGACCCGGGATGACGTCCGAGTAGTTTACGTCTATCGTCTCCGCTATAGACTGGAAGCCGTACAGCAGTGCTTCTGTATGCTGGAGGGGGGGTGACAACACATTGTGGTGAGATGTGAAAGTGAAACCATTTTCTTGTACACAAAAAACGCTCATTAATTGGTTTACTGTAGAGTGGTTTACTGTAGAGGAACGGCAAAGGTTCATGCAAAAAAACATGCATCATGTGACGTGCATGCCACTCACCTGCCACGACGTGGGCTGCTCTGTGTTGGTCAACAGTCTTCCAAGCTTCTCGTAAAGGTTACTTAGAAGCTCCGCCCCGAGCATCTCATACACGTACATGAGCGTGTCTGAGATGTCCACTCTGGAACACAGACACACACACACACACACACACACACAGTTTCAGAGCAGAAGCATCCTGCACCGTTCCAGGATTAAGTGTTTTAAATAACAAGCAAATGGGTATGGCCTCAGTCAGAAGGCGCAACCCATGTGAAGTTAAAACAGAGTCCACCGAGTGTATTTGAGAGAAAAACTCATATTTATGAGCAGCGAGTGACGTATGAAAACAGTCTTCATAATCGCAAATGTCACAACGCACCTAACTACCGCCGACGCCATTACAGTCGACACACACTTTTGTACCAGGTCTTTGGTAACATTCTGCTTCCTTTTTTTCTTGTGGCATTTCTGCCTTGGGAGGGTTGCTCTCGCACATGTTCACACCCACACCCACCCCCACACACCCCCACCCCCACACACCCACACACACACCCCCACCCCCACACACCCACACACACACCCCCACACCCACACACACCTGTAGATCCTGAACTGCTCCTTCTCATCTGAGGACCAGGACGCGTACTCCTGGTCGGAGGGGAACTGGGCTTTATGGAGCAACACGTCCACCAGCTGGAAGTAGACGGGCCGGTACACCTGCAGGTACACGGCCTGCCGCTCCGACTCAAACGACATGATCTCATCCTAGAGAGAGAGAAAGAGAGACACAGAAACACAGAGACGGATAGACAGACAGACGTAGAGAAGGACAAACAGTAGTGAGAATGGTACGCATTATGTCATCTGCATCGAGTCAGACTTTCTATTTGCTGACCTTTGCTGAGTCAACCATGATGACTTGAACACAACATGTTCCTAATCACATGACGAAGGAATAACTGAATGAATAAATAAAGTAAAATGGCAAAAAACACACAAGATGGTGTGTACTGCATGTATATATGAAGGGGTGGGGGGGTTACATACTTGTAGGGTGTACCAGAAGGTGAGGGTGAGAGAGCTGGTGGTCTCATTAACCGGGTAGTGGCCAGGAATGCCCGTACAGAACATGATCATGTTGACTAGAGCCAGGAAGCTCTGCCAGTGGTCCACCTGTTCCAGCAGGGTCCTAGAGATAGAGATAAGTGTGAGGCTAAATAATGAACAGGTATACAAGTACGGAAGTAATTCATCCCCAACAGGTAAAAACAATAATTTGGAAAAAATGTAATTCATCAGGGATTTTAAGATTCAACAGCTCCCCCCAGCCCCAGCCCCCCACCCCAACACACACACACACCTGGAGTGGTTCTCTCCGAGGGTGACCACGATGCGGCAGATGCCGTGGCAGGTCTCCATGTCTCCACCCTGCACTGCCTCCCTCAGCTGCTCCTGCAGGGCCAGCACCAGCGGCACCAGCTTCAGTAGAGTGTTAACATATCTACACACACACACACACACACGTTAGGAGTCTAGAAGGTAAACAGATGAAAGTTACCGCCAAATCAATACAGTGCTTTGTGAAATATCCCTGCTGACTCATAGCCAGGCTCTGCTTACTTCAGATCTCTGCTCAGAAGATAGTATTGCCTAGTATTTATGACAGATAGTTTCACTGCCCGACAATGTATATAATCTGTCCCTGGTTGATTGTGTATTGGCAGTCTGGGTTCAGATTACGACTTTGCAGGGTTTCCGGGAAAGAGCCACACCCAACGGCTCTCTGAAGTCTCAGGACACACACATACACACACACACACACACACACACACAGTCATCCACATTCAGGGCACGTGAAGCCGCTGACATTTGCTGACATTTTGTGTGAGTGTGTGACTACTTGTGTCCGTGTGTGTGTGCATATTCCGAATGCCATTGAAGACATTATTCATGAGTGGGCAACATAGGATATAAACAGAAATCCATACTCGGTCTTGTTTGTGTGCGTGTGTGCGTGTCTCCAGGGGCTGTGGGTGGAATACAGGACTTTCATGCATCCTTCATGAGGACGTTGGGAAGGACAAGGTGAGGCGACATGAATATTCATCAGAGAAAGCAGGAGGTTGGGGAAGATCTCATATTTATGGAGCCTTATGCCCCATCCATCGTATGTTTTGGGGGTAGAGTCCCCCCGTTGTTCATTTCTCCACTACCAGCCCTCGCAGTGGCTCATTTAGCTATTTCTACCCGGAGGTTTCTGGGGTTTTATGTGGCGAGCTGCCTTAATGTCTCCGTGTTATAACGCAGAGTCACCGCCTCAGCAGTCTGTGAGCATCAGATGCTCCCTGGAGACTATCCCACCCTGCACTCCCAGCCAGCCATTCAGACCAGTGTGTAGCCGTGTGTGTCCTACACCCTGTAGGTTTGATCACTGCAGGAGAGAGAGGGAGCGAAAGAGATAGAGAAAGAGTAAGAGAGACGGAGAGAGAGAGCGAGCGAGCGACTACACACATGCACTTAGAGGCCAATTCATTTTTAATGGGCCGCTTTAGCGATGTATGTCATGGCCTCAGCTCTTTGAGGTAACAAGTGCCTGTTTGTGCAGAAGTCTACGGAGTACTGAAATCAAACAAAATGAAAGGTAGTAGTCGACAGAGTGTGTGTGTGTGTGTGTGTATGTTTCCCCTCTTGTAGTGGACGGGATTCTGTAGCAATTCACTGTTGTACCCCAATCCTTGGGCTCAGCTTCATCACTATGTTGCCCCGATTAAACACTGTAAATTGTACCTCTCCGTCCACCCCACCAGCCCTTAGTACTCACTCAGCCGCCATCCAGCCCCCCCCCCCCCTGCTCTTTCCTTCCCTGATCCCCACTGCAATTACATCAACGCTCTGAGACAGGGGAACTGGGTTGCCTGGCAACAGGATGCGGCTGGACCAATAGCATCCTCCCAAATGAGTTGACTGTAATGTGTTTAAACAGAAAGAGAGAGAGAAAAGAGAGATGGGGAGCACGGGGGGGAACAGGATAGAGGTGGAGATTCTGGACCACAGGCAGGGTATCCAGAGATTTGTGTGAGTACCACACACACACACACACACACACACACACACACACACACACACACACACACACACACACACACACACACACACACACACACACACACACACACACACACACACACACACACACACACGAGTCCCTGACTTTGACAGCTAGAACTGAAATACAAGACGTACAACATTTTATTCCTGCTTAATCAAGAAGGATAGTCCATAAAAAGTGAAGCAACCAAAAACCAACATCAGCTAATTCAATATTCACCAAGGAAATCCAATGGAACTCATTAACGAGCAACTGCTCTGTCTGTAACTGAGGCATTTTCCATGAAATGCATGCATGTGCAAACGCGCATGCGGGGCCTTCAGACCACTGGTCAGTAATAGCTTTCCCAGTGCTCTTGCTTCCCATTCTGGCATACAGGAGTAAAGCATTCCTTTGCCCCAACTCCTCCACCTCGTACTCCTCCACCTCCCTCCTTCTCATCGTGGCTCTATGTTCTCCTTCTGCACCCGTCTCCCTCTCAGTCACACCCTCGCCGGCCCTTCACCCCTCCCCCCAGCCCTGGGGATAGGGTAATGGGGGCCTGCCATGTCTGAATCAAGCAGGGCGTGATGACATCTCGGCCCTGCTCTGTAGTCATGGCAACGCCAGCCAGCCGAGAAAATGACCCCTCCCCTCTCCTCCTCCCCCCCCCCCTATCTGATGCCCCTCCAATGCCCTCTCTCGCTCTCCTTGCTTCATTCCCGCCTCGTCTCCTCCGTCGGCATCTCATTGCCGTTCCCGTCTACTCCATCTCTCTGTCTTGCATGCTCTCGGTTCGACCTCTACCCGTTTTTAATCTCTACTTCTACTTTATCCAACCTTGTCTGTCTTTGGCTGCTCCCTAAGACACACCTTGATTTTGTGTGTGTGTGTGTGTGTGTGTGTGTGTGTGTGTGTGTGTGTGTGTGTGTGTGTGTGTGTGTGTGTGTGTGTGTGTGTGTGTGTGTGTGTGTGTGTGTGTGTGTGTGTGTGTGTGTGTGTGTGTGCAAAGACCGCCAAATGGATAACACAGGTAAATACAGAGACATACATGCTGAGCTTAGACACACACGCACGCACACACGCGCACGCGCGCACACACGCACACACGCGCGCACACACACACCCACGCGCGCACACACGCACACACACCTTTGGGAGTCTGGCTGGGAGATGGCGTTGACAATGGCCTCCACTGCCGTGTCAAAGAGTTCGGGGTCGGGCAGCGCGCTGAAGCAGTCGTGCACCAGACTCTCGCTCTCATTGAGCGGCACGTCCAGCATCACCCAGGACGACAGGCAGCGCAGCACACGGGCCTTGACTGCCCCCGGGCTGTCGGCCCTGCGCAGGAGCTGCTGCAGCAGGGGGCACACAGACCCCCACTCGCGCCCCAGGGCACCGCGCACCTGGAAGGGAGAGGAACGGTGGAGGGAGAGACGGCGTGAGATTCTATGGCATGCATTGGTTGTTCACCGTTTTCTCATGCTGGGGGCGAGCGGATTGCACTTAGGCTGAATTCATTGTTCTGCGGAGCTTCCCATGCTTTTGCGAAAGATCCACTTTTGGACTGAGGGACATTACATTTACATTTGTATTTAGCAGACGCTTTTATCCAAAGCGACTTACAATAAGTACATTTGTCATAAGAAGTGCAACAATATATCGCTGTCGGTACAGAAAGGATGTTCATAGAACCAATCGCTAGGCTAACCAATTCCCCGTGTTACAGCAATATAGCAACACAGTTAAGTACTATAATACAATACAACACAATACAATACAGTGTACACAATGGTGGCCAGAGGGGGGAGGGTGGCTATGCAGAGTCGAGGTGGACTCTGAACAGGTGAGTCTTGAGTCTTTTTCGGAAGATAGTGAGCGACTCTGCGGTCCTGAGAACGGCAGGGAGCTCGTTCCACCACTGAGGTCCCAAAACTGAGAAAAGTTGTGACTTTGATGAACGACCTTTGCTAGCTCTTAGCGATGGCGGTACCAGACGACCAGCTGAGGTAGTTGAGCGGAGGGATCGAGCTGGGGTGTGGGGCTTTAGCAATGCTTGGAGGTAGGCAGGGGCAGTTCCATCGACTGCCTTGTCTGCTAGTACCATCGTCTTAAAACATGACGCAGATCTTTTAGTACGTCCATGACACGTTTATGCACAAAAGGTGGCAGCACAGCCAACAAGCAACAGCGATGCCGAACGTGCTCTATTGAAAATATGTGGAAGCAATACAGTTTTATGAAAAAGATGTTGCAAAATCATTCAAGATGCAATGCTGAAAAGCAGTTGGTGTATTTTGCCGGGGGCATTTAAATTTATTCTTGTGCATGGCTCTCCAAAACAAAAACAAAACACGATCCTTTTTTGCGCTTCAACATTCAAGGATTACTTGACGTGAACCCGAAAGAACTGGCAAAGCGTTGCTAAGCTATGAGAAGACTGAATGTCAAACTTGTAGTTCGTTAATGGGAAAGGGGACGTGTAGACTCTCCGACTGGCGACCTGGATCTTTACATACGTGAAGGAAAGTCAAAGTGCAATTTGACACCTAGTGCCTGCCTGATAATGTTACAAATTGACAGATGTATTTTGTTGTGGTTTATGTGTACAGCGTGTGTATTCGCCATCTGCCTATGCCCTGTGCTTAAGGATGTGTTGGAAAAAAGGGATTCCAGGACTTAAATGAAAGCAGTTGTTCGCCTGAAGATGTATTTCAGTTATTTTTAAGTAAAAAACTTTTTAAAACTGCATAATTAATGATAACAATAATACAACCATTCATGGAGCAGTCAGAAATTAAGTAAACTGTTTGAAATAATTGTTCAGGAACAGAGCATTTATTTTGAAAACCACACTATTTAGAGTTATTCCAAGCTGTGAGTTGCCTTAAAGGTCTCAAGGCATGACAATTTCACTTTAAGAGGTTTTCTAACATTAATATGAGTTCCCCTAGTAGCCAGAAATGACGTTAGCTGTAAAACGAGCACTAGGTATCCTGCTCCGCCTTTGTAAAATGAAAGCTGATTGCGGATTTTTGCCCCATATATCGTCATAAGGGGCCCGGTTACCTCCCCTTCTCTGCTTTGCCCGCACAGAGAATATGGCCCGCCAATGAGACAATGAGCTACGACTGTAGCTCACTGTAACTGTACACTTCTTTGTTATTTGGACAACCATTCTGCTGTTGGTGGCGCATAACACGCATAACACGTCGGGTTCTCTGACGTCTCTGGTGTTTCCACAACAAGACTTGTAGCGGGGGTTATCTCAGCCATGGTTGAGAAGGAATTGGGCGAATGAAACTTTGGCTTTGACTCTCTGAAGTTCATGAACCGTGACATGGAGGAGAAAATGATTGATGCCCGCGGTTGCAATCGCGGGCAACAATCCCTTTCTCCTCCATGTCTTGGTTTAGTCTACTTCAGATTGATGTGGAAGTTGAAGAACCAGAGACGTCGGAGGACCTGACGCAGTCGTTTGAGATTCATAATATCGTCTGGAGGCGTGCACAGCTTTTGGTTGTGATAATATATATTATATGATATAGATATCTATGCATAATATGAAATAATTTAGATATAGAGCTCCAAGACTCCCACCGGAGCACCCGGAGTGTTCTAGAATATTTACAGAACACGGCCAAAAGCTGTGTGCGCCTCGCCATTGCGATACATCCACTGTAAACAGAGCGCATGGTACCGTGGCCGCAAGCTGCTCAGGGCCACACCCCCACCCTCCACCTTGACCCGCCTTTAAAAAACAGCATGTTTGTGGAAAGCTCATCATGGGACTGGCTCGTTAATGGCTGTGATACTGCACCAAGGCTGAATTTCTTGAACGTCTTCAAATACTGTATTAAGGGCCCACTAACACCTACATATAAGCATCCATAACTTAGCATGCCATGGGACCTTTAATAAGAGGAGACAATGAGAGGATCACGGTTCTAACGGATCAGGCGGTCAGTAAGATAACGATAGCACTTGTCCTCTCATGTGACCACAACCATTGAAGCACCGCAACAGGCATTGCTGTTGTACTGCTTTTCACTAAATGAAGTGGACCATTTGGATGGTTGGCGTGAACATTTTCAGTTGATAGATTGCATACGTTATCTGCACCGTCTTTTATTGTGTGCCTTTGTGCATAGTCTGACACGTAACAGCCGTGTTGGGGTCCTACCTGTCCCTTGCGGTACTGCGGCAGGCGGCTGGTGTGGAACTCCTCGGGAAGCACGGTGAGCAGCTCCAGCAGCGCCAGGCAGCGCGCCCTCCCGTCCACCCCTCCGCCCTCCTCCTGGAACACCCGCACCATCTCGGCCACCGCGCCCGGCCACGCCTCCGGCATGGTGTTGAGCGCCAGCGAGGCCAGCGCCACGCACAGCCGCGTCAGCACCATCTTGGAGCCCGAGGAAAAGCAGGCGATCTGGGAGAACAGCTGGCTCTTCAAGGACTCGTACTGGTCAGTGGGGATGTCCCCCCAGTAGCGAGAGATCTTGGTGTGGAGGGCGCTCGCCCCAAAGTACTGGATCTCGGGGACCTGTGATGAGACGAGGTTGTGTCAGAGTAATACAAATAAAAAAGGGAACGTATATCTGGTTGGGTTTACATGTTTTTGTTTACGCGTTTAACTTGTGTGTGTGTTTTTATATGTGTATGTGGTTATGTGTATGTGCATGTGTGACAAACCTTATCCGGGCTGAGCAGGGCCCAGCAGAACTGCCAGGCCTGCGGGGAGACCTGGGCCTGCATCAGCCATTTCTGTGCCAGGTTTTTGTTCTCTATGTTGGGGTCGTAGTATAACTGGTGGAGCGCCTGAAAATTTGCAAAAGAAAAACAGATGGTTTCTTTTTTTCTTAGTCTATGGTTACAAACCTAAAGGAGAGTAAAAATGTGTCCACAAGGAAATAATGTCTAAATAAGTACCAGTTGTGTGTTTGAAGAGCGAGCAATACAAAAATAGCTTTCCCAAAGAAGTAAAGAGCAAAAAAATACAATTCTAATCCAATCCTGATACACATAGTTAGTGTTTGTTTGTTTTACCATCCTGGTTTGTCTGGAGCAGGTTCCAGCCAGGGAAAGAGTTCAGATCTCTCTAACCCACAGTCAGTGAAATGAGCCTCACACCCGACATACTCAGTCCATACATATGACCATGACAGACCATCGAAAATCTGAGACTGGAAAGAAATTGATGTGAACAGCCTGCAGGGAAACAGACCAGCAGAGGGAGAGGGAGAGAGAAGGAGAGAGGAGAGCGAGAGAAATCACTCTTCTGTCATGGCTGGATTCGAGATGCTAATTATAGATGTTTTCTCCTCGATCTCTCCGCTCTCCCTACTCCCTCTGTTGTCACATCCCATGCCTCTCGCGCTCAAACCTCTCTCATCCCTCACAGATGTACCTTTTTTAAAGACTTTTCAGCAATCTTCTGTCTCATCTATATATTTATTTTCTATCAACAGTAAATGTATCTTTCAGCGAAGTGAACAGATGGACATGCATCAAACACTCTCTGCTCCATAAATGCCTCACTCGGTCAGTCAAAGGGCTCAGGTTACAGGCTTTCAGGTGGTCCGTTCTCGCTTGAAATTGGTCCATTGTTAAAAGTGAATTCCTGTAAGGAGGAGTTCCACAAAGCCTTTTTTTTTTTAAACTGAAGCACAGAGTCTGGTCACCTCTCAGGTCTTTATTTTCTGTTGACACTGTAGCTGGCAGGCCAGCAGACCGCTTGGCAGGACTAATACTAGGAATGGTCCAAATTCAATATTACCATCCTCTTTCAGTGGTATTGCATCGTCATCACACCTTATACTTCTTAATGTCTGTTATATCAAACGAAATATGACATTCCACACTGACCTTCAAATCAAAACTAGAAATTACCTTGACACTCTCGATGATTAAAAGCTTTGACCGCCCAATTTATATTTCTTCATAGCTCAATGTTAACAAAACCTCAAAACGACGTGACTACGTATCAATATGGTGTGCCACACCCTACAACCCAGTATCTGCATCATGCATCACAACCAATACATTAATATCCCTTGGCTCTAACTGACGAAGTAAAAGAACAGAAATGAGTGCTCGGACAAAGCCGTGCTCCTGTGACTGGGTGGGGGTCGGGTTTCTTCCAGTATGGCTGCCGACTGCCAGAGAGGGCGTCGGCTGCCAGTGCGCTGTGATACCGCTCCTCCATTATTAGGCTCCTGTTTCCGTAGGAGCACCAACAACGCCTGGGCACTGGTCTAATGAGACAATTGTTTTCACAGTGAGGTGGCTCAGCTGTGTGCACCGGAGACTGAGGCCCCGTCCACACAGACAAAAAACAATCTTTTCCCCCCTTTTCCTTTGATGCGCATCAGGAATATCTCCTTAAAGACGGAGTCAATCCGAAAACGCATCGAGCTGTAGATACGCTGTGTAAATATTCAAGGCGCTGGTTCTCCACAAAAAGAAGCGCATCCAGCCTGCGCGCTGTATACAAACATTCAGTAGAGGAGGAGATAGCAGTTGTTAAACCTTTTATATTGAGCAGGAATCCATTTTAATGTACAGTTAGTAATTCAATTTACCAAGGGGCTGTATTTAAAACTACAAAAATAAGACAAATAAAACATATATATACTGTATATTCAACGCAACTCTAACGTCACCCAGCTGGTGGGGGGGGGCGATGACTTTATCGTTTGCGTTTCAGGCATCCACACGAATCCTAACACAAAAAATGCATTGGTCTGTTTTTAACTTATCCACCCTGGGACCTGGTTTCAGAAGACTGGATCCGTTTGGACAGTCGGCCCAAACGCAAAAGACATAGCATTTTCATCAAAAAATCGGTTCCGTGTCGACAGGGCCTAAGACAAGCCTGCACAGGGACACAAACACACTGAGACACTACCTGTTTAAGTCTTTCACAAGAAAAACACTCCCGAATTTGTTCACTTTCTTGTAGGGAGAGTAGCGTCATGGCAACGGCACTTGTATAGGGGCAATGTGAAGAAGGGTTGGTGCTCATCTAGTCAGTGTTCAGCTCACATTCTGCAAGTCAAACCTGTGATCATTGGCTTCAAAGGACCAGAGGATTATTAATGCCACATGTTGTTATTCTCACCCACACCCCATCAAACGGGACCGTCAAAGTACATGCTTGTGTTGGTTTATTCTCCCTGGGATTAATGATAAAACACAGGGGAAATAAAAATGTCCACATATAGCCATTAAGAGGGAATAGAACAGGTTTTTGGCTCCGATTACTTTTCCCTTAATGCCCATTTGCTAAAGTTATAATCTAGTCTTTGTAGAAGCAAAAAAAGTGTGCGGAGTCTGAAGACCAAAAATCTAAAATGTCCAACAATGCACACACATTTGTAGGCGATGTATTGGCTATTCAACTGGGGAGACTACACAGATGAGAACAGTCACCTGCTTCCAACCTACGGTAGGCTTGCTTAAGGCAGGAAGTCTCCAAAGATACCATAATGCTCCCCCACACCCCACCTTTTCTCACAACGTCAGAGAGCCAGCAGGGTGGTGGACGCTATAGGTATAAAACAATTCTCCTCCCCCTCTCTCTATACAGATCTCTCTGCTCTCTAGCAGATCCACCATCTGCTCCTCTCACATCAGTGTAGTAGACCGCCACGCACTAGGCACCCCAAGCCTCAGAGGACCGAAATAACTTGTCTAGCCCAGGAGCTGCACCAACACACAGTAAGCAATTTACAACAAGAAAGGAAAGTGGTAAGAGGGCTGTACGTCAAGAGCAGGAGAGGGGCAAAGATTTGAAATTCATATTGTGCAGTCATCACTGACACACTGCACCATCACACCAAATATAAAATATCACGAATTCTGGAACGCACTCTGGAACGGGAATGTATAATTTTCACAAGACCGTTGTACATTGATGTATATTATGTACACATGTTTGTATGATCAAGTGCAAGTCAGTTGAGCACAGCAGGTGATGGCCCACGGCTGTGATTTCCTGGGGCCATGTGTTGTCAACAGCAAACCCTCAATGTCAGCCTCCTAAAGTCAGCCGCCAATCTGGCTGCCCTATAAGAGGGGGGGGGACACATGCCTTGTTCGCGCACCCTGTGGCCTATACTGTATGAGGGGAAATCTTCTCTAATGAAGCACCTCTGAGAGAGAGGCTACACAAGTGCGTGCGTGTACAGAATCTAAATAGGAACACCCTGTTTCCAAGGGTGACACATTCTCAGTCGGTATAAAAGTGTTTCAACAGTAGGTATAAAAAAAGTTTCAACAGTCATTTTAGCACTGTTTCAGCAGTTTGTTACGTTTTTCTCCACCTCGCCGTGGGGACTGATTACTTACTGCCACCCGATCGATAGGCATGATCACCCACTGCATCCCACTCTTTTCGTCCCTACAAAAATCAATAAGATGACAAAGCTAGGAAACATGCTGCGTTTGCATGCTTTATTTATGAGAGGCTATTCCTCTCCTCATTTCTTATCGTTATCTGAAAGAGTCTTCTACCCTTTCATTCACTCATTTATTCCTTCATTATGTTTTGGACGGCAATACCTTCCTTGCAAGTCAATTCAAATGTTGAATGCAAAATGATACCACTTTATATTCTGAACACATAGCAGCACTGTCTACATCCGTCATAATCCCCACGTGGGTTCAGCACCTGTATTGTTTGACTCTAAACATCTACTGTCCTGCATCGTGGGGGTCAACCCCGGTTCACTCTCCCAATCACTATAAATGCTACAGAGAGTGGCGTATATAAGACAATGTGGTATTGTATGGAGAGAAAAAAATAAGTCAAACAAAGAGCTTTGTTTGAGTTGGACAGCAACACAGAGCCAGGGGCAATCAGATCCAGCACCGCAAACACACAAAGTGTGTACATGTGTTCTGAGATGTCAGTGTGCCACCATGCTGGCGACTGCTGCACAGTACATTTCCTCCATAGAAATTGTCATTCCAAAACATGACATTTTGTCAGCTTTACGATGCAGTTACACATCTTGAGTGGTTTAGACAGTTCCGTGCGACACACCTTCCTGCTACCCACTGTCAACTAGCGAGAAGAAAATAATAATAAATGATGATAAGCACTCAGACTCCCACTGAAGCGGGTTAAGTCATTCTTTTACCACCCTTCAGTGTCTAAGGGCCAGCATACTATGATGAACATCTACCGAGCACAACTGCGTATAAGACTCACAACTGCTTTCAGACGGAGCACTAAATTATTTCTAATGTTCAAAAAAAAGGCCTTGGTTGATACAGTATGTGTATACTTTTTGTAAGGTGTATTTTTTCATTATCCATTTACCATTTCTAGATGAGAAGCATCTTCAGAAGTCAACATCTCCAAGTTTGTTTCGGTGTTTTCGTTTTGACTATCACAAGATCAAATGTTAACAGGTGTTGGTTTCATGATACTACCTGCCTGCTGATGAAATACTACTAATCACTCTTCCCCATGTTCGGAAAGGACTTCAGCACTTAGGGAAGAAATAACACCTGACTTGCGTCTCGGATTACTTAATTTACTGATTAAGAATCACAAAACACAATTTACAGACAATATAATGGAAAAGACTACCATAAGGGTGAAAATATTAGTTTGATTCTCATTTAAATTAGGAAAGAGGTGACTGATACAAGATGGTTCATGACATGAAGTTGTTCCCATTAACTTTCTGATGCATTAATTATACTACTACTACTACTACTAATAAATAATTTATAGTATGTATATCACTATTACAGTATGAAAATAAAGTCACAAATCGCTTATACATACACATTCCACCCTATGTTGCTATAATATAATAATCTAAACAGTTAACAATGACAATGGCATGCTGTATTAACGTCACAATTAGTTCAGAACATACAGACCCCATCCCTGACTTGTATTCCCAATGGAACGAGAAATAGGATGGCAAAAGCCAAACACATTTTCTTCCTTTCTCCTTCCGTTGCACACGCACTAGCCCCCCCAATCCCTCTCATCAAATTGGCTATGCTCCCCTCTGCCGAAACACCTCTACTCACCCTCTCCCCCACCCCCCTATTGTCTTGCCTCCCCCCTTTGGCAACAGACAGTGGCCACCCAGCAACAAGGAGATTCATCACAGCAACCTGGCAGCCACACTAGCGAAAGCCGCGGGCGGCACGGCGCACACACGCCTGTGTCTATTGCGCACCTATTTAGTCACAAGTTGGTTGGCAGCGCAAACCAATCAAATCAAGCAGACCTTTTATTAAAGAGAGCGACTCGTGGGGTTGGATATGGCTTTAATATGTCATCTTTAGCTTGTCATCACTCTCTCTACCTCATCGGACACCCACTTGCAATAATGAATATCATCCTAGTATGACTAGCCCATGGTGGTGGTGATGATGACGACCGCACTGCTGTGATGACAATAACGATACGCAATAAATCAAGTTTCGATTTCCAAGAATTGCATGAGGCCGACACATACACGTTTTTTGTAGTACATGATCTGATCGGGTATCTGATGAGTCATTACCGATAAAAGACTTAAGCAAAACACTAACCTTCTCCACGTTCTCTACAGTGAATTCCAGGGTGTCCGGTGTGGACGCGATCCTCCCTGAAGTCTCCATATCTCCGCAGTCACGGAGCTGTCAATGGATTCGAGAACACAGCGGTTTAGGAGCCACGAAGCGTCATGTCTATTTCCTTGACCCTACCATATCCCGAAAACAGGTCTTCTACACACATAGAGCAGTACATCTGTTGGGATTATTATGACTGAACTGACTCCACGACACCACAACAAGCTAACCGGCAGGCTAGCATTAGCGGAGCGGATTTAGCACCCACACCGTTGACAAGCGCCTGCTATTGCTAATATGCTAAGGCACACTAGCTAACAGTGTATGTGATGTTGTCGACCAAGCGGGAACTACAGCCGACCAGACAGCGGTGTAATAATTATAAATATACTTAAACTATAGTCATAAAATGAAAAAAACCGACGCATTTGTAACCGCTAGAAAGCTAACATTTGTCACCTCTCTTCTGCGACGATACGGGACGATGCTGCCAGCTTTGGTCGATGTTCAGCCTCTGCGCCGTCAGAGACCTGGTCCGGTCTGGCCAATCAGATGGCTCGTGTCATTCCTCCAATTACATGGGGGGGCTGCATCTCATGGAGTCAGTGAGTCAACGCCATCATTTTTTCCCCCCTATGTATTCGACCTGTAGTACAAAGTACAAAATGTCAACCATATGATAGCAAAACTTGAAAGGAAAGATGGTTTCAAATGTTCTTGTCTTGTCTATGTATGACACTAAGCACTACAACATCTTCCCTGTAATAACCTATAATATTATGTGATTAAAGCGTGCATGCTGCTAGTCTCATGAACTAATTGATATTTCAGCTAATTCATGCCCTCAGTAATCGTGTTAATAGGCCTATGCACAAATATTCCGGGGTGCGTTTTCTTTTCTTTTGGTCAACAGCGTCTCCATGTGGCTTAATGTAAGCATTACAGAGCAGCAACTCAACCTCTCATGATTAACCCTTGATGTCTGACATGATGTTTAGTCTACCGAAATCCGAATCAAGCATCACACAGGGACAATGGAGAATTATAGCAGTATTTGTATTTTAATCGTTTAAAAAACTCTGTGATAAAAGTAGACCACAATAATAAAACACATCATTCGTTAATCAGACAAAGTATTTATCATAATTTCTCGTCATGTCATGTGGCCTTTCGTGCAAGTCTACGTCCCACTGTGCGCGTCATGGTGCATACTATTTCCAACGCGGATGAGTCAGCTTCGTCGTCCGCCGACGGCGCCGAGGTTCAGGAACGTGGCACGGTATTTAAGAGGCACACAGAGCGGTGCCGTTCATTCCGCCAGGGATAGATATCTGGTGTTTGCAGTAGCAGTGTACAGTCTAGGCCAGGGATTATAGAGTCGCCGAGCAATATACCCACGGAGATGAGCAAAAGAAAAGCACCGCGAGCCAGTAATTGCTGGGTTTCTTCACTTTCTAATCAAACGTCAAAGATGGAGCTCCTGTTAAATGTCACGATTTGGGCACTTTTGCTCGTCCACGTGGACTGTGCACTCAATATTGGTAGGTAATTTATTCTAGAGCTGTTTTGGAATGGATAAATGGATACTCTCTGGTCATTTGAAGTACCGATAGGCTGCTTTTAAAAGTGTCATTACACACAGTAGGCTATTTCCTGCCTTAAATCCTGCTATTTGTTTTCTGTGCGTTGTTTGTTAATGTGCGCGAATAGTATTAATGTTATTCTGATGCTAGTTGAACGTGAGTGTTAAGTGCGGTAATTATTGTGCAGTGTATTAACCTCCTCTTATAACCTATCTTTATTCGCATTTTTAAAGAAGCTATGGGCAAATAAGTGGGGGAAAAAATTCTAGATTACCCCCATTATCCCGGCTGTCACTTAGCTGGACAATTTAGTTTCATTAATGGAGTATATTAAGCTTTCTGTGGCATTTTATGGTCCAGTGGTTAATGACGTTAATAACTTATTCTACGTAGAATTGCGGTAGGATTAGACGCAATAATTGTTCAGATTTTTCTAAACAGGTAGTCTAGATCATATAAATAGTTGTGCTAAAAGGAACCCAGGTTCGGAAAAGAACTAAGATAGACCATAATAGGCTAAGCACATGAAAGGATATGTGAGGGCAGACTAAGAGAATAGAAAGTAAACCTCAAATAAACAGACATGAAAAGGTCAAGGCCAGCACAGCACTGCATTACTTCAACCATGATGACCTTTTGCATTTACAGTCGGTGGCGCATCAGAAAAATGGGTTGATGCTTGCTTTTATCTCTTTAGTCGACTTTGAAGGGATTCACCTCAGCTATTCGGCAGTTAATTGTGTTTATAATCTTCTTCCACTGGTTATTATTAGAGTGTTTGTATTGTTCAGACAGAGAGTGGTTGCTGGCATGCCCCTACTGTGTTGAATAAGAACACAGCTGCTTACAGAAGCGCTTGGCTGCTGGCTCTTTGCCTGCCAGGGTCAAGGAGTGAACTATTTTCCCAAAGACTGTGTGCATGAGTTTGCTTAATGTTTACAGAAGTATGCAGATGGGAAACAGTGTCACCTTTTATACATTTCCCATTTCCCGCCACACAAACATATACACTTTCTCAATTTCTCCCTCTTTGACACTTAGACACACACACACACACACACACACACACACACACACACACACACACACACACACACACACACACACACACACACACACACACACACACACACACACACACACAAACACACACAGGGTATAATAAGCTATGTACATGGAACAAGGCCAATATTGTACGTTCATCTTTCTATCTTTGACTGTTTTCCTATTCTGTGTTCTATTTTCTTGAGGTCCAGACTAGTATATCAGTGTTTGCGTGTGGTTGACTGTGTATTTGAGAGTGTAGAGAATGTGTATACTTTGTGTGTGTGTGTGTGTGTGTGTGTGTGTGTGTGTGTGTGTGTGTGTGTGTGTGTGTGTGTGTGTGTGTGTGTGTGTGTGTGTGTGTGTGTGTGTGTGTGTGTGTGTGTGTGTGTGTGTGTGTGTGTGTGTGTGTGTGTGTGTGTGTGTGTGTGTGCGCGCGTGTGTGGCTGTGTGTGTGAGTGGTGAAGAGAGAGAAAGAGAAGGATGTTGAGAAAGAGAGCGATTAAAAGATGGGCCTGAGTAATTTCAGAGATAATGAGAGGCACCACAGTACTGTGTTACTGCCTGGTAATGACATTACATTACATTACATCAGTGCTCTGGTCTTCATCAAAGGGCGGTCAAAGGAGCAGATAATGTGGATGCAAATGTAGTAGCAGTTGAAAAATAATGTGGACGTATGTTAGAGAGAGGGAGCAAGCTATATCCTGTAGCTCAAGAAATCAGACCTCAAAAGTCTGATGGCAGACTAGCTCAAAAATGGGTCAACGACTATATGGGGTGTTTCCTTTTCTTCGGTTTCGTATTTGTTTCAACCTTTCATGTTGCTAGATACAGGATTGAGAGCTTATTGCAAAATAGATTTCATCTCTGTAACGAAACAGGAAAGCCGCTTCTGGTTTCCGGCCCAGGCTCTGCGCCATCTCCCAATATAAGTAGTGCTTTGTAGGACTGCAGGGTTCAAGGTTCATATTCATTTGATCTTAAGAAATGTAGGCCTAATATGAAGTCGTTGTACAGCTGTCTGCTGCTGTTTTTTTTCATGCAATCTACAATATTTAATTTCAGGCCAATTATGTGTTTTTCAAGGGATTCTTGAGTATTTAGTTAAAGAAATTGAAAAAGGGGCATGAAGTCTTTCTAACAACTGCAGATTATGATGGATTCTTACATCATTGTTTTCATTTCCACCAGGGAACGAACATTCCTTAGAGGATGATTTGAGCACTATGAAGGTTTCCCCACACGCTGATGAACCTCCATCATCATCATCATCCTCATCCTCTAGCTCGTATAATGGAGGATCTGAGCCAATCGCAGGAGCCGAAAATGACACAGTGGTCACCGCTGTGCTACACGTGAGCCCAAACGCCACAACCTTGAATGAAACCTCCGTCTTGGTCCAAAGCATACTGATCCCACCCAAAGCTAAGGAAAACAACACAGGCAATGGTAACTATGATGTTCATTTGAAATTCGATTCCATTGTTGGTAGCATTATGATGGATACAGTGGTGGATGTCTATTGTAAAATTTGATGATAAAAAATCGGGGGATTGTAGCTTTGACAGATTACCTTCAATACATGGTGCTGGTTTCGGGCAGGAGAGCCCACTGCGAGCCGGTTCTCCCAGTTGAGACCTTCTGGTTTGATACTGAATGTGCTAAGAAATCTCAGACAAGATGCCTCTGCTACCTATCCTTTAAGAAATGCCTGAATAGTAATAGTAAAGTAGTCGTAATTGCAAAGAAGATGTACCAAGCAGGGAGATAATTTTGGTTTAGGAAACATTGATGATGGATACAGTAACACAAATCGTCGTTTTCTACAAAGACTTGGTTCAACTTCCTGCTTTCAGTCATCGTTCCATAGTCTTAACGTTTCCTTTGTTAGACTATGACAACCAACGATAAACAATGACTACAGTTAATAACGGATTTGATACTTCCTTGTACTTGTATCTTAATTCACTACTTGGTTCCTGTCCTTGATTCTGATTGGCTTACAGCCATTGCAAAATATTATGTAAACACAAACTCAACAATTCGACTGAAATCAATTTCTTTTAGCATTAATGCAGAAACTAATCTCAAAGTATGATAACCAGTATGATAAAGCAGTTAACCAACTATTAAACTAGATAACCAACCATATGTCACTATATCAGTTGCACAAGAAGCTCTAAGGGACTACATGTAGGCTGTTCCATGCATAAAATGCCTTTAATAGCCAGTTTGTAATTTGAATAAAAACGTTAAATCATGTTGCAATCTCCATCTCGTACAACAGCCTGTGCTGATTTCAATTATATTTGAACCAGGCTCTTATTAGAGCTGTGTCCTTGTATATAAAGCAGAATTAGCTCAACACCAACCAAAAAGCCCAGCCACAAAGAGGGGGTGATGCAGTTTACTTACGGTCAAAGGGGGGGGGGGTGTCAAAGGGCTCGGGGTCAGTCTCTCCCACTGATTTCCTCCTACTGACGGAACAAGTCTAGTTTTGGGCCTGCGTGGCAACGTATACAAAGGGAATCACCTCACACCTCGCATAGGAAATGATTTCACAGTTACCAAAATCCCAGTGTCTTATAACGACATCCCTATTATATTGATTAATTACCCTGTTTTAAGACGTGAAGTGAAGTGCAGCTGTTGAAAACACAACATTGCGTCACAGTCCTATTGTTCTGGTCTCTTCCCAGGGGCAGTGGACGGGGAAATTGTTCATAGGAAGCCCAGCATGGCTGCCCAGGAGGCTGTAAAGCTATATATAACAAATGTTATCTCAGCCTGTAAAGAAACAGTCACACACTCGCAGAGCAAGGAAAGGTTTGCAAGTGTTGACAGTCTCTTCACTCTCACCCTCCTCCTCCTATCATCTGAGTCCCACCCTACCCTCTTCTCTTCATGTCTCTAGCTCCTACAATTGCACACACGCACACACACACACACACACACACACACACACACACACACACACACACACACACACACACACACACACACACACACACACACACACACACACACACACACACACACACACACACACACACACACACACACACACGCCTTGTAGGATAAACACAAAGGCATATTCAATTGTATTTAGTATGACAAATGGAGGTCAGATCTAGTCCAATTTGAATCAAGCCATTATTTATTCGTTTTACTGACAAAATTACAATATACTTATTGGAAGAAGCGTGGATGGAGAATCAAAAGAGGGTCAATTGACAATCATTCTGAGGGTTAGTTACACTACAGTACGGGTTAATTTACTGATTTGCAGAGTAATGTTAACCAGCAGCCAAGCAGGAAGCACAAGGCTGTTAAGTAGAGGAACACAATAATTTAATGCAGTGCGACTTTTTGAACAAGGGTGAGAAAGGCGACAAGTTAACGCTACATTCTATAATGTCTTCTGTTGCTTGGAAAGGTGTAATCTTTCTATTTGATATTCAAAGCTTGTGCATATGTTCTTTTGTCTTGGGTACATGGGTAATGTTTCTGTTACATTGCCTTTGCGGTTCCTTTTTTATTTGAAAATGTATTCTCAATGCAAATGTATTATTACTATAACACTTTTATCTCTTTTATGTTGCTCTCTCCTATTCTCTCCTTTACCTCCTTACCTCACGCTCTCTATTCTTACGCTCTCTTCCTTCTCCAGGCACGGAAATCATAGTTCCAGGAAAGCTATTGCCAAGTACCCCAGCTGAAACAACCTCACACCACCTCCCCTCCTCCACAGCCGCCCTCTCCACCTCAACCACCAACATCACCGCCACCACCACTCCTACCTCCACCGCCCCAAAGACAGAGCACCTCATCCCTTCTCAGACACTCCCCTCCACCCAAACTCCCAGCACACCTACCAACACATCCCACCAGACCAACCCAGCCCCAAACACCCCAACTACACCCGCACCCACACCCTCCCCCGCGAGCGGACCAGCTGCCCTGACCAGCAGCACCAGTGCCGTCTCGAACCCTGCCACCGAAGCCACAAAAGACGGCCCCCGTACCCAGCAGCACGGAGAGCTCTCCTCTGCACGCCCTAAGATCGCTGAAACCTCCAGGGCAGCTACGCTGGCGTCATCCACCACCACATCCAGCAACTCCTCCACCCAGGCCGAAGCACATGCCGACACCCCCTCTCCGCTCAGCGTGGAAGTCACTGGTAAGTGGATATATATTTGTTTTGTGTTCAGTCAGGGGACTGTCCGCCATGTTATCTACACTAGCACAGAGGAGAAGTGGTTTTAGGAACAAAGAAGATGCTGTTGTTTGTTTTTCAGGACAAGCCAGTCCCTGCCTCTACACACACACGCACACACACACACACACACACACACACACACACACACACACACACACACACACACACACACACACACACACACACACACACACACACACACACACACACACACACACACACACACACACACACACACGCACACACACACACACACGCACACACAAAAGAATGAACAGACAGTGTAAATCACTTACACATAAATAAACACAACACCACACAATGCATACACAAAAGCGTGCTTCCCACCCCAACTCTTATGTAATCGTAAAAGTGCCGTCACAATCGGCCGCCGGACAATCAGTGCTCTGTCTGAGGCCTGTCATGTGACCAGAGACATGGATGCTCTCTGTTCACCCCACCCCTTTGTTGACGTTCTCTTTGTGTCCCCCTGTCTTTCTCTGTCTCTCTTTTTTTCCTCTGCCTATGCAAATAACAATAAAACATTTACAGTGGACCTTCCTAGTAAAACCAGGCATGAAAAGATTTTCCCGACTTCTTTGCTTTTTTGTTCTTTTTTTAAGGGGAAACGGATTGGCCCTCTGCCTCTAACCATAAATCAGTAACAGGGAGTTTTCACTGTAATGTGGTTGTTGCTTGGCGGATAAAAAATGTATTTAAAGTACACAAAGCCAGTCCACTCATAGCAACAGTTGGGCATACACAGATTCAACAAGCATTATGCATGTCTTCAAACGATGCAAAGATCCAAATGCAAGACAGAATCTATGAATACATAAAAGACACTTAAGCATCACATCAGAACAACGGCCCGGGCCAAGTTCCAGCACACTAACTATTAAACCAATCCACCACGTCTCCGGCTACTTCCTTGGCTTTCTCTGCTCCGTCATCCTTTGTCATCCACAGTTCCTGTTGAACTAACCCTAAGTGCCTGGCCACACTGTGCAAGCTTCACGTGCACTTCCAGAATAAACACACACTTGTATGACTTTTACTTGCGCTTGTAATTCCATGTGAAGAATATCAGCGCGCTGTGGCTGTGCTCTGGTTTTGGGGGTAGAATCCACATTACTTTTTAGGAGTTTATGGGATTTTAGGTTGTGTGTGTGTGTGTGTGTGTGTGTGTGTGTGTGTGTGTGTGTGTGTGTGTGTGTGTGTGTGTGTGTGTGTGTGTGTGCGTGTGCGTGTGCGTGTGCATGCGCGTGCGTGCGAGTTCGCGTGTGTGTGTTTGTTTGAAATGCTACATTCATGCATCATTTATTACAAGATTTGTTTTATTCTGATTGACTGGATGGACTCTCCTTTTTGACTCCTGCAGAGAAGGCCGTAGACCCCCTAGTGGCGGGTCTGGTGTCGGCCTTCATCGCCACCGCAGTCGTCATCACCCTTCTGCTCTTCCTCAAACTGCGCAGGAGAGACAACCGGCCCGCGTTTCACAGGCTCCAGGACTTGCCAATGGTGAGCAGAACTCTCTACTATGACACAGCCACATCACCCTAGGTATGCAGTGTGCAGTTAGCCTGGCTCCGCCCGCCCACCTACTTCCGGCCAAATTTAATTTTCCCTTCAGTAGTCAGTCTGGGCCTGGGGCTTGTTAGTGGGATTTTGCCCGAACAAATTTCTGTGTGACCAATCAGCGAACAGAGGGAGTGGCTGAGAACGATGACGTCAAGGTCGTGCGGCAGTTTCAGTTGTAGTCAGAGGAAGACCAGGAAAACAATGGAGAAGGATACGAGAGAAGCTATTCGGTCTGTTGTGGGATCGCTGCAGAATATCGATCAATTAAAGCCGGAGCAAGAACAAGCTTTGCTGAGTTTTGTTGGTGGCCATGATGTTGTGGCGCTTCTCCCCACTGGGTTCTGGAAAAGTTTGATTTTCCAGCTGGCTCCGTTAGCGGTGAAGGAGCCGGTCCCGTCGCATGACATACGTCACGACCAAACGCCATGCGATTGGTTATGGCAGATCCAGAGTGGCACTGGGCAGATCCAATCATTTTAAAACTTCAACAGACACCCACCTCCAAGTGAGTGAACGTTTGTCAATTGGGCAGTTCCAGACCTTCTGTACAAATGAAATGAAGTACGACGGTCTGGTAGGACCAGGCTAGTGTGCAGTGGCAGCATCAGGATTATATGCTACTGGGCGACGAGCATGAATCCAGGCCAATCGATTTGATGACGGTGGTGAGGGACTACAATGACGTGGGTCTACTCTCTTCTATAGGATGACATGATGGAGGACACGCCTCTGTCCATGTACAGCTACTGATGGAGAGAGGGTGGAGGGGCCGGCGGCAGCCACCAGACGGCCTGAAAGTCCAACACAACCTCACAGAAGTCTCTCGATAAGAGTGATAGAGTTTCCTTTCTCTGTGCCACAAAGAAGGGATACCGGGTTAGGTATGTTATGCCTGTTGTTCTGTAAGTTCAGTTGAATGTGCATCTCTAGATCCTCAGAGATGGCGGCTGAAACGGCATTTGAGAAATAAGGATGTTGCCCATGTTGGGAGGATCCTTCTAACAAAATATAAATGCTCAACTATGTATAAATATATATTATATAATGTGAGACCTTAGCACACAACCACAACTTAGGCAACAACACCTTTTGATATAATTCTTTTTATTGTTTTTGAGGGTTTATGTTAAGAGACCTTAGGATGAGGATATGATGTGGCGGAATTACACACTTCATTCACATGTCCTTACCGAGAAGGAAAAAAAGCAGTAGCACCAGCTGGCTGGGTTCACAGTGGCTGTTCTTGTCTCCAGTGTGTTTGATGAGTTCCTTTTGGAGGAAGCTAGTGGTAATCGGTTAGGGATCCATCCGTGATCAGCCTCGGTCGCCCCACTGCCCTGCTGCTTGCCATTTTAAAGGTCTGATCGTTGGGCTACTAGGCCTGAGTGGGGTATTAAACAATTATTCAACTGATGCACGGCAGTAAGTTGTTCTGTTTTGGGTAAGGGTGAAGGGTCAGCTTTTGTTGTGTCAAAATACCCAAGGGATGTATTTGGATCTTAGTACGCTAAAAATGGTATGTCAGTTAGTATCCAATGACCAAAACCAAACTGTGGTTGGGTCACGCTATTGAAACCAACTGTAATCATGCATCAGTTGAGGATTGTACGTTTAAAGAGTACCTACACATTAGATTACTTTTGGGATTTTCCTATTCTAAAAAAATAAACTAAAAACGTGAAAGGCTTTTGTACACTGTTAGCATACATTTCAGATCATTAGCATGGTCAGGTAACATCATCTCTATACTGTAGACCTTTAACCACTGTAGACACATTTAAAATACAGTATGGATCAGCTTTAAAACAAGACAAATCCTAAGCAAAGGTCTGTCTATGCTATTATATAAAACACAATCTGAAGTGTTATTATTACATTGGTCATCCAAACATTAGATGAACAACTGCCTTCATTTATGTTTTATAGTGCATTTACGATGATCCATTTGTTTTTCATGTCTGTTTCTCATTCTTAGCTTCGTAATTTATAATGGCTATAAAATAGATTTTGTGATCATTGGCGCGACAATTTTAATTAAAACTTCACATTTAGCCAATCTAATACATTGCTCTGGTAGTGTCTATTGATAGTCAGGTGTTATGGTGTTGACATCCAATTATCGAAAACACTGATGTAAAAATAGGGTGATAGCAGCATCAGTACTTGCTAGGAAGCAGGATACCAACAAGGTAATCTCGTTGGTATTTACTCTTTTACAAGGTTGCACTTTATGTTTAAAGGATTGCAGAAAAGGGAAAAAAGTAAATAGAGTTTATGTGATTGAGATGTGAGGTGTGTGCGTGTGTGCGTGTGTGCGTGTGTGTGTGTGTGTGTGTGTGTGTGTGTGTGTGTGTGTGTGCACGTATGAGTGTATATATTTGTGCGTGCCCGCGTGTGTGTGTGTGCATACTTCGCATGTTGGTCTATGTGTTTACACATATTTTTAAATGTGCACGGGTCGATATGGTAGAGGGTATTTAAGTGTTTTTACTGAAGGCAAAATACTGCTGTACTTTCTTTTGCTTTAGTGTTTATTTTGTATTCTTTCCAATGATCAATATTCCAAGATAGTGCCTTGTACAGGGTAGGGACGACTCTTATTGTAAACTGTGTATGTCTGTATTGTATTCATATTCACACGCTCTATGCTCTCAGCTCTACCAGTCATTCAAAGTGCAATGCTTTCATCCCTACACAAGCAGACACAGGACTTTGGTGCAGCTCGTACATGCCTGAATTTGCCCAATGTGCCTGTGCAGATTCCTGTGTGTGTCCATCATTCAAATCGGGGCAAATCAAAGCGAAAAGCTGCCCCCCTTTTACATACGTAAGAAAGAAAGTTGTTGGTTGGCTACAGCTGAAGGGTGCATCGAGCCAGGCAAATCGATAGAAAACAAAAGTAATATCGCTTCCAACACTTTCAACTTTATGAAGGATTGACTGAAAGGCATCTTCCATTGATTATAGTTCTAGAACCTTTTGGAAATAAAAAAAAGTATGTGTTAAGTTGAACACTGAGTGTGAATAAGAACAAAGGTGCATTTATTGAATCGGGAAACGTGCCAATTATTTCTCATAATGCCCTGCCTAAAACTAACTTGCCAATATCTGTTTTGTAGTTGCTTGATAATACATGTTTCATGACTAGCAGTGTGTAGTTATAAATTAAACACACCAGCTTATTTTTTAAATTACAGCATTAATGTGTTAACATCATTCATTGCATTATCAGGATTTCAATTCTGCTGTAGATAATTGCCTGATCTCTTGATTTTTTTATTAAAGTTATTTTTTAAGCCATGCCCTCCACTACTTGTTTCTCTCTTGGTCTATTTTGTTGTTTGAGGGACTTCCTATGAATAAACCTTTAATGAAAGATTTAAATAGGGCACGTAAAAGGCAACAGAACAATCTTGAACACAAACTTCATTTGTTTAAGCAGACACAAAAAGCTCCTTTATTTATCATTCTATTACAGTTCAATGGTTGATAGATGCAATTGAGTTGCAAGAGAACAGCCCAACTCATCCGGTCATTAGGCCATCATCAGTATCAGTCCACAACAACACACAAATGCCTCCTTTCTTTACAACAGCCACTCATTAGATGGTACTGTATCCTACGCAGGGAATACTAGCTCACGTTATTATCTCAAAATACTGTTACTTTAACAATGTTGCTTATTTGAAGGATTGCCATAAAATGATGTCTGTCCTGCCTCGATTTTACTGAATGTTCTTTGCTAAAGAATCAGATATATTGCTCTCTCAAAATAAACACAAGCGGCCTGAAACATCTTTGGATGACGCCTGTTATTTATTCTGTAATGTGAGGCTTTTCTAAGTAAAACAGGATACTAGGATGGGACTTAACCTAGGAAGGATGTGTGTCGTTAAAACCATCAGCAGCAGGGTGACTTTACTGATGAGTCAGCAATATAATAATATAATATAAATTAATGTTGTTGTGAGGGGGATATCATTCTGGCCAGCTTGAACTTAGTGTTTTCATAAAAAGAAAAACACACACACACACACACACACACACACACACACACACACACACACACACACACACACACACACACACACACACACACACACACACACACTTGATGAACGTATCATAATACATGTGTATTTGCATGTGTGTATACACACTCAATTAAAATCAAATCAAATATGACGATGACAGAATTAAACTAAATAGTTGCTGTGGGAGAACAATTGACTGCATCTGCAAAATGGCGGCTGCCTTGGGCAATTTGTTCCCAGAGTACAGTCATCCTCTCCATGTGGAGCTGGTTAAACCACATTATTCTCCTGATGCATATCAGCCAGCAAAGCACTGCTGATTTGTGTTCCTCAGACAGGATCCACTTCAGACAACCCAGACCTGACTCAGCCCAATGATGGAGGGTCCTGCTATTGTGACTAGCAAGCTAGCCGGGTCAAATATTATTCACTAACACCTTTTGATGGATTATTTACAGAAACACAAGATCACGTAACGTGGGTTGACACGACCAAAGCCTTTTCTGTTTCAAGTTTTAGAATTTAATTAAATATGCTTACCATTTTCAGTTATCGTCATACATTCAGGACAACAGATTCTTGATGACATTCAAATTAGACATTAACGAAATGTCTCATCATTAGAATACACACTTTTTTTACAAGCTAACCATAACCATTTACCAAAGTAATGAGTGTAGCTGACCTCTGGTAGGAACAAACGGAACAAAGTTAACATATCTTTCAGCCTGACATTTGAAAAATGTCAGAGGTCATCAAGGCTAAGGTCCGATCCTAGCCCTAGGTGCACGTCATCATCATCTAGATCTTCATCATTGTCGTCATCGTCGTCGTCCCCCCCCAGGTCGCTGCTTGGGCCGGCCAGGTCACTTCGTCTGGACTGCGTGCTGAGACGTATGCACGGTACTCTCTTCTGACGAGGAGCTACACAGACGGGAGGACAGGAAAACTCAATAAGGGTTGAGGGGTCACTTTTACCTATGTGCCTCGGCAGTACTTTGCTCTGATGAGTATTGGCTGGTACAATAATGATTATCTTTGAGGTTTTCTTTGGCGCAAACGACTGAAAAACTAACCAAACTAAAAAACGCATTGAAATGTTTTAGTTGGAATAAAGACTAGGAGTGTATCGCCGTGTTTGTGCACAAAAATCAATGGAAAAGAGAATGACTGTAGAGATTGCCTGATAAGGAAAATACTTTGACCGCCTTAATGAGAGGTTTAAATGGGCCAATTTGTTATTCCTGTAATCCCCCCCCCCACTTTTCCTCTGCTCTGCCCACATGATCTCTCCACTGCATAGCAATGAACGGTCCCGACCAACCAGGCCCCGATAAAGTCTCCCAATGAGTCACAATGAGTCAGATGGTACGGATCAGGCAAAGCGGGTCTTAACAGATGTGTGGAGGAGGGAACGAGGGGGAGGTAGACCGGGAACCTACTGATGCATGTGTGTAACCACAACGAAAAAAGGTTTGATGTCAACTGAACAAAAGACGCTTTGTTCAGTTAACTTCGCTCCTCACCTGGTTCGTGGTCGTCCAGCCACGACAGGTCGTCTGAGCTGACCTCCGCCAGGCTGGGCGTGGGGCTGAAGTCCTCAGAGTCAGAGCCTGGCTGCTCACCCCTGGGCTCCAGACCAGGGCTGCTGTGGAGCTGAGAGCCTGGTGCTGGGGTCCGTACAAAACACAAGAGTTGTAAAGCCAGCCCAGGTTTATTTGTAAAGCAAATTGAATAATGGTCGGCCCACAGTGAAAGAAACCAAATATGAGTAAGAGGGCATAGAAGTCAAAACAGCACAACCACAAATTTACACACACTAGGGATTGGTATTCGATTAAATTGTCTTGGTCGATCGTCGGAAGAATTAATGATACATTTTCGATTAATCATTAATATCTTTATGTAAAAAATAACTATTTTTATGCTATATTCAAAATGCAATTAAAATTGATTTTTTAATTCTCCCACGTTTACATTGACACTTCTGGTCCACTTCTGGTCCAACTGGCTGTTCTTCCAGTGGAAGAACAGCTCAATCAGAATAGAATACAACCGTATATACGCCTCAATCCGAATACAAGAGAATGCGCGAGAGACCTACGGACATACGCTTACCAATTTTGTAAATGCCATACATACAGTACATTCGGATTGCATGATAGGAATAGATCTATTCAGATTATAAATCTAATCGGATCAGAAGTGTCCATGTAAATCGGAATACCATTCTCTTCCCATGCGGAATAGAAGAGGTGTATTTGGGGTGGGTGCGGCTACTTTTTAAGAGATGGTATCAGCAGTTGCATTAGTCCGTCGGTACTTTTATGCACACCGAACTGGACCGCTGTCAAGGAAAGTGGATTTTTTCCCGTGATTCCCGTCTTATCGCTCCGCAAGTAGTCCGGTAACTTATCAACCCCAGCATGTCCGGAAATTCTTAATGATCAATTAGTCGATCGTTGATTATTAATCATGCCCATTCCTCACACACACACACACACACACACACACACACACACACACACACACACACACACACACACACACACACACACACACACACACACACACACACACACACACACACACACACACACACACACACACGTCAGGAGGATTCAAAAGCTAAGTAGTCATTTTTACCTTGATGTAAAAGTGTTGGGGAAGAAGGGTTTTCCACAAAAGCCTGAGCTTCAATCTAGACCATAGAATGATCAGGAGGTCTTGGTCATACGACCTAATGACCCGTTGTAATGTAGGACAGAGCGTGTGTGTTTTCAATGTATGCTTGCAAATAACCTGATGCGTGTTGCAGCCTTGCAGCTGTGGGTCGCTCTTCTCTGAGCATAAGACGGCTGACCTCATCTCTCAGGTCTGATACGCTGACTCTGTGGAGAAGACATGAACAGTACGTTTGGTTTGTTCCCAGCAAGAGACTGAATCAAGTCAGTTTATGATACATGACAACCAACACACACACACACACACACACACACACACACACACACACACACACACACACACACACACACACACACACACACACACACACACACACACACACACACACACACACACACACACACACACACCTGATCTGGCGGACCTCTTGCTGTGTGCGTGTGTGCTGCGTCTCGGTCTTGGCCAGGTCCAAACCGTGCGTTCTGTTAGTGTCTGTGAGCTGCTCCAGCGTCTGGGCAGGATGAGGGTTTAAAAACAACAAAAAAGCTGGATAAATAAACAACAACAAACCAACAACAACAACAACATCAACAACAAAATCTTCAAAAGCGTTTTCACCTTGCAGTTGCGTTCATATTGTCGCCTGGTCTCTCGGACCTCCGACTGCTGGACAAACGTGTCCTCCTCCAGTCCCCCTTTGGGGCAGACATAAAGAAAGACATAAAGAAAGAAAAGAGAAGCGCTGAAAAAGAGCAGGCTCAGCGCCACTACCCAGCCGGCAGAGCGGTATATCGAACATGAGTGGTCTTGTGTGTGACTCACTAAGGCCAGCCTTCAGTTGATCTACCTCCCTTCGCAGGTGCTGCAGCTCCTCGCCCTGGAGCTTTGAACTGAAACTGTGAAAAGAGAGAGTAGAGGAACAAAGAAAGAAAAAAATGAACCTCAAACTTTTACTTGGGTTTTATCAAAGTCTTTTTTTTTTTCGTCGGACAAAACCCAATTCTAAAGGAGATAATGAGCCACTTTGAAAAGAAGCAAACCTTATTGAAGGAAGGTGAATAAATACATGTCTTACTGTGCGTTCACACCAAAAGCTGTAAAGCGTTTTGAGCGATAAACGGCCATTTACTTTAAAGGAGCGTGGCTCCTTTCAATGGAAAAGCAAAATCGCAAGAGCGATATGAGCCGTAAATATTTTGAACAGCGTTGTGTTCTGAGCTATTCGGCGATCTTGCCTCTTTTACAGCTTTTGGTGTGAACGTACAGCTACACCTCGATCATAAGAGGGGGGAGAAGTAGAAGACATCGTTTGATTTCCGAAAACCCCCATGTTTACCTCTCCTCCAGGTTGCTTAGCGACGTAGCCCTGGTGATGTGGCCCCGGAGAGTGCTCAGCTCGCGTCCGATCTCTCTCCTCCACTGCTCCAACATCCGCTCGGTCCCTGGGCCCTGATCCCTCCTCACACCGGCCCTCGCTCTCTCCATCTCCTTCGACTCTTCCCGCAGGCTGCAGATCTCCTCTGGGCGACATGACATCACTTTGTGAGTAACATTTGTATTATTCATAATATAATCAATATAAATGATTCATTTTTTGAGTGGTGTTTGTGTGTGAGGCTGCAAAGTGAGCCAGCTATTTGTGAGCTAGCCATTTGGACTAAGTGAAGACGGACGATAAGAGGCCACATGGTGGTTTCAATTTCCAGTTCATCACGGATCCAGCCGTAGGCATGGGCCGGAAAATATATCGCCTTGCTCCCAGTTTTGTTACAGACTTCTCAAGAAAACGTTTCCGTTTTAATAATTGTGCATTTCCACAGTAGAAAGTCTAAAGGCAAAAAAACTGAAACCTTCACAGACACTTTGACCATTTACTACTGCCAGTAGATTCCCAGCATTCAGATATGAATCTAAACTGATTTGTGAAACTACCTTCCAGAAGGTGAATACGGCGTTGCTGAGAATCTCTCTCTCTCTCGACGCCTTGAACCTTCTTGGTGAGAGACTCAAGTGCCTTGAAGAGAGGTTCAAAAGAAATGTAACAACACATCTGCTGCATTAACAATAGAAAGCATAAGCTATTCAAACACACTGACTAAATGTTCACCACGTAGTGCGTGCTCTAGCTTGTGGAATCAATGATACGAGCAGGAGTCCTTGTGTGTGGTTGCTGCACAAGGCAATACACACATACAGACACACACACCTGGCTCTGCATCTGCAGTTGAGTCTGGAGGGCAGCGAGGTCTGCCCATTGAACCTCCGGGGGGAGAGATGAGGAGGGCTGTTGGAGCATGGATGCTCTGGGGGGAAGGAGAGGAAGAGGAAGGGGGTCCAAACCTGGGTCGGAACGCCCTTCCCTCACCGGAAACAGATCTGACAGAGGAGAGGACATAGGGGAAGCGTATGGAGGATGCTGGGCTAAATAATATTTTATCCAGTTGTTACACCACCCACAAATGATAATTGAGTTTATTTGTGCCAGAAACCACCGATGTATTTGTCATACTTTACTATTTCAGTCATGTAAGAAACTGCATGTAAGCACCTGGACTTCCTTTTGAGACTTTCCCTGGTGAAGTCAGTCTTTCCTGCGAAAACAAAAAAATGTGATATTCACAGGATATCCTTTGTATCTATTTGAAATGTAGTCAATTTAAGAACTTGGTCCTTATAATGTATAATGTTGCGGTGCCTCGCCTCCTTACAAAAGCAATGACCCTCGAGTCTAATATAATCTATATTCCATTTCTGAGTCAATGTTGACATTTTCCATGTACAGTAAGTGCAATGACACATTTTACATCAGCCTTTTTTTTTTTTTTTACCTTTTACCAGCAGGAGAGGAAACAGGACTAAACCATTATTGTTCTACAGGCATAAACTGATCCAACTAAATCGTCCAGGGTTAGCCTTGATGGCATGTAGCTTGGTGGAGCTACACCGCCATCTACAGTTAAGATTGGAAAGTGGCACATTATGTTTGCATGGAGACGGTTAATCAATCTCTAAACTAGTCATTTAAATCAAAGAAGGAAGAGTGAATGTGTTTTGTTTTTCCTCTTGATCATTTCATGTGTCCAACGCACCCGCATCTTGGCCACGCTGTCATCTGCAGCTGACAGGATGGAGCTCAGTTGATTATCCCAGTTCATCTAGCAGTAGAACTAAAAATAAACACACGCAATTGTCAAAAAAAGTATTTGTTTTCTCGCATTGTTTACTTGATTGCCCCATATGTGACCATAGGGTCCATAATCCATTGTACTGGGGGCAACAACTACATGACAATCATCATGAACCTTGAGCTACAGATGGGCCACAGAGCCACGGATGATGTGGTGGCACAGTAACCCGAGCCGCGTTCACAGCTGTCGGGGATAAGCAAGAGTCTGGTGTACTGTGTGACGTTACTTGACGCTTAACGAGAAAGAATTACAATGGTAGTGCTTGCTAATCTGGTGTTGACAACTCAGTCCTATCCATTCAACAAAGGTGGAGACTTGGGAGTCAGTGATCCTAGTCCATCTGATCTGATTTTGCGTTGGTTGCACAATAAATATGTATAAACCAGTACATGGTTAAAGGGTTTACTTCAAAAATTATAGTTATTTGCGTTAGCAAACAAAACCTTAACGTTAGCTAAATGGGGGTTTGTCCTAAATAAAGATCTGCGTCAATAAGTATACAATGCCGAAACTGGCGGCACATAACATCCATAGGTTCTTGAATATGGTCTATTGCTTAGGTAATACAGCGACATGCATTGCTATAACCGAATACAGCTTTGCTACTTACAAAATAACGTGCAATCGACTTTTAAATCCAGGAGCCCACAACGTCGACGTCATTACGTAACACGTAGACGACGTGCGGTTCTAGACTCGTGCGTAATGCACGTTGGTAAGGACACTTCGACGTAACATATTTCATAGCAGCGTGCGTGATGAGAAAGCAAGAGGCTGTCGTGTTATTAAAACCACAGGAAACAAACACCATATTACTCCATAATCACTAACTATGAGGCTTTGATTCGCGTTGGCATTCAGAAGCAATGGCGTCGCCCACTGTCAACTTTGAAACTGTTACACGTTTATTAGACTCCATTTCAAATCTGGGGTTTGAAAGTCACCCACTAAAGGTATGGTGGTCCGCACAATTATGGATGTCTTAATACAAACGTTTGTTAACGACTTAAGTGTCTATTCGTCTGGTGTTTCGAAACAACAGATCGGCTGGTACAACGACGTACTGCCCGCACCTCTGCGCCAGCGCCATCATGAGGACACCTTGGCTGTGGTGGTACTCAGCACACCTGACATGTTTGAAAGAGCATTCCTGCCTTTTATGGAGAAGGGATGCTGTCAGGGTGTGTCGGACCCGATAGACCAATGTGTCAAACACACCATCAACTCTGCTATCTCACAGGTAATGATTGAATGCTATTGGTAGTAAGTAAGGCGTAACAGGGGATATGAGTTTGGATTGGTGGGGAAGGAGTGGTAGGTGGGTTAATTAAATATCACTTGCATTGTGCTTGGTTGTGTGTGTTTTTCCTTCTGTAACTTTACAAACCAACCCTCCACAGTCTTTCCCGGGAAAGAAAGTGGAGGTGAGTTACGACTATGAGATGCTTCCCGCAAGCAGGAAGCCAAAGTTCCTGGCTCAGACAGCTGCCCATGTGGCTGGAGCGGCATATTATTACCAAGAAGCAGATGTCACGAACCACCCATGGGGTGACAAGGTAATATGAACATAGCAAAGGGATTTTTCTCTGCAAGCTAAAAACATTTCCAATCCTAACAGTTCATTGAGCATCTTGTTTTTATGCATCTCCTCTATGCCAACAGAAAAAGTTTGGGGTGTGTATTCATCCCCGGTTTGGGGGCTGGTTCGCCATCAGAGCCCTGTTGGTGTTTGAAGGGGTGCAGGTGGGGTGTGAGGTCCTGCAGCCCAGCCCTCCTGACTGTGTTCCTTCCAGGGAAGCCAGGATTCAGCTTCTGGAGGACTTCAACCTCCGCTGGCAGGTAAAGCACTTGCTGCCTTGGAAAGTTAAGGGGTCGTTAAGAAAGCTTTTGACAGAGTGGAAGCAACGTTTAAATCATAATGGCAGCTGTTCAAACGATAGTGTGTGTGTGTGTGTGTGTGAGTGTGTGAAGCAAGTTGTTATATCATAATTGTGCAGCTGTTTCAAACGATAGTGTGTTGTGTGTGTGTGTGTGTGTGTGTGTGTGTGTGTGTGTGTGTGTGTGTGTGTGTGTGTGTGTTTGTGTGTGTGTATATATTATTTATATATATATAATATATATATATATATATATATATATATATATATATATATATATAGTGGGGCAAAAAGGTATTTAGTCAGCCACCAATTGTGCAAGTTCTCCCACTTAAAAAAGATGAGAGAGGCCTGTAATTTTCATCATAGGTATACCTCAGCTATGAGACAAAATGAAACAAAAAAATCTAGAAAATCACTGCCTGATTTTTAAAGAATTTATTTGAAAATTATGGTGGAAAATAAGTATTTGGTCAATAACAAAAGGTCATCAATACTTTGTTGGCAATGACAGAGGTCAAACGTTTTCTGTACGTCTTTACAAGGTTTTCACACACTGCTGCTGGTATTTTGGCGCAGATCTCCTCTAGAGCAGTGATGTTTTTGGGCCTTCGCTGGGCAACACAGACTTTCAACTCCCTCCAAAGATTTTCTATGGGGTTGAGATCTGTAGACTGGCTAGGCCACTCCAGGACCTTGAAATGCTTCTTACGAAGCCACTCCTTCGTTGCCCGGGCGGTGTGTTTGGGGTCATTGTCATGCTGAAAGACCCAGCCACGTTTCATCTTCAGTGCCCTTGCTGATGGAAGGAGGTTTTCACTCAAAATCTCACGATAAATGGCCCCATTCATTCTTTCCGTCACACAGATCAGACGTCCTGGTCCCTTGGCAGAAAAACAGCCCCAAAGCATGATGTTTCCACCCCCATGCTTCACTGTAGGTATAGTGTTCTTTGGATGCAACTCAGCATTCCTTCTCCTCCAAACACGACGAGTTGAGTTTTTACCAAAAAGTTCTATTTTGGTTTCATCTGACCATATGACATTCTCCCAATCCTGTTCTGGATCATCCAAATGCTCTCTAGCAAACTTTAAACGGGCCCAGACATGCACTGGCTTTAGCAGGGGGACACGTCTGGCACTGCAGGATTTGAGTCCCTGGAGGCGTAGTGTGTTAGTGATGGTAGCCTTTGTTACTTTGGTCCCAGCTCTCTGGAGGTCATTCACTAGGTCCCCCCGTGTGGTTCTGGGATTTTTGTTCACCGTTCTTGTGATCATTTTGACCCCACAGGGTGAGATCTTGCGTGGAGCCCCAGATCGAGGGAGATTATCAGTGGTCTTGTATGTCTTCCATTTCCTAATAATTGCTCCCACAGTTGATTTCTTCACACCAAGCTGCTAACCTATTGCAGATTCAGACTTCCCAGCCTGGTGCAGGTCTACAATTGTGTTTCTGGTCATTTGACAGCTCTTTCGTCTTGGCCATAGTGGAGTTTGGAGTGTGACTGTTTGAGGTTGTGGACAGGTGTCTTTTATACTGATAAGGAGTTCAAACAGGTGCCATTAATACAGGTAACGAGTGGAGGACAGAGGAGACTCTTAGGCCCTGTCCACACGAACCCGGGTATTTTTGAAACCGAACTTTTATGAACCGCGGTTAAAAAAATATTTGAGTCCACACCACCGGTTTCATAAAAAATAACTCCGTCCACACGAGACCGCAAATCCGCCTCAAACGTGCATTCCAAAGCAGTAGGTGGCGATAGCACTCCAAACAGGAAAGCCATTTAGCCAATCACAAGGCTGGAAAAATTCATACCGGAAAAACAACAATGGCGAACCGAGGCCGGGCAGATTCCTTCGTTTGGACGGACAGCGAAGTTGAGTTACTTCTCACTGTTACTCATGAATTTAAAATAAGAAGAATTCAAGAAAATGTGGATTGGGAGTCGTGTCAGTCCAAGATGATAATCTGATGATCTGATGATAGTCAAGTGATACGTTGGTCTCCATGGATACTACTTATACTGTTTACCGTCGCACAGTGTGACGTCAAACAATGTCGACAAGGAACCAAAAAACTGCGGTTTCCCCGTCCACACGTGACTGCTGAAACCGGAGTTTTCGAAAAGTTCACCCTGGACTCCGGTTACAAAAAACTCCGGTTTCAGGAGCCGACAACTGCGGTTACGTGTGGACGAACGGCGAAACCGTGTAGAGAAACACACGGTTTTAAAAAAAACGGGTTCGTGTGGACGGGGCCTTAAAGAAGAAGTTACAGGTCTGTGAGAGCCAGAAATCTTGCTTGTTTGTAGGTGACCAAATACTTATTTTCCACCATAATTTGCAAATAAATTCATTAAAAATCCTACAATGTGATTTTCTGGAGAAAAAAAATTCTCAATTTGTCTGTCATAGTTGACGTGTACCTATGATGAAAATTACAGGCCTCTCTCATCTTTTTAAGTGGGAGAACTTGCACAATTGGTGGCTGACTAAATACTTTTTTCCCCCACTGTATGCATGCCGTCCGGTGCTTAAAGGTAGCATTAACGTTCTCTGCAACATGATTAGTTAGTCAGTTAGGGGCCAGAGACTAACACTCTGCCTGCTGCCTGGTGTTCCCAGGACTGGAAATATAGAGATATCATCCCTCCAGTCCAGAGGTACTCCCAGAGGCAGAGGGACTACTTCTCCACCCGCCCGGCCCAGCGCCCTGCTCTGCTCCAGGCATGGGGCTTCCTTCAGAAGGAGGAAGGCGGGAGCCAGCTGGAACCCCCGGCCTCGGGTTCCCCTATCCCCCACAGTGGGCACGGTTGAATGCACCACGGTCAGACCGTCCACGCCGGGTCTCTTCTCCTACCTGCACTAGACGTCCATACTGCTGCATAATGCAGTGTCTTCTCATCCTGCTTCTGATAGGGATTATATACTGTACATCGCTACAAACTTGGATTGCTTTGTACAATATCAGTCGTATAGCCGGGACATGGCCCCCCCAGCACTCTAAGTGGACCCCAAGAGACTGATTATGTTTTGTGGCTTGATGTTAAAACCCTTTTTCTTTTCTTTTTTTCACTTTCAAAAGGGTAGGTGCCTGATAATGTTGTTTTAGAAATTAACTGTCAGAATCTGAAACAATGAAAGATATGGTATGAGAAACATACATTTCTTTAATGGTACATTTCATTACTATCCAAAAACAAGAAGAATGAAGGTCAGAGTGTTTATGACTTGTGGATTACGTCAGCGCTAATTTACCATCTGGGATGAATAAAGTAAACCCACCTCATAGGACGTCTCACCAGAGGAACTCAAGAATACACATTTACTGTTAAAACTCTAGATGTCACTGTTTTCCTTTTGATAATCCACCTGGCGTACTACACGGAATCCCTTGTAAGATATCAGTTGTCAGACAAAAAATATATATTTTAGAACGTCAATGTTATGAATGTTATTAAATCTCTTAAGGCATTAATTGAAAGGCGTCATTCCTGCTTGCCCATTAGCCCCCCCCATCTCCCCTCATCTAATTAAAAAGCATCACTTTTTAACTGTGCTGTTTAAATCTCTAATCTCTTGTCTTTGCTGCATATTTCCACGGGTAGCTCGCTTCCGCTTCTCTCTCGCCACAATGTTCGTTTATTTCTCCACTGGTTACTGAATCAGCAGTTCGGAGCAGTGTGCCGCATGCCTGCAGAGAGGCCAACCACAGAGTTAATTATGCTCCCACAGATACTCTGTCTCTCCCCCCTTACTCCCCCCCACCAACACTTTTTTACATTATCCCCCCTCTGCCTTACCCATATCTGAGTATGTGTGGACTTGAGCCAACTCTGCACATAAGGGCAGAGCTGTCAATCAGGGCATTTCGAGTATGGTCACGCGTTGCATTGGAAGACGTTTTTTGCTCATGGAACTATTTCCTCGCCATGATGAATCTCGAAATCCAAATCTATTTTTGGCTACATACATGGCTTAGTGCGCCTGAAGCTATAGGTCAATGATACCTTCCACCATGATTGAATCCTGTACCTTGACTATACTTTAATGTGTGTGCATGATGTTGTACTTTCTTGGAAATCGACTTTGTTTCTTCAGCAGAGGAGAACAAATGGTGTCCAGAAGGCAAGCACTCTGGTGCGGTTGCTGAAGTTTTGCTTGCGCTGCAGAACTGTCAAGAAAGCCGTAGAGCAGAACCATGAACCGCTCCGCTGGCCTGGAGTCCAGAGGCCTTGCTCTTCACTCACAAGGGCTTCAAAAATTGCAATACTAAATTCACATTTCAAGTGTGGTTTCAGTTCATGGTGATAGGTGACTCAGACTCGCAAACACATGCAGAGATCCATACCATCATGACGCTAGTTCACGGGAACCAACTCTTGTTGGCTGGGGCCTAACACCCATATGAAAGTGACAGTGACCATAACTGTAGTCATCCAGAGTCACACTAACATACTTTTACAGAAGGCTGACAGCATAGGCACAGCTTGAATCACATTGATGCACATAGTCAGATCGAAGTAGAGATGTAGAGATAAAAATGGGATAGTTGAATAGTGTGAGATGTTATTAAAAAAAGAGGCAGAGAAGAGAGATGAGTGGTGTTTCATGAGTAGTAGACCAGTGAGGCGCTGCAATCCACCCACACACACTAGTTAGACAGCAAAGGAGAGGAAGGGAGTGGGGGGGGGGGGGGGGGGGGGGGGGGGGCACGCTAGCAACAAAGCAAGGGCTGGCAGGGACAGGACTGCAAGTAGGAGAGGGTTTGGAGGAGGGAGGGAAAGATTTACAAACAGAGAAAAGAGCAGGGAAGTTAATCTTTCCAGTATAATTTCCGGGTGTAAAGGCGAATGAGAGAGGCAAGGCTAGAGATGAGAGAGGGAGGAAAGGACGAGTGGAAACCTCAGTGTGGTGATGGTAACACTGCATGATGCATCAACTGAGAATTTCTCTTTTCCCTTTTCTTTTCCTCACAATTTGTTTTAGAACCCTGTACATTAAGAAGCAAGACGGTCATCACAATGCCATTCTGCCTCTCTCTCCCTCTCTGACTCTAAAGAAACCTCTTAACTGTGTGTGTGTGTGTGTGTGTGTGTGTGTGTGTGTGTGTGTGTGTGTGTGTGTGTGTGTGTGTGTGTGTTGGGGCACACACTCATGGTTGCATGTGTGTGTGTTTGTTGCCAGGCGTTTGAGCTCAGAGCGGCTCCCCTTATCATCTTTCTTGGATTAGCATAATTAGCCAGTGCCACGGCTTAGAATTCCTCCATGCAGCCAATCAGCACCGGGGGTTGTGTGGACCAATAGGGAGGCTGCTGTAGTGGATGGAGGCGGAAGGGTCAGCCGGGAAGGAGGGAGATGCTGCTGTGGGATGAAGAGTAATGCCTGATTTTGAAACTCAGGCAAAGTGGAAATCCCTGTGCTCCCAGCTCTGCACTCTGTACAACCCCATACCGCACTCACTGCATGTGCGCTCAGCAGCAGACATGTAAACAAACATTCTTTCTCGGTTTTATTGAAAATACAAAACTCACACACGCTTGAAGAGCCGTTGTATAAATTCATTTCATATCAATAGCGACACAAATGCACTCCAATTTCTGACCATGACAAACGCTCGGAACCAAAAACTCATTGGCAAGATGAGTGACAATAAGCCGACATGAGCTCATTTGCATGAGTCTCGCATATTGGCAGAGCCCGCATGCAAGTATGAAATTCTAGAGGCAACCTCCCCACCATGTTGTGTTCACTGCTCCAGAAATGGAGCCAAGATACTTGGCTGGCAGAGCTGTCTGTGTGTGTGAATGTGTGCGTGCATTGATGAATACAAGGCCAATGTGTGGAGAGCCTTGAGTGAACATGGTGACCAGAGAGCTGCTGCATATACGTCGTATCTTGAAGATGTAAATGGCGTGGAAGGGTTAACAGAAATAATATGATGTTTGAAAGCTGATGCAGATGCCAGAGTGCCTGGCAGGGTGTCAAGGCTTGCGCAGGGAGTTGGACTCCAATACATATATCAGCCTCAGCGTGGGTGCAAAAGGAAGCTTTACTGAATGAAAATAGGAAGGCAAGCCCACAACAAACAAGGAACCGACATGGTGGGACAGAAACTAGGGAACTACAACTTGAACAAAGGTGAACAGAATGATTCATTAACAGTTACAACCATTATGGAAGGAAAAATAGATAGTGAATGGGGTTGGGTCAGGATCACTACACGTGGTTCGTTTGTGAACCATGACCGAACGTTGGGTCCGGTTTATCGACAGAGCAGAATTCAGCAACTTTTACTTCCAAGTGTTACTTAATTCTCAGGAAACACTGGTCAGACGATATGGTCCGGAGAGACATACCACAGCCAATGAAGTGTTTAGGATTGTCACCTAAAGTCCTATTAAATGTATATATCCTTAACTCTTAGAGTCATTTATATGCATAATCATGGAGGGACCCTGCCGTGATTCCTGCCGTTGATTGGAAATACTCTGTTTCCCACGTGACTGTTGTTGGGCAGTGCTTAGAAGCCTGGTTACCATGTAGCTCATTTATTAAAATGTGACATTTTTTCCAATAAGCAATGAATCTGCTCATTATGTAAGATCAGACACATACTGGTTTGGCTCCGCCCCTGCTTTGTGTGTATGTGTGTCTTTGTGCGTGCGTGTTTGTGTGTGCATGCGTGTGAGTGTGTGGGACATGCATGTGTGCCCTGTCCATATGGAGAAAGAGCTAATGTGTGGTCATTTGAAGCTATAATAGGTCTGTGGTTCATGTCATTACCTCAGAGTAAGCGACACAAAGATTGACTGCTGGTGTTGTACAGGAGAGGAACACATTAGAGTAAAGTCAGAGCTCAGTCAATGTGTTATGATTGAGGGGAAGCGGATGACGGCTCGGGCAGCAGTGGAATGCTGTAGAGACAAACACAAACTGGCCCTTGGGCAATCGGCTGAGTGCAACGCAGCTGAGAGTTACAGCATGACTAAGAAATTTGCATACTGTGTGTATGTGTGTGTGTGTGTGTGTGTGTCTGTGTGTGTTTTTGCGTGTGTGTGTGTGTGTGTGTGTGTGTGTGTGTGTGTGTGTGTGTGTGTGTGTGTGTGTGTGTGTTTGTGTGTTTGTGTGTCATCCTCATCCTCCCACTCTGGTGCAGCCACTTTTGTGCAACATAAGCACCACATAGCCTATACTACTGCACCATGCGGCAGTGGTCGGGAATTGGTTTCTCTGTTATTAAATAAGTGTGTGTGTGTGTGTCTGTGTGTGTGTGTGTGTGTGTGTGTGCGTGTGTGTGTGTGTGTCTGTGTGTGTGTGGACGTTGTGTGTGTGGTGTGTGTGTGTGTGTGTGTGTGTGTGTGTGTGTGTGTGTGTGTGTGTGTGTGTGTGTGTGTGTGTGTGTGTGTGTGTGTGTGTGTGTGTGTGTGTGTGTGTGTGTGTGTGTGTGTGTGTGCTTGTGTATTTAATCAACTGAATAAAAGTATACAAAGAATATGGTACTGGTGCAAGCAATATAATTAAAATGTTTCTACCACTCCTAGGTTCAAAATGATCCATGAATTCAATGTTGCTTTCCATGGAATTGGAATTTCCCAGCAATATCCTAATACATTGGTGGAGTAAAATGTGGCTGCAGTTTGGTACTACAGTTAATTGCAGCAAGAGGATGCGTAGGCTTTGCCTTCAAACCCTTTAAAACCCCAGCTCTGCTGCTCTCCAGTCCCAAAGTCGGCATCAGTAAGTGTAGTGGAAAGGCGGAGGATTTCATCAGGTCCAAAATGACCTGTGATGACGAGCAATTTAGCTCCAAACACAGTTTATGTACCTGTGGGACAGAGGAAAGATTAGCAATTTATATAGAGAAAATTATAGGCCAGGCCATGTGTATCTGTGTGTGTGTGCGTGTGTGCATGTGCGTGTGTGTGTGCGTGTGTGTGTGTGTGTGTGTGTGTGTGTGTGTGTGTGTGTGTGTGTGTGTGTGTGTGTGTGTGTGTGTGTGTGTGTGTGTGTGTGTGTGTGTGTGCATATATACCATATTTATCCTATGTCATTCTAATCTATCATCTCCAGAGGTTTGAAGTAACAATGTACAAATACTTTGTTGCTGTACTTAAGTACAGTTTTCAGGTATCTGTAATTGAGTTTTATATTTCTAACTAACTTTTGCTTTTACTACATACATTTGAACCCAAATATCTGTACTCTTTTTCTCCTTACATTTGCAAAATAATCTTGTTACTTTAGTTTTAATATATTTTAGGGGAATTATCGATTTTATTTTTTGATTTGCATCTTCCTAACATCAAGTCTGATTGCCACCTAGATGGACGGGACAATAACACGTAGAAGACGATCCCTCAGTTTGTCCCCCGGTGCTCTCACGCAGTCCGCAGTGGAGAAATGGCGTCCATGGGAGTGATGGAAGCATGGCGAGTGAGGATGGAGGACATTGAAGCAGCAAACATTGCTGACGGAGCAGATTCAGAGCAGACAAGACATTCCCCATCCGTGGCCATATTTAAGAGAAATGTTTGAAGTTGTCTGCTTTAAGAATTATTCTTGGCTTAATGCGTTGTGTCTTGTGCCAACCTAAAAAGAAAAGGGAATAGTTTAAGGCTTAATTAGACCTAAAATGTGTTCTCATTTTGAAGTTTCGAGTTCTGTTGCTGACATTGAAAACTGATTTGCACATCGGAGCAAAGTTCCATTATATATAGTATTAATATTTTCAGTATATTGTTTATATTATTTGGGGGTGCTATCGTTTAATTTTAAAAGTATTTGTATGACCTGAGGTTCAGTTAGCTTTACACAAAAACAGCTGGTTGAAATGGCAGAGGGCTAAGGTTGTCTGTATTTTGCCACCACTGATCCTCTCCCACTTGAAACTGAGGATCAGTGTGCCAAAAGCCTTGTTTCTACACAATCAGAGTAACTGGCACTGGCACCCACCCTGCTCAACTCCCACACCTCAAAGCAAGCATTCTAATTCAGAGCACTTCAAGCAGCTGCACTGAGTGCACTTCTAAAGCCACTCAAATCTCTCACTTTACACAGTACACTGGCATATGGCATAACAGAATTGTTTTTAACGTTCACATTCATTTCTGAAAATGAAATATTTATTTTGAAATTATGGCCCATTGGTGCAATTTATTATGTTGTTGAATGTTTTAGGAAAGCAGTGTATTTTTAAAAGAGGCCGCAGAAGGGGACTATACCAAGGCTTAATATGGACGGATAGGCCGGGGGAGATTCTTCATGGATCCGTTGAGGGTACCTCCTGATTTTAATATGTTTACTGGGGGAAATGTATATGCCGCTTTTGTTCCATCTGTGGCCTACTAAACACATAGTTGCATAAAGTTGTTTAGACTTTTATTGTTCCAGAGAAAACATTGTATAAGAATTGTAAAGTAATTTAGGTTTCATAAACAGTATTTCTTAAACGTCTTTCTGAAATGAGATGCAGAGAAAAACGTTCTTTGGCAATTTCAGAAAGGTTTCTGTGTTTGGGCTTCTGACGAGTTCTAACTCTTTTTTTTCTTTTTTGTCCACAAACAAATGCACCCGAACTCAGGACTTTCATGGGAGAGAGAGGGCTATTTGCAGAGAAGGAAGACCTCCCTCTCCCCTTCCCTCCCTCCCTGATATTGATCATAAAAATGCAGTTTTTAGCTACAGCTTCCAGCCTTATGCACCTTGAGCTCCCTCTTTCCATTGCAATCTCTCTCTCTATCTATCGTTCTTTTTCTTTCTCTCTTTCTCTCTCAGATGGATTTTATCTGTTCATTATCTTTGTGGCGTCCTTTTTTGGCAATGTTTGCAGAGCCACTGTATAATAAAGAGAGAGAGAGAGAGAGAGAGAGAGAGAGAGAGAGAGAGAGAGAGAGAGAGAGAGAGAGAGAGAGAGAGAGAGAGAGAGAGAGAGAGAGAGAGAGAGAGAGAGAGGAGAGAGAGAGAGAGAGAGAGAGGGAGGGAGAGAGGAGAGGGAGAGGGAGGGAGGGAGGAGGAGAGGAGAGAGAGGAGAGAGAGAGAGAGAGAGAGAGAGAGAGAGAGAGAGAGAGAGAGAGAGAGAGAGAGAGAGAGAGGAGAGAGAGAGAGAGAGAGAGAGAGAGAGAAGGAGAGAGAGAGACAGAGAGAGAGAGAGAGAGAGAGATGTGACATACCTAGGCATGTGTTTCGGTAGTTATGAATGGGTGTTTAGTTGTGGGTGTTGAACTATTCAAGGAAAAAAGCAACGGATTAAAGCAAGAACACAATAGAGGTCAGTGGGAGGGTGGGTGGTGTGTAGGGTCTGAAGGGGTAATGGTGACGGAATAGAGGGGGAACCGGCCGAGAGAGGTGCAGCATGACTGTGTTTTAGCTGAGTCAGAAAAGAGCTATGGGTAAATGAAAAAAAGGGAAGGGCAACTTTTTTTATCGGGTGTTGCCACAGTGATTTGCATTTTCTTGTTCCCCCTTTCCAGGCAATTCCCCCATCCATCCCAATATCCACACACACACTCACACAAAAACACACACACACACACACACACACGCACACTCACACACACACACACACACAAACAACACACACACAAACACACACACACACACACACACACACCACACACACACACACACACACAAAAACACACACACACACACACACACACACACACACACACATAAACACACACATACACATATACACACACATACACACACACATACTAAAAGACACATAGACAAACAGCTCGACTGTGAAGCTCCAGTCCCGTGGCACCTTGTTAACCAGGGGCCTGTGGTCACGGTGGGCTGGGTCCCGAACCTAGGGTGGGTGGGGGGGGGGAGCTATGCTCCACCCCTTCCTGGAATAGGACCAGGGGTTGTCCATTCATCACCCCTCCACACTGCTTGTAATGGCTTAGCACTTGGCACAGGATAACTTCCTGTTTCTTTTTCATTAATTTTTTCGGGACAGACAAAAATGCACCCACAGCAAAATATCATTCACACACTTTCATAGGCTGTAATTGTACCTTATGGTTCCGTGGGGAGACTGTTGGATGTGCGTTTGGGAGCCAATCTCCGGTAACACAGACAAACGCAAAGAGAATGCATGTGGTCGTACAATTACAGGATCTGATGTGTGTCTATATTTGGCGTAAAATCTAGAGACTTAAAACATTGAGTAAAGGAGGGCAAGAGGAAGAGACTGCAGCGAGAGAGAGAGAGAGAGAGAGAGAGAGAGAGAGAGAGAGAGAGAGAGAGAGAGAGAGAGAGAGAGAGAGAGAGAGAGAGAGAGAGAGAGAGAGAGAGAGAGAGAGAGAGAGAGAGAGAGAGAGAGAGCGATAGAATGCAAGGAGGCTCATCAGACCTCATTAAGAATGCATCAAAGCCAAAGGTTGTGGGGTTGTGTGTTGAGTACCTCAATTATGTATCCATAGGTACATGCATATCCCTATGTGGGTATTTGCACGCGGGGTGCTATGAGTTTGAGCAGGCATAAAGATACACATTCTATCATTTTTGTGTGCACCTTTAGGAATGTGCGATACTGTGCGCACATCAACGTGCCCATGAGTGTGAGCGTGAGCAGCTCCGACAACCCACTAGGGACGTCTAAGTAAGGAAGCAGAGGAGATTGAGGTGGGGAATTCTCATCAAGAACCGTCCAAATCGGGAAAGGTGTCAACCGGAGTCAACCTGCAGGGAACAAGAGGGGAGGTGGAGGAGGAGGTTAAGGATGAGGAAGAGGAGGAGGAGGAGGAGGAGGAGGAGAAGGTTAAGGATGAGGAGGAGGTGATATAGATATAGAGGAGCCCCGATCAGGTTAGGAGAGGAAGGTATGCAAATGCAGATGAGAGCAGATGCAGAAGAGATTGTGGTGCTGATGTCACTATACATTGGATTAGCTATAGGTTCAGTGCCTTGCTCACAGGGAACGCTGAGAGGGTGGGTTAGGTGCCAAAGATGTGTCATTCACTCCCCAGTTGCTCTTGAAGAGGCCCAGAGCCATGGGACCCCTGCTGAAGCCCCACCACTGCTAGTACATTTTGTTTGTATTCTCTGATCAATCAATCATTTTTAATCACACAGAGTTTCTAGCAATGCTATTGCCATTGATTATTTTTCTGTTGTTCAATTAGAGTACGTGAATTGAATTGAAGTAATGCACTGCTTGGTTATAAAGGTGTAAATACAACACGATATATACAAGTTATATACAAGATAATAATCAAATGTGTAATGTTATTAAAACAAAACAAAAGGTCACTACCACAGGAGTCTGGCAAGAGCCAGGTCTGATTAATGCATGCCAGGATGTGTATGTTGGTATGGCGCTCAGAGCGGGGTAGTTAGGGCCTGTCTGTGGTGAGGTCGTGGTGGGACTGTGTGTGGGGTGGAGTGGAGTGAGGGAGGCAGGGGGCTGGGGGGGGTAGGCCCTGAGGGGAGACCTGCGGTAATGAGCTACCGGTCTCTGAGGAGAAGGAGCTCTATATGGAGAGTCTTCGCCTGCTATTCTGAGGCTCTGGTCTGAGATGCAGCAAGGGCAGCAGCGGCAGGCAGCGGCGACGGCAGCGGCGACGGCGGCGCGGCGGCGGCGGCGGCGGCGGCGGCGGCGGCGGACGCGCGGCGACGGCGGCGGCGGCGGCGGCGGCGGCGGCGGCGGTGGCGGCGGCGGACGCCCAGACGCCTGCCTCCTCCTGATTTTAGTGGCAGACCAGGACAGTCATAATGGCGTGCTACTGCTCATTTATATGCCATCGACCAGGTTAACATACAAGAAAAGATGCTGTGGATAAAATAATACTACTTACGTAGTATCAGGATACTAAGGAAGAATGTTGATGAGTTATTCTAACTTCTCCTCCTCCTCCTCCTCCTCCTCCTCCTCCTCCTCCTCCTCCTCCATCTCCTCCACCTTCTCCTCCTCCACCTCCTCCACCTCCTCCTCCATACTCTCCCCCACCTTCTCATTACTATATGGCCCATTCCTCTGCATGATGGAAGCGTTGATCCTGCTTTATGGGCCCCATCATTTATCCCCACAGCGAAGTGAGCCAGACAGTCCCGTCCACAGTCACTGCAGGGGAAGTGAGGCTCCAACGGCTCCTCTCCGGGAACCCTAACCCCCCTACCCCCCCCCCCCCCCCCCCCTCTCATCCCTCACAGCTTGTTGGGCTTTGAGGGGGGGGGGGGGGGGGGGGGGGGGAGCCATGGCGTGGATCTCAGTGATCAGAGAAGCCGATTCAGGTCAGGTCGGTGTGCCGAGAGGGAAAGTAAGGGGAACGTGGGTTGTCTACCATGCCGAGAGGGAAAGAAAACTGCAAAGCGTTGAAGCCTCTCGGGCTGGGCGCCGGCAGCGATGTGTTATTGGTGTAACACATTCTCGAGTCTCCAGTAAAAAAAATGATATTTCTTGCAGAATATTTGGTTCTGTGGCTGCAACACTGAATATGTTTTTCCATCAAGCTGTTGACTCTTGCTATGCAAGCAGTGCAAACACATTCCACCGTTTGTAAGATTTCAACATCCTTCTCTATGCTTAAAGATAAAATATGAACACACTTGGTTTTGCTACTTCACACTACGATGAACAGTGAGCTCTGTACCACTGATCAGGCAAAAGATTTCCCTACTGCTCCGCTGAAGATGCAGAAAATAAATGATCTGCAGAAGGTCCTCGTCTCTGTGCTAAACCTGCACCTGCAGCAGATTTAACCATCTGTGGGCAATACAAGGGCAGCATTGGTGAAGATATTACTTTTCATTTTCCTTGAAAAGGGAACATGACAGATGTGACTCACAGACCGATCAGCATGAGTAGGGCGATGACTAGCGATGAGAGTGGAAGTGGGTCTGTAGCGATACGCTTATGTCATTATGCTCTCTCCTAGTGTGTCTCTGTGACCTGGTGACACACTGAGCTGTCAGGATCGATCGAGGTTCCTGGGATCTGGCAGCAGAGGGCAGGCCTGGCGCTCTGAAATCAGCTTGCCATGCCTGCTCTAGCGCTGCTTTTAAAGAGTGCCCACGGCCGCAGTGACACATCACTTACCTACTGGGGTGGCAATACAGGACAAACACACACACACAGACACACACACACACACACATGCACACGCACACAAATTAATGTATGCAAGCATGCTAACCCTAAATAATGTATAATCAGAAATATAACTGAAAGATAGAGAGAGAGAGAGAGAGAGAGAGAGAGAGAGAGAGAGAGAGAGAGAGAGAGAGAGAGAGAGAGAGAGAGAGAGAGAGAGAGAGAGAGAGAGAGAGAGAGAGAGAGAGAGAGAGAGAGAGAGAGAGGGAAATGATCAATACCCATCATATGGATATGGGCAAAATTATGTATACAATCAATCACTCAATCAGCACCCATTGATATCGTATTTTTACTATCCTCTGGCTCCTAATGCAGATGCATCACTACGGCAGCACTAACTGGCTGTGCTGCCTGCAAGCTCCAGGCCACTGCTGCAGTGTGTGACCCAGGCCGGTGCAGGATGCAGAAGCCAGATAGGGAAGCCACTCTGCTGCCAACAACCCAGGAAGAGGTGCACAGGGTAGCAAAGCGTTCACACAAGGGTGGTCACGCACCCCATGGCAGGGGTGGATCTGCATCTGATCACAGAGGTCATGACCTCCATGGCAGTCTTAAATATTCAGCTGGCAGGTCTGGTCAAACACACACATGCCTGAACACACTAACACTTTTTTTTTTTTTTTGCTTTCTGGGACTGCTGAAATAAAAGAAAAAATAGCTTGTGAATGCGATGCATGTGGAGGGATGCCAACTTCATCAGCCCCAGCCAGACTCCCCCCCCCCCCCCCACCCCCCTACACACACACACACACACACACACACACTTCACCCCTCACTAGATGGAGTGCAAGGATGTGAGACGCAGAGGATAAATCAATTCCACCCCCAGCCCTCCTTCCACAACACCACCACTAACCCCCTATTCCCCACATTGTACTGAGGTGGGTGTTGGTTC
>OLKM01000587.1:115000-132500 GCA_900291075.1 Melanogrammus aeglefinus
CAAAGATTAGGGCTCATTTAATGTGAAGCGAGGTTGGAATGAGAATTAACAGAGAGGAACTGGGGGTTGAACTGGAGAAGGGTGTTAATGTTACGAGGGTCTGGCTTCGACTATGCCCCTTTGCCCTTGAGATGATGTTGCTGTGCCTATGTGTGTGTGATTATTTGTATGCACGCCTGGGTTTGTATGTGTGTGTCTATAAAGGAATAAGTGACAGTGACTGTTGAGTTGAGTGAAAGGAGTGTGTGTGTGTGTGTGTGTGTGTGTGTGTGTGTGTGTGTGTGTGTGTGTGTGTGTGTGTGTGTGTGTGTGTGTGTGTGTGTGTGTGTGTGTGTTGTGTGTGTGTGTGTTATCGTTGTTCTCCCGCTTGGTTTATGAGCATGATAATGTAAACTGTTTATCTTTGTGAGGGTCTACAGGAGAATTACAATAGGCCAATGGGGGGGGGGGGGGGTTTGTAATCCAAATCAGTCCCGCTGGAGGCCATCAGAGGCTGTCCTGAGAGGCAGACACACACAACACACACACACACACACACACACACACACACACAACACACACACACACACACACACACACACACACACACACACACACACACACACACACACACACACACACACACACACACACACACACACACACACACACACACACACACACACACACGATTGCTAGCTCTCTCTCTCAAATGATTCGGGGGGGTGGGGTGGGTTGGGCTGCCACGCATCACCCGTCTATGGTGCTCAGGGAAGAGCTCTGTGATCGTTGTGCCCCACTTAAATACACAGGCTGGTCGTCATGTACATGTAGGTCTCGGATGTCTAGGACACAGTACCATTATGATGATGATGCTGCACGCACCAACCCACCCACACCCAAGAGCTGACGAGCCCCATTTACAAGAAGACAGCTTAGTGATGGACCTGTCTGTACTGACCTATAATACGAGGTCAAACTAGCAAGGCTCCCATTCACATAGCACAACATCCCCTTTAGCATGCTACGCTCCTGACGCTAATCAGTCTGACAGGGCAGACTTAGCCTAGCCGACTAACCTAGCTAGTCTTCGTGTGTTCGACTTGAACGATATCGGAGGAGATGGAAACTAGTGGTACCGTTGTGTGACTCAGAGAACGTGTATACAAATATGCACAGCGAGAGAGAAACACGTCAATATACACACACACATACAGTACAAACAAGGTCAAATACAGTCACCGACTGTCACCGCAGAACAGGTCAGAGTGATACGAATGTCTTTAAAGGGGGATACCTGTAAACACTAACACTGCTCTCCCACATGACATGCTGGCGGTGACTCGTGTTAAGGGGTCTTTAGCATGTAGCGGTGTCGTCACAAACTCAGTTTGCTTGCAGGAAGAAAAAAACAACAACTATAAAATCGATATATGTTTTTTGAAAATCCAAACGCAATACGTCACAAAACTATGTCACAGCTATTGTGACTACAGTACCCAAGGAGGCCAGAGGCATTTCTCAGGTGAAAGATCTATTCTGCACAGTGTCTGGCTTGGACCACAACAGTAGGTGGCCATGATTCAGTATTTGTAAAATCTAATAGCAATGAATGCAACAAACCATATACAGACATTACCGGTATCCCCCTTTGGTGGCCGCGATAAGGCATCACTCTCTTTGTGACCCCAATTATCTTCTCATGGATTGTTTGTGTGTGTTGGTTGGGATGCTATTGCTTATCAGTACTCTTAGAGGTCATTCTGTAGTCCTGAAGTGAAGGCATTTACCTTATTGCTCACCCTGTCTTTCTGTTTCTGTACACACACACACACACACACACACACACACACACACACACACACACACACACACACACACACACACACACACACACACACACACACACACACACACACACACACACACACACACACACACACACACACACACCACTCTGGCCATCATGGTAGAACGATTATTGCCTTCCTTTCCTCTTCCCAAAAGACAGTAGGGTCCGTCCCCCCCGGGTGGGGAGTAGGGAGGTACGGGGGGGAGTTTGTGACAGAACCTTTTTCCTCAGTGTTCCGTTCATCCCTCCTGGCTTCGTCTTCTATATTGCATCCCCCACACCACCACCATCCCCCTATCCCTGTTCAGCTTCTTGCAGCCAACCTCCTCCTCCTCCTCCTCCTCCTCCTCCTCCCTCCACCCCTCCCTCCCCTCCCCTCCTGTCCGTCCGTCCGTCCTTCACACCTGCATGCTGGGCTTGTTGAGGTCCCCGTTGCCCTGTCCGCCGCACATGCCCCCGCCGCGGTCGTCTTCGTCGTCGCTGTCCTGCTCCTCGCTCTTGCGTTTGGCGTAGCGCTCGTAGAGGACCATCAGCACGCCCATGACCCACGCCGACACCGTGCCCGCCGAGAAGATGACAAAGCCGATGGCGATGAAGAACAGGTAGTCCCAGTAGCCCAGGCCCTGGTGGCAGTCGGTGCGCAGCTGCATGCCCACCTCCGCCAGCCGCTGGCCCGACATCTCCGGGGGGTCCTGGCACACCGTCTGACCCTCGTCTGGGTGAGAGAGGGGGGGGAGGAGGGCGCAGGAGGGAGAGAGAGAGAGAGGAGGAGGGGGGGGGGGGGAGAAGAAGGATGAGAGATAAGAGGTGGTGCGGGGAATGATTAGAGCGGAATAAAAGAGAGGGAGAGGAAAATTATAACCGAGCCTGTTGATGTAGATAAATGAGGCTCTCAAAATAGATTATCCATAGAGGACCCCGCGCACACACACAAGCTAATAATGCAGTGATAACCTTTGTGGTAAATGGTCCCCTGAGACCGGTAACCATCATAGATTTCCTTTTAGTAATGTAGGTCTTGGATGTCTAGGACACACCACCATTATTATGGTATACACACACACACACACACACACACACACACAACACACACACACACACACACACACACACACACACACACACACACACACACACACACACACACACACACACACACACACACACACACACACACACACACACGCATCAGACCTCCTACATTCTCTGCATCAATAATAAACACAAACAAACCTGTATTTCGACGATAAAGAAACGCGAGTGTTTTCCCTTTCAAAACATCTGCTGATAATAATTAGAAATATGCTAATCGCTTCCAAGATAACGATACGGCAGACCACTGGAGGCGGAGGGGGGGGGGGGGCAACAACAATAACAGAGACAAGGGCACACTGACACAACACGCGCTTCACTTAACGGATTAGGGCCAACTAATTCACGGGTCGCCACGTATCGCTCCTGCTGCGTATCTGAGGGATTACAGCAGGTGGAATGCTATCCGGCTACCCATTTTATGCGTATTAAGCGATTGCAGATTGTTACTGTGATAAAGGGCTTGCAATTACGGATCGTGACTTCCATCCATCTCCTTTTTAATTGCCGCCGCGGGCGGAGTCAGGGACCAGACAGCGCTTTGATTCAGGGTTTGTTTTAACGACTTCTGCGTATAGTAGCCAGAGAGACGGAGACGTCTTCTGCGGCGTTCTGCTGAAGCGTGAGTGGACTTTTTCCTTCTTTTTTTTTTACGTCTCACCGACCAATGCACCTGTTTAAGTTCACGCAGCATTAACAGAATAAATTAAATATAAGAAAACTGATTGTTGGATTGCAAAGTTATTGCTTGGAAATGTCACGTATGTAGAAGACCAACCACATACAAGAGGATAGGAATGACCTTCCGTCTCTGTGGGCTACGCTACTGCCACACATGCGCCTTCTTATAGTAAAGGCAACAAATGTCAAATACTGACTTTGCTGTGAGCAAATGGGGTATTTTCTGTTGCCCAAAGGGACTGCAAGGATCAAAGCCAGCTTTCGGCTAAGTGACACACCCTAACGCCTATACTATCCTACTTTAACCTCCTAAAGCCCCCGGTTTTAGCGTGACTATGGTGTACTGGACCTCATGACCTCAGTAAAGCACCAATCACAGGCAGAACTTTCAGGTTCAGAAAGTCAAAGTTCAGCCCAGGATCTGGAGTCATCCATCTGGATTTGTTAATAAGCACAACCCCAAGGAACGACTAATGGGAGAACTCAGCTGTTTAATGGGTTGAGCAAAGCATTTTCACTGCCTGAACTAAGAAATGTATTGTACCCCTTTAAAAAAGAAAGAAGAAGCAGCCTGAAAACATTCTTATCATGTTCTATTTCTGGACCAGCCAAATTTGATGGTTATCTTGTATGCATGCTCAATATAATGCCCACTAAATATGTTTAATGTCATTTCATATCCATTTTTTACCTCTCTCTCTCTCTCTCTCTCTCTCTCTCTCTCTCTCTCTCTCTCTCTCTCTCTCTCTCTCTCTCTCTCTCTCTCTCTCTCTCTCTCTCTCTCTCTCTCTCTCTCTCTCTCTCTCTCTCTCTCTCTGATGGATAGCTGGAAAAACTCGCAGACGAAACTAGAGACGAATGGCTGGACAGACGAATGAACGGACAAACAAATAAATGACAAAGCGACAGACTAGCAGAGGAACTGACAGATCCATGTTTTCAGAGATAAAACCCCAATAAGAGAGCAAAAGAGGGCACGCGCACACTCACACACGCACAGACAAAAGGGTGACAGATGACCACAAAAGAAGATATAAGCTAGGCTAGGGCATAGACAGAAAGAGAGAGCATGAAATGTAGAGAGAGCGAGAGAGAGGCTTCTCTTTGTGAGCCTTCGCCTGGTGGTGATGAATGAATGTAGCTACCAATGTTAATTAAACTGCACTCATCAACCCATAAAGCCAAAGGTCTGAACAAGGAAAAGAGTGATGGTTGGAGGAGGTAGTGAGTGTGTGCGTTTGAGTGTGAGTGGGGGGGGGGGGGGGGGGTCTGATATCATCTCTAATTCCCAGAGTCCTTGGAAGGGAGGACGGCACACAAGCTAGAACGTGTGCACAGCTCCTGAATCCCAAACACCACCTGCATCGATGTGCAGCGCTGACCGTTCGACTGGAACAAGATGGGTTGAGTGCGATTTAAAGTCGACGTGATGCGCTGGTCTGAATGCGTAGTCCATGCACCCTGCTATCCACGACAAGCTAAAAAAAGTAATCGCTATCTGAACCCTGGGTAAGGGCACTGATTGCGTCGTTATTTTTGGGTTAACGCTGGCTCTCGCAGTTCAATAAATGAGGTTTGGCGTAGCGTCATCAACCTTGATTAAGTCTGCCAAGGGCCTGCAAACCTCTGCGCTGGACACGAGAACATGTCAACACCGTACTTTGTGTTAACCTCTGTGAATCAATACCTCATACGTTGCAATACAATACTCAAATAAACTGTAACCTTTACCCTATGTGCGGTCACCATTCTGAAGTAGAGCATGTGTTTCTGAAGTGGCGTGTGTGTGTGTGCATGTGTCTGTGCCGTTGTGCCTTTGTGCTTTAAGTGAAGAGGTGAACTATAGATCTGACCGAGGCTGTCATGTTTTTGAGTCAGCAGCGACATCGTCCTGTCATTAAAGAGCGTGGATCAGCGATGGTGGTGAAGGACCACGATGGTCGGTTGCATGATGACGACACAACTGTTCACAGGAGATGTACACTGTTCTTGTTGTTAATGTCCATTTGTCGTCAAATCTATTCTCTCTCTCCCGGTGTGCCTTTCAGTTTATCTCTCAATCAAATCTTTTATTTTTTCATTCAGTAAATTTTGCAAGGCATTCTTAATCAAACAGAACTCCCTTCTCTCACTTCGCTTTCATACTTTAAGAAAAGGAGGACCAGCTAAATTTTTCAGTTGTGAACTCTTTTTTAAATCTTTGTTTTAGGATCCATCACAAAAATGCAGTAAATCTCTTATCGATTATAAAACATAAAAAGGTGTAACATAGGGTAGAATTGTTCGAATAATTGTTCAAATTGCGAGCCATCCCAGTATAATTGTATTGGTTTTATAGTTCTGCTTCATGTTCAGATTCCTTTGTGCTTGGTAATAGCTGCTTTCCAGGGCAACCAGGAACATAAGTGTCTGAACACTCTAGTGGATTTTCTGTGTGCAATTACATGGTTACACCATTATGGCATGGACAGCAAGCTGACAAATGTATGGATTCTCACAACAGTAGAACAATGAGGACAGATATTTAGGAGCACATTTAGACAAACTGGTTTGTCTAAATGATCTTTTAATTCCAGTGTGTTTTTCCGCTGTATTTATAGACGTTTGAGTATTAGCATTAGTCACAAGCTGTTGGAGACATTGTCTTGAGAACAATGTGTACCAACAGGTCATTTATGATAAGGCATGGTCATTATGTAGATTTGTGTCAGCAACCCCATATTAAAGCAGGGGGAATTTCGGGCCACTAGTCAAGAAAACCCTCTGATTCACAGTGGATGATTACATTGTCAATCTTGCTCAACTCAAGCCACAAACCCACCAACTAACCCAGACACCAACCAACATTTAAGCGACCGGTCAATAACTTTCATACCTGAAACATCAACAACCTGCCAACTAACCAACACCCAAACAAACACTAACCTGCATACTGACCCATCAACAAACAACCTGTCAACTTACCCACTGACCAACCAACTAACCCGCCAAACAAACCAACTGATCAAGAGACCTATAGAACCACTGGTAGCAGATACAATTGCTTAAAGGGAGACAGTAAAGTTAAATTCAAACTTCTGGGTGTCTCACGTTCACGAAGAGCCACGTCAAGACTCTCGAGACATGATACAGATGAGTTGCCTGCATTTTACAACCAAAAGTAACTTTTTGATTTCGGGGGGAGTACATTCGATTGACGTGCCCAGCTATCTGAAACAAAACAAAAAACTGTTCATATTCCCCTCTCACCAAATCAATGACTACTTGCCGTGAAGGGGGACGCCTTCCTAAGGTCAAGGAGGACTGCATGTCTTGGCACAAGCGTAGGTCATCGACAGGAGTGAATGGTCTCAGATTAGCCGACTCCTATTCTGTACTCGATCGAGAAGGGTGATTTGGGCTTCACACCACATCACATTAGCTCCTGTGTTTTGCGATTATTGCCCTCTCTCACACTCTCTCTCTCCCTCTCTAGCTTTCCATTTGTCCAATGTCTCTATATTGCTGAAAGTGTTTCTTTTGAGGATTTTTATGTGTCTGTATTGCTAATGCGGTATATTTTGGGGTTTCCCTCTGCGTCTGGCAGGGGAAGCCGATGGCATCAAGTGTGCCAGAGTCCTTTATATCTTATTGTGCAATCTTTTTCTCCGGTTTGAATTTAATTTCATCCGCTGAAAGGGTGTTGGATTGCTTCTTATAATTAAAACAATTTGACATCAATAAAAAGAACTTAAAAAGATACAACAAAGGTGTACAACAAGGTTGCAACGTTCACACAACCACACCCTCAATCTAAACATAGTTCAAAGATATCCAGAGAAAAACCCAACCTCATCCCATCTGTCCTGCGGCGTCGTGCTCAATGGCACTACGAGGACGACTCTACGTACCAACTGGAGATCAGGTTCCAGGTCAGTTCTTTTCCTTCATAACATCCACTCTTAATCTCCTCGTAACGTCCACACCTAAGCTGAAGGAGACATGCGTGTCCCTTCACAGCAGGTGGCCTGGCACAGAACGTCAGGTCACGGTTTGGTCGTAATGCCAGCAGACCTGTAGCCCGCGGCGTGAGCGCCACACTATGCATTGTGAAGTATGCAACCTTCATTTGACCCTCAGCCCTCGGTCTCAGCCCGAATAGCGGGCCAAAGCTAGGGGACATAAATAGTGAAGGTGAACGGAACGGAAACGAACACAACTAAACAGCGGACACACACACACGCTTTAAGAATGCACACATTTTTAGTCCCTTCAGTGTTTATGGGGGCTTTAGTGACGGGGCCTAAGAGCCTTGATGTCATGCCTCCGCCTGGGCATCTTCTAGATCTGACTGACACACACACACACACACACACACACACACACACACACACACACACACACACACACACACACACACACACACACACACACACACACACACACACACACACACACACACACACACTTAAGTCTTAACATAAGCTTAACCCACCCTTGGACACGGCTATCAACATTAAACAGCCGCCCAGAGAGAGCCCCACACATCCCTACGGACTGTATGTGTATCCTATCACTGCCATTGTCCCTTCATCGGGACATCGAAGCGTCTCGGAATAAAAAGACACTGGTTTCACGAAGAGTAGACAACCTGAGTTCAGAGCAGAAACAAACAGAGAATGGCAAAAACACAGGCTTTTAGACCTAAATGTATAGGAACAGTGAAGAAATGGCCCAAGAATCTATGTTTGAGAAATAACACCATAGTTGATGTTTGTCAGCAAAAGTTGTCAATATCAATTGAGTCGCCTATGTAAGATGTGAAGACTATGGACATACGGTGCGTTTATATTTATCACGCAGACCCCACTTTCAGAAGAGCCGTATATATTGGCTTCAAAGAGCCCAGTCAGTGAGTCCTGCTTCCTAAAAGCACAGAGGCTTGCAAATTGGTTATCAAATTAAACCAACATGAGTCAGTGCAGAGATGATTGTATATCTATCTCTCCTTCTCCTTCTCCTTCTCACACACACACAACACACACACACACACACACACACACACACACACACACACACACACACACACACACACACACACACACACACACACACACACACACACACACACACACACACACACACACACACACACACACACAGCTGTGAGGGATTAACCTGCAGGGTAGACTACCAACCAGTGCTATTTATAACCATACTAATTATTGCAATGCATATGCTATTCTGTATGGCTGCAAACGCTTACCAGGGTGGGTGGGAGTGGGGGGAGCCCCAGACCCACTTGGCCTGCCAAAGCCAAAGCATATGAATGCTGGTAAGTGATGCTGCGTGTCAAATCGTACCATGTATGCATCTGTGTGTGTGTGTGTGCTGGCAGAAGTGTGAGAGTGAGTGAGTGCGTGCGTGCACATTAGGCAAAGTATTACGAGGACACCACGGGTACGGCACCGCTGTGCTCTACTAATGGCTCCAAGAAAGAGAGCGAAAACAAAGCAGTGAAGCGTATTAAGCCTGTCTGATGCTGTTGATGAAGTCGGAGGACCTCCAAATTAGATAATTGTCCAACCCAACTGAGACAGCGTCGGAAGCGACTTCGTTGTCTCGCTGGCCGCTCGTGGCCACCTTAACGCGTCGTAAAGTGGCGGCTAAGAATAGCCGACCTTATCTCGAGCGCATCTGCACACGTTTAAATGACGTGTGCCTGTACTTTGCCGCGTGTCGTCCCTGTCCTCGGCAGTCAGTCACCCTCGCGGGCGCTGCGAGATCCCCCCACGCCTCGCTACGCCAGAGGGGCATTCCGGGATCCGTCTCTTTTCCCATCAATCTGTCTCTTTTCATTCCATTTATAAATTCCTGTACTTTCCATAGCCTCCGTTTTATACAATTTTCCATTGAATGTTGATGATTGTTTATTTTTGGTGTTTGTTGACAAGTTGCCAGCGACATAGCCTATTAAATATGGATGTGTGGATTACTGCGTCTTTTCGCGCGTGCAGAGGCTAAATGTTATTTTGGGTGAAATTGGGTAATTTCACTTCTACACTTCTACTTCCAGACACCAAGCAAAGACCCTGTGAAGACCTATTCGCCTCTCTCCCCTTCTCCCTCTCAGTTGTATGAGTTGTCCCAAACATCAGCATACTGGCATGTACAGTCACCAAGACTCCCTTGCTTGGAGCACCACCTCCACACGTCGGGACACTGAAAGGTATACAGACGCAAGCATGCTCTCACATACACACACACACACGCAGGCACGGGCAAATACTTCCACACCATGCCTAAGGTATTAACGTCATCACACACCCACACAAACTTCAGCGGTCCATCTGGGTTTTCTACCTCACCTTGTAAAACCAAAAGGAAGAGAACCAAATCTATACTGGCCACGTCTGACAAGTAGGCCAGCTCTGCATTTGATACACTGTATGCTCCATCAGATGGTATCCTTATTGTTACTGTAATTGTTTCAGGTGATTAATTATGTATGGGCTAATTGTTTTTAGGTGAAAGGCGGTCTCCTTGTCATAATGAATGTTTTAATGGGTTTGATTGACTGATCTGGGCCACAGACGATCTCTCTTTGTATGAATATTTAACTCTTGCTTGGGTTTGGCCTCCCTCATGGCTGCGTGCCTAGGGTTGGTGAGCAGGACAGGCCACCATAGAGCAGCCATAGGAACTAGCGGTGGCCATCCAATATTTACAGCCTCTAATCTCCTAGGCTTCAACTCCATTTTGGACAATGCTGAAACAATAAGCAATGGAGTGAACAATACAACAGGGTGCAAATACCAATGCGGCCATTGCATATTCGTATGCCTTCATTTTCTGCTCACCTTTATGCACTGTGTTGAAAACGTCACATAGAATGAGTTTTTAATCTTGGAATTGCCCTGGGATTTGAGATATAGGGATGAAGCTGTACCACGTAAGCAGCTCAAATCCAGCGGGCAAAATCCATCCAGCACACAAAGACATCTCTCTCTTTTTGTCTCTCCCTCTCTCTGAGGCTGCCCTTTCTCTTAATTCTCTATCAACTCTTGGTTCTCCATCCTCGCTCTTTGACATTTGTCTCATTTCAGTCTTTAATAACGTTTATTTTATAAGTGATCCTTGGAATTTTAGTCAGTGTCTGTGACTAAAATAAATTCAAATAAAGGCCAATAGAAAGATCAACGATCAACGATGTAGAGAAAGGCAGACACACATAATTAGAGAGGCTGTTGTGACATGCTGCATTACAACTGCTACTAGTATATACACAGTTTTTCTGGATTGCTACTTTTGCACACACACACGCACACGCACACGCACGCACGCACACACGCACACGCACACGCACACACACACACACACACACACACACATACACAGTTTATAAAGACCCAGAGGGCATTGTGTGACTGAGCACACACCTACACACTTTAGAGAAGTTTCTTTGAAAAAAGGGGTTCATGTACCCCTTTTTTAGGAGACGCAGGTTGTACCTGGAAAATATTGAGAAATATGAATCTTATGTGGTTCATTCAATTGTAAAATATTCAGAACTTTGGAATTAGTTGAGTCTGTAAACCACGCTAATACAATTAAATTGTCTTAATTTGTTTTTGCACCACCCACTCAATATTCATGTTGACATTAAAAAGCGGACATTATAAGCATTGTGTAGCGAGTTAGACTAAATTGACCACTCAAAAAAGGTCCATAAATTAATAAATGTGATGCTGTAAAAATATTAACTAACAGTTCATTAACAGTGAACTAATGTCTGAAAGCAACTAGTCTAGGCTAGTGACAATTAGCTGCTAGTGCTCATGTTTACTAATGGTGTTCATCTTAAGGTATTCATTTATACATTATTGATTGGGGTTAAAAGGGTTAACCAAGGCAATACTAACCCCATGCTAAAGCTATATAATAATGATTATTAAAGATGAATTTATCTTGATTCATACTTATTATTGTATCCTTATTCTAGTATTACATTTGCTTTTTTTTTGCAGGGGACTGAAATAAATATCTTAAGAGGGGGTACATTAGTCCAAATAGTTGGAGAACCACCGGTTTCAAAAGGGCCACTACATTCAATCACAGGTTGAATGAGTCTAAATTCCATCTCTTTAGTACTTTCGTATTAGTTAAAGGTTTGTGCTTTGTGTTTTGCATGTGTCAAGAGGACAGGCGTGTTAGCAACAGCGCGTGTCTGTCCAGTATGGAGCGTGCGGGCGTGACACAGGATAGGGGGGTAGTGGTGGATGGTTACCAACGTTTGGGAAAGCCATCAGTTTATAGGCTGTAGCATAATTAGGATCTCCTTTCATCCTCTCCGCACGGACCCTCCCTCGGCCTCTCCTTTCCTCCCAAGTTCCCACAGGCTATCAAGGTGTCACAGATTAGTCCGTCGCAAAAGTGCATGCAAAAATAATCCTCCACATACACTTATATAGTGCACTCATGCACTAAGATCCCAGCCCCCACACACACGCACACACACGCACACACACACACAATTTTCAGAGCACCATCATTAACCATCTGGACTTTAGGGCCATGCACGTGGCAGGTGGCGTGCACGTGACAGTGGAGGCCGTGCACACCAGCCCTGCCAGGTGCACACGGAGCAGAGGAGAGGGGGCCGGCCATGCAGAACAGGTAGAAAGGGAGGGACAGGCGTCTCTCGCCCTGGGCCTCTGAGCCTCTTCATCACCACTGTCAGCTGATGACACAATAACCTCATTACGTGATCAAGGTCTTCATTAGGGTTGAATATATTAGGGGGGGGGGGGGGGGTCAGATCATCATGGTTTGAATGTACTGTTTTTTTTGTGGCTTCAGCAGCACGGATAGTTTGAGGCAATAAAAAAATACTTTGCTAATGAAGTTGGTTGGTATGGTGAGACCGAACAAGAAAAAAGAGAATGGGGGGGAATTGAGCAAAAGGGAGTGAGGGAAAGTGGCAGGCCTGTCTCAAAGCAGAGCGATTGAGCTTCACCATCTGGACGAATTGACCGAGCGCCCACAGTGAAATTAGCTAATAAGAGACGATGTGACAATCAGGAGTGATAAGCCCTTGGACCGGCTCTGGCTCACAGCAGTGCTCCCTCCGTGTGTACGGCACGACGCGGGACGTAACTGAACCCTGCCAAAAGCCAAGAGAAAACATTACCGGCACCCAGGGGAAGGAGGACTACTGGTGGCTGACCAGGGAAGGACACGACAGCAGGCCATTATTAGGAGAGGAGGAGTGAAGGGCATTGTTGCTGAAAACGCTTTGTTATTGCATCTGTCCGTGCTCAGTATAGAGGACATGTAGCTAATTTTGTATATGGGTGAGACCCATTAAGAAACACCCCAGGAGATATGAACACCCCCCCCCCCTTTTTTTTTTTTGAAAATGACAATGCAAGTAGGTCGGAAAAGCCTCCACAATAACACCCCCAAAACTTTTTACCTCATCACTTCAATAACCATGGAGCGTTTAAGGGAAACATGTATAGTGTGGTCAAAGGTTACACTTCCACTTGCATACCTTGAAACTTGAATCCCTCTATCTGCACCCAGAGACAGAGGTCTTCCGTGTCACAATCACACCGCCACGGGTTGCCGCTCAGTCCCAACGACCGGAGCGAGGGCAAGGCGATCAGGGTACTGATGTTGAGCGCGGTCAGGTTGTTCCGACTCACGTCCAGCACCTGCAGCGCCACGTTCTCGGCGAAGGCGTCCGGGTGGATCTCACCAAGACTCGGGTTATCCGTCAGCCGGAGCATCACCAGGGACGCCAGGGGCCCGAACGTCCGGTCCTCGATCTGAAGCAGGTTGTTGAAAGACAGGTCGAGGTAGGCCAGCTTCCGGAGGTTCCCGAAGGTCGACTCGGAGATCTCGGTCAAGGAGTTGTTACTGCAGTCCAGGTACACCAAGTCGGATAGGTAGTTGAGCTGCAGCGCAGGTAGGTCTCCGATGCGGTTGTTGGAGATGATGAGCTGCCTGGTGGCGAGAGGGAGATCCATGGGGAACAGGGTCAGATCCTGTCCGGCACACTGGACCACCAGCTGGTCATCGCAAACACATCTGTCCGGGCAGCCGGCCGTCAGAGCCGGAGACGGGGCCACCCCCATAACGAAGATAAAGAGGAATAGAAGCCGAAGGGACTGGGCGCTGGGCTCGGGCAGGAGACGCATGACGAGGCCGCCCAGCGCGTCATGAACTCTGGCTGAGCTGGACCAGGACTCCCCGGCGATCCTCGGGCATCCTGCATGGGTCTGGGGAGCAAGGGAAGAGGCGAGACGGCTGCTCGGATGGGCTGGCTGGCGATGCCCGAATGTCTGGATGCTGTTTTTATCCAGCCTCTCTCTTCTCTCAGAAAAAGAGCAATCGGTCACTCTCTCACCCGCGGCGCGTCACGCACGGCGCCAAAAGACATCAGTGGATACCAAAGGTGACCGACACGTTTAATTGCACTGTGGCCAAAAATGACTTGAGCTGGCTTCACTTTTCACCGCCGTGATAAAGCTCTTCTCCCGGTCTTGGTGATCGACTTTCATCTTTGAGTAATAGGCTAGTTATCGCGGGGGGGCAAAACGGAACGACACATTCTTCCTTTAGTTTCCAAACAGATGCCCACACCACGCAGAAGTTCCTGTATTGTGCAGGCTTCCTAAAAAAAACGTTCAATGGCGACGTACCGTTTCATGCTCGCAGTGCGTCCTCTCGTTGTGCCGCTATGGCGTAGCCGCCAAATAACGTACAGGGAGTTGTTCTCCAGAGCGCCGTAAGAGCGCAGGACTCCCTTGCATCGGGCTCGGACAGCTGGAAGTGACTGCCGCGCGGGCTGCTCTGAATGTGTCTCTCTCGCTCTCTCTCTCTCTCTCTCTCTCTCGCTCTCTCGCTCTATCCCTCTCTCTCTCTCTCTCTCTCTCTCTCTCTCTCTCTCTCTCTCCTCTCTCTCTCTCTCTCTCTCTCCTCCTCTTCTCTCTCTCTCTCTCTCCTCTCTCTCTCTCTCCCTCGCTCTATCCCTCTCTCTCTCTCCTCTCTCCTCTTCCTCCCTCTCTCTCTCCTCTCTCACTCTCTGTCTCAATCACTCCTCTCAATCCACTGCGTCCTCTCTTCTCCTTCCTCTCTCTCTTCTGTCTCTCCTCTGTCTCTCTCTCCCTCTCACGCTCTCCCTCGCTCTCACCCTCCCTCTCGCTCTATTCCTCTCTCACTCTATTCCTCTCTCCCTCTCTCTTTTCCTCACCCTCACTCTCTCTCTCCCTCTTTTCCTCACCCTGACTCTCTCCCTCCCTCTTTTCCTCACCCTCTCTCCCTCCCTCTTTCCTTCTCTCTCTCTCTCTCTCTCTCTCTCTCTCTCTCTCTCTCTCTCTCTCTCTCTCTCTCTCTCTCTCTCTCTCTCTCTCTCTCTCTCTCTCTCTCTCTACTTCTTTCTCCCTTTCTCTCTCACCCTCGCTCTATTCCTCTCTCTCTAGCCGTCTCTCTCTCCCTATCTGTCTCTCTCACCCTCTCTCTCTCTCTCTCTCTCACTCTCTCCCTCCCTCTTTTCCTCACCCTCACTCTCTCCTTCCCTCTTTCCTTCTCTCTCCCTCTCTCTATACCTCTTTCTCTCTCACCCTCGCTCTATCCCTCTCTTGCTCTATCCCTCTCTATCACTCTCCGTCTCAATCACCCTCGCTCTACTCTCTCTTTCCTTCTCTCTCTGTCCCTCTCTCCCTCTCTCGCTCACGCTCTCCCTCGCTCTCACCCTCCCCCTTGCTCTATGCAGACTTGATTCGCTGTCACACAAGCTGACTATCAATGCCCGGTGATTGCGTCAGCAGGTGTTACCTATCTTAGCCTCTTCTTAAAACACAGCTGCCCAAAGATCTCGGTCCAGAAGTGAATTAAGAAGAGAATAGGTGCATGGCCGTCTCACATTCGTATTGGAATGAATCCCTCAAGCTCATGATGTATGCATTGTGTCTCGTTGTAGGAACGCCTGGCACAAGTCATGCCTAAGCATACTCTCCTTAATTGTGTTTGTGTATATTCTGTCTCCACGTGTGTCTGAGTTTATATTGATAATACATTTTATTTATATAGCAACTTCCATTGTCAGGGACAGTCAAAGTGCTTTGAGAGTGCATTCAAAGTACCGTATTAGAGCAACAAAACAGGAAGCAGGGAAAAATAGGATAAAATTAAATTAAAAGCATATCTCAAGTTTATTTATTTTGGAACCTAATTTGCCTTTGTGTAAGGGTGTGTATGTGGGAGTGTGTGTCTATAATTGTGTGTGTGTGTGTGTGTGTGTGTGTGTGTGTGTGTGTGCATGTGCGTGTGCGCGCGTGTGTGTGTGTGTGTGTGTGTGTGTGTGTGTGTGTGTGTGTGTGTGTGTGTGTGTGCAGGAGTCTGAATCCAAGTGGGTAATAATCCTTCCCAGGAGAAGTGTTCTCTGAGCGGTGTGAGGAATTAGCTGTCTTATCAGCAGCCCTCATTGGTTCCATTCGTCGCTGACTTCCTTTCCTTGTTGGCGCGACGGCAGCCCCTCAGCAATTATGTTTAAAACATAATCACACGGTTTGTTCAGTCAGTTGTTTCACAAGCGAATGAATACGGAAGGATAATGACATTACAAGTTGTTACTCCAGCCGACCACATTTTCTACACTGGGGGGGATTAAGGCGACACGCAGAATTGTCATATTTGGCTGTTATTTGACGGTTGTTAATAACTGTCAAAAGGATAATACAAGCTTGAGGCGAACAATGTGAACAATGACCTCCCAACATACCATACCTTAATGCAGCAGCCTTCCGTAAAGACCTTAAACACAGGCTGTTTACAAAGTGGCACTTTATCAGCTCCCGTCACGTGTTAACGTAATGTATTATGAATGTAGTTAAACCAAACAATAACAAGCCCTCCCCCCTTGACTGGTCTGAATAGAGCCACCTTGCAGAGTGTGTGCATGTGTGATCGCATTGTGTGCGTGTGAGATGGCGTGTGTGTGTCTGTGGGCCTGCCCGCATTAAGTTGAGCATGCATGGGACATCTTTATTATTTAGTAAGGGTGTATGCAGTGTCGTCTGTCAGCAGACAGACAGAAGGTCTGGCCTCGGGCAGCCGGCGACGGCCCTCTCCTCGCTGGTTGTCAGTCATCTCAAGGCTGCTTGACCTTCTGTAGTACTAATTCACCGCTCCGCTGCCTCGTTCTTTGTGAGGTAGGAAATTGTTCCTTAGGCCCGCTTCTGGGCAAAACCTCAAATGACCCTTGTGGTTGAATCGAGGTGGAAGGATACGAAAGATTTCATTATGACCAAGTCTTTCAGACAGTATTCTAGAAGCATGTTAGACACGTTTGATAGAAGACAATGGTATACCCGCCTGTCATTTCTACATCTCGTAGTTATCTAATCTAGATAATTCTAGTACCTGTGTACCCTGGTTCGTAAAAGGAACAGACCCATAATTAGTGTCATGAGGGACACCTCTGCATAGACTGTATAAAACACCTCTTAACCCCAAAAGATTACAGAGATTAAATCATGAAGATACAACCTTATAAAGAGCAGCATCAATAACACCCCTGCTGTGCCTAACGCTGATTACTGAGCATTTGTAGTAAGATTGAGAGCAAGGTTTGGCGCAGGGTAGGTAATAAACCATGCGCTGCTGTTGTGTAGCTCCGACTCTCCCCCAATACTTACTCTCTCTCTCTTTCTGTGACTCAGCTAGCCCGTAACTCTAGACCTCCATCTTGGCCCCCAGTCTCTCAGGCTGTAAGTAACGGACATTTTTTGGCCACCTGCACATAACAATCTCCATCACAGGAGGCCTAATGGGTGCAGAGTGGAGGCGAAAGCTACCATCTGTGGCAGGGCTCAACTCCTGTCTGGGTTTATCTTCAGTGCCTTCTCGTAG
>OLKM01000587.1:137500-268728 GCA_900291075.1 Melanogrammus aeglefinus
CGAACGCTCATGACAGATATTGGTGAGCTTTGCATCAGGGAATCGTAGGATTTGCATGCTATTCACACTCTATAGTTCACACGGTCCATCTGAGTTTAGCAGTTACATTTATCCACCCAACCAGGTATTTTGTTGATTATTAGAGATGGTGCCTGTGTTGGCAACTTGGCTCTATAGATAACGTGTCAATTATTATATTTTTTTAATCACATTTCAATAAAGATCATGCCTGTTACATAGCGCACCTTTTTGAGAAAAGTCTACTATCTTACATTGAGGTGAAATTAGTGTTGCAAAAGTATTTAGTCTGAAGTGTTTATTCCCACCCCTGCCCTCAACACACTATTAAAAACTCAACACAATCCCTGCTTCAGGTAGGGAGTGCGTGAACGACAACTCTGCTTTGATTACCGCTTATGTTTCCCCGGCAACAACAGCATCGATGCCCATGCCCACCATCGCGGCGATGGATGGAGCCGCCCTCGGCGGAGGGCTGGAGCTGGCACTGGCCTGTGACCTCCGCACAGCCGGTAAGTGACCTTTGACCTTCAGCCTATTTATCCTCTTGATCAGGGTGACTCCCTGTTCCCTAGTCACTGCTGGAGTGGGGGAGGTGTCGGGCCCTGAGGTGATAGCAGCGATAAGAGGATCGTAAAGGTAATAACGACCTCTCTGGTGGTCTGTCTAATTGTACGATAGTGACTGTTAAATAGTAAAGGTCAGAAGGAGGTAATAAAATATCAATCGAATAGAATGCAACTTTATCCAGCTTGGGCTGGAAATGTGCTTTTGGCCTCCTCAGAGACCCCAAAACGTTTGTTTGATTACATTAGTTTTTTAGGTTCTTATTTAATAGAGCAATTGCATCTGGAACAAATATACCTTATATGAATGGTGCCTTTAGCCCAGTGGGGTTTTACTACATTGCCTGAGGCCGAAGCTGGCAACCCTCGATGTTGAGGGTGGCTGGTGGCCTTCACAGTGGCCCTAGCTTCTCTGGGTACTGCAGAGTTGTATCGAGCACCAGGTTGCCTCTGTTCTCTGCCCGCTGACAGACTGCAGGAAGAAAGGAAGGAAGGAAGGAAGGAAGGAAGGAAGGAAGGAAGGAAGGAAGGAAGGAAAGTGTACGGAAAGAAGGCTTTGAAGTGGGCATTCTTACAGGGTCTCTGTTTTCTGTCTGTGACCTTCCAAACCCACCGGTGAAAATATAAAACCCAATGAGCTTGCTTCAAGGCTGTTTTAACTAAATGTCAAGGTGGACAGATGGGGGGGGGGGCATTAAAATGTCCACTGTTGGCTCTTTATTTTCAGTCACGAGATCGTCTGTACACCTGAAGAATTTGATGTGGTAGTAACATGTGAAAGCAGGGCTAGAGGACATGACCTTGTGCCCAGTGACTAATGCTGAGCGTGATGCATCACACTCAGCATAATAATGTGTTGCATAGAATCCACATGTGATTGGCTCAAGGCGTTGTTGCAGCTCAGTGATAGGTCGAGAGAGCCGACATCCAGGCAGAACAGGTGTTTGTCTATATTAGTTCGACAGAAGCATCAGTCAGCTTTTACTCCATCCCTGCAGTGCAGACCTTCAACTGTCCTCTGTGTTTGTGTGTGTGTGTGTGTGTGTGTGTGTGTGTGTGTGTGTGTGTGTGTGTGTGTGTGTGTGTGTGTGTGTGTGTGTGTGTGTGTGTGTGTGTGTGTGTGTGTGTGTGTGTGTGTGTGTGTGTGTGCGCATGTGTATGTGTTTGTTTGTTTCAGCATATTCTGCCCAGATGGGTCTGATTGAGACGACAAGAGGGCTGCTTCCAGGGGCTGGTGAGACACGCGTACACACACACAGCTATGTGTCTATTATATTGATAGTAATGATACATTTAGTTTGTATAGTGTTTCTTATCAGTGGAGACAACGTGCTACACTGGAAGCATGTCATGTGCAGGCGGCTGCCTGGCAACAGATGCCATTTGACCTTGACCCTGTTTGCCCTGCAGGGGGCAGTCAGCGCCTCCCCAGGTTGGTGGGAATCTCTCTGGCCAAAGAACTCATCTTCACAGGTATTGTGTCATCTAAGATTGTGAAGCGGATAGAGCTCTGACCGACCCCCTCTGTGTTTGTGGTACCACACACCGGGCATATCGTTGAGTGTGATGTAACGTCGGCAGGTCGACGTGTGGGGGGCCAGGCCGCGCTGGGCTTGGGCCTGGTCAATCAGGCTACAGAACAGAACCAGACGGGTGACGCCGCCTACACAGAGGCCCTCAGCCTGGCTCGGGAAATACTGCCCCAGGTACAGACAGACAGACCAGTTCTTCTACAATGTCTTCCTTTCACTGGCCTTGATTTCTCCCAACAGCTCGTTAATCTCACTCCACCTTTCAACTCAGCTCCTTGTCTTTTCTTGTCTTCTGCGTTCCGCTTTCACCAGTGAGAAAAGGAGTCTTTCCATTTCTTTCAAGCCTCTGTCGTTCACAATTTCTCTCTGCAGTTTATGCACGTGGACAGCAGATGCAAAGTGGCCATTTAAGTGTAGATATTGATGGCTCACACACAGATCTCTAGAGGAAAGCAGAACAGCATTCAGAGGAGGTCCTAAGAAGCAGAATAGCAATCTGAACACCGATGGACAGCTGTTCTTACCCCAAAACGTCCTACACACGTCATTACTTCACTGTTCACCAGATATGATCCACTCAATTCTCTTCTGTGCTGGGCTTTACTACTGTGGAGGACTGAGTGGACCATAATCTGGATCAATTTGGGATTGATCTCGTGCAATTAAGTAAGACTAATAGTCACGTTTAATTTTAATTTCCTTAAATGATCATATTGAAGAGAACCTTTTGTGGGCTGATTAAACCTACTTTGTTTTGTTTCTCTTGCTTCCATTCCTCAGGCTCCTGTTGCCATACGTTTGGCAAAAGAGGCTATGGACAGAGGCATTGAGGTACGATTTAACACAGTCACTTCTTACGTCTCATCAAATGAAAGCACTCGTATCCATACTTTCATGTGTCTTTCCAGGTGGAAATGACCAAGGCCATGGCGATAGAGAGGTTGTGTTACTCAATGGTAAGCATTCCCATACCCAAGCAGTAATAAATATGCAGTAAATAACTTTCGCATCCCCTGTGCTGACAGATCTTTACTGTTTTGCGTAACTTTGGAGATTTGGAGAAGGGAAATAGTATGGCAAAATGAGCCCTGCCCTGCTTGTTTCAATCGCAAACTTAAAATAAACTAGCATTTGCTGAATTAGTCTTTGACCCTTGGATCACTTTTTGGGTCGTGTTTTAATGAATATTCCTGGCAAACGGTTTATTATGCATTCCTTTCAGGTCATTCCTACCCGTGACCGACAGGAAGGAATGGCTGCCTTCCTAGAGAAGAGAAAACCTAACTATACTGGAGAATAACAGAATAATGTTGAAGAGACAATTGAACTATATTGGAGAATAAGGATGTTGAAGAGACAACAAATTGTTTTGTAGATTATATCAATGGTGTAGAAAATAAATAGACTGCTTTGAGTCCAGGATGTTATTGGGCACAAAGCAATTCATGTATCAAACAATAACACTTAAAGTGTGATGCATCAAATTGTTATTGTAATTTTCATTAAAAGACTTTGAGCTCAAGGGATGTATTCTTTATTTCAAAATGTCACCATATAGTCTCAGCATCAACATGGCACATTGGCTGCTTCAGCCTCACCAAGCTGAGGTGGACCATCAACACAGCCTCCACTAAAGATACCGTGGAGTCTCTCCACAGTGGGGGCCTTTTAGCTTAAAAACCTTAACCCAGTTTACTGAACGAGAAGCACTGAGCCCCGGCCTATTGTGACCCAGCTCCCATCAGGGTGTGAAAAGAGGCTGTCACTAAGAAATGGCTTGGGTTGAAGCTGAAAACCCATCTGTATGTTCCTTGGGCGAACAAAAGCCTTTCCCTTTATTCTATAGATGCTGGATCCATTTCAAAACCCATGCAGTTATAGCAAGCACACACAACAGTAGATCAAACAACCAAACAAGGTAGAGTCCATCCAGGAAAGTGCACTTCCACTGCCCAATAGTGTTTTCTGACCTCCCTGCTATCTACGTGTGTGTGTGTGTGTGTGTGTGTGTGTGTGTGTGTGTGTGTATCCCCACAGCATTGAGAAGGTTTCTTCTGAAATAGCTTGAAAAAAAAAGACACCAGCTTATTCATGTGGCGTAGAGAATGATTTCCTGGAGCTTGACGGGAGTCCGCCGCCAGGTGTGCGTCACGATGACTCACTTGGTAGTCCATGATGCAGTTCCGCTCCTCGCATTGCGTGGACCAGCTGACTGACAGTGGCTCTACTAGTAAAAGCTTTTATTTTCTCCTGTTATAGCTTAATAGTCGCTCTTTCGTCATCATTGTGTAATCCATTACTAACCTGATCAGTAAAGAGAGAAAAAGCAAAACACACAATAGAAACAGTATCCGTGCAACTTGTTTTTCTTCTCTAAGCTTATTTGTGCAAAGTAAACTAAATAAAATTTGATACCATTAGTTAGGGCACACTCACACACATACGCAGAAAAAGCAGAAGATGCAGATGTATATTGGATACTTCTCTCGCAAACAAAGATGGGTTCGACCAACCCATGCATAATATTCTGTGTGTGAAGGACATTAGTTTTGCCTATGATAAAATGTATGAACATTATTTTTCGAAACCCGTAGAGTTATGGTTAAATAGAGTCACATTAAGCATACAAAAGTTCATTCGGGATGGGGACATAATGGCTTACACATCACCTGATCTTATAGATCATATAATATTCAACATCATTTTGGTACCCCATCAACATCAGAAGGTACAAGTCGAGGACCCATTGGGATGAAAAGGAAGAGAAAGTGTGCTAGTACTGCAGGTCTGCAGTGCTGTCCCTTGACAATCAGGCAAGCATTCCTATAATGACCAGCGCAAGCATCCAGGCCAATTCCAGCATGCGCCAGCTCACAATGTCATGCGCATATTAAATGAACAGATCAACCAGTCACAAACCTCAGAGGGTTGCCCGTCAACATGTTCCTATTGACCACAACACTATGACACATGGGGAAAGTTTTGTTCAGAAACAAAAGCAAAAAGGAAGTAACGAGTCCTGTCCTTTTGTGTATAATCCAGGGTGCTGGTCAAAGTGTGCATGTGCGTGTGTGGTATAGGCACACATGCACACACGCACCCAAGCAAATAGACTCCCGTTCTGCTGGGACCGAGCTCATGGGATTTGGTCCACAGCAACGTCAGGGAGTTTTGGCCACTGAGGAAAGAGAGATTTAGAGATTTGTTTTAAACCTGAATCTGGATTGAGTTAAGTTAAAGCAGATCTTAGAAAAAGGTTGAATTATGGTGGATCGTGTCTGCAACAGAATGATGGCAATGTAATATATATATATAGGCTATGTAATTTTTTTAGAAAGATATTTTGTAGGTACTTTTCCCTTTATGGACAAGAGAGCTAACATGGACAGATAAGTTGGTCGAGGGACAAGGAATGACATGCAGCAAATGACCACAGGCTGGAATTCCACCAGGGTTGCTATGAGGAATTTCTGTCCACGAAGGGGACATAAATACAGGGTGGGCGATACACCCACCTCCAAGCCACCCCTTGTAATTAGCATTTAATGATTTAGAACAACGCTAGTCTAGTCTGCCACGCCAAAGGTAAGCATCGATCTGCTCTTTGCATGTCCTTGTGAGCAGGGGGCAAAACCTATGCACCGACATTGTGCAGGGTTAGTTCTGCACCACGTTGCATGTTGAAGGGGCGCTCCAGCCAGCTCTTTTACCTCTGTGCGGTGGCTGTGACGGGGGCTGACCGCTGTGTCCTCTGTGGCGGCAGAGGCTCTCCAGAATGTTCTCCACCAGTCGCCGGACGTCAGGGTGTGTCTCAGGGTTGGTGTGGACCTGCTCAAGCTGCCGGAGACCCCCTTCCTCCAGCAGCATGCTGCAGTAGCGAGGGGCTGCAGGCATGAAGAATTCAGATGTTCCGTTTAGTCGGTTCACATCGGGTCCTGCATTGCATGAATTTCCGAGGGCTTTACTGGCCTGCATTACTAAAATGTACCACCCCCCAATCCTCCTCCGTGAAACTACCCTATACCATACACAGGTCTATTAAGTGCTCTCCTCACTTGAAGAATGTTAAAGGTGAAGAATGGCCACTGTACTGTTAACTTGCAGAGGCTTACGTGATGTTATCTGGGATCCCGCAGTCCAGCTATGTTAGCCTTTGCTAGGAACCAACAGCTAAAAGGTGTGGAGTAACACCTTCTTTCCCGTCTCACTATGGAGATATTTAAACGAAGAGGAACTCATTTGAGCGAGTGGATGAAACATTGAGCATGGGCTTTTAATTAGTATTTACACGGTGGCCAGGCTACATGGTGTTGACTTGAATCCCTCATCTACCCTGTTTCAAAGTTCACTAGTGCTTGCCAGTTTGTGTTTGCTGTAAGCCAATTACACGGTTACAGATCCCCGCCTCAGGCAAAACATGACAAACAAATATAATGTGCAAGAAATAAGTGCTCGCAATAGTGTAATACACTTGGGGGGGCGGGGGATTAACAGCCTAGGCCGGATACTTGGTTTCGCATTTGGAACGAATATACGGGCAGCTCCTCACCGTTTTTGCTACAGACGTGCTGCATGGCCCAGGCAGCCCAGAGCTGGACCCCCGGGGTGTGGAAGCACTCCAGCAGAGGGAAGAAGGGATTGAACGATCTATAGGACAAGATGGAGCCAAGTGAGATGTAGGCTAGGCCTTTGGGAGCATTCATAGCCAAACATGTGTTGGGACAGCGCCATCTGCAGGCTGATCACACATATCTAACCGCCAACTGCTTTCTCTTTTGGCTTCTTTTGGATGTTGACAGCTTTTTATTCATTCAAGTGTGATTATCTGTAAATGGTGTTTTGTGGGTCAATCATTTGCATGCTTGTGTGTGCGTGCCTGCCTGCGTGTGTGTTTGCTTGCTTGCATGTGTGGGTTTCCCTGCGTGTCTGCGTGCGTGCTCAATGAGGTAGTGATCCATTTCCCCCCCCCCCCCCACCTGTAGGCCACCATTTCGCATTCAGGCGTGGGCCACTTCAGGATGACAGAATGCTAGAGAAGAGAGAACGAGAGAGGCACGTTAGGGACAACTTCTATCCTCCACCCAAACAAACACTCCGGGGGGGGGGGGGGGGGGGGGGGGGGGGGCTTTGTCGCTCTCTATAACACGTGGCCTACCAGCTGCTCCAGCAGAGAGGACCGCAGGCTGAGGCTGAGCGTCCAGGCCTGTTCCCCACGCGAGGTGAGGTGTGCCAGGATCCCGGCGGCAAAGTAGCTGACCTCCACCTCGGTGCTGTGGAGCAGTGTGCGGATGTGGTCCAGGAAGCCCTGGACCATGAGCTGCACATGAAGGTCCCCGACCTCAGCGATGTTGTTCTGTTCCAGTAAAACAATAATGGCGTCTCCAGTTCCCTTTATATCCGACACAATAATTATAGCAAATTTGTATTGGTAGTGTTTGCGTTCCCCGGTACTCACCAGCAAGCCCAGAACCTTCTGCTGAATGGAGGATTCTGTTGGGAAAGCCTGCAGAGGAAAAACCATAAATAAATAAAAAAGACACACTTTTATGGTTTTACAATTAGGATTAACCCCATCGCACTCAGGTGAAACGTTACATCGTTTTTTTCCTCCTACCTCTAGGACATTTATGAAGAGAGTAAGCCCATCGTTCTGGATAAAATGGCTACAGGTGGTCGGGGACTCGTCCGTGAGGTTCCAGAGCGCGCTCAGTGTGAACTTTAGGGTGGCGTCTACCACGCTTTGTCCGGCCTTCTGCTTCACGATGTTCAGGAGTTGCTGAGAGACAAGAGGGAGAGAGGGCGAGAGTGAGAGTGGGTGAGAGGGAGGGCGAGAGAGAGTTAGGGCGAAGAAAGAGGGCAAGAGAGAGAGAGGGTGAAAAGAGAGAGGGCGAAGAGAGAGAGTGAGAGAGAGGGCAAGAGATGAAGAGGGTGAAGAGAGAGAGGGCAAAGAGAGAGAGAGAGAGAGTGAGAGAGGGCAAGAGATGAAGAGGGTGAAGAGAGAGAGGGCAAAGAGAGAGAGAGCGAGATAGAGGGCGACAGTGAGATAGACGAGTCAGTCAGTCAGTTTTCTGTCGACAATGCTGTACTCTATAAGGCACCATGTAGGAAACTCTTACCATCACTATGGACAGCTCTGCCCCCAGCTGTGCCGTCTGCTCTGTGGACAGCTAAAAAGCCACACACACACACACACACACACACACACACACACACACACACACACACACACACACACACACACACACACACACACACACACTTAAGATGATTAGTGAAAACCGCAGCGTACGCAGAACTTCACGAGTGATCTACTTGACAGGCTTTTAGAGATGTTTTTTTTCAGAAATATGACGTCCAATTAGTAATGCAGGAAACAATGTGTGTATGACACACACACCTTCAAGGCTCAGACGCAATGCTTCTGCTATGTACCTTAGCAGCCAGTATGGAGATGATGGCCACAGCCATTCTCTGCATGTTCTGGTCCTCATGGTTACACAGCCACTGCATCACTAGCTTTGCCGCCTCAAACCTAACACACACACACACACACACACACACACACACACACACACACACACACACACACACACACACACACACACACACACACACACACACACACACACACACACACACACACACACACAATAATATAATATTATTAATAAGTAATAGAAATGTACATCGACAGTTGCAACTTCTTCTTCTGTATGCATAGTGAAAACAGCCACTAGCTGTAAGCATAACACCATAATTTATGACATCATTAAGGTTCAGTTTGTCTGTTATGAGTTTGAGTGATCGGAGAGTCATGGTGAGTCGTGGCCTTGTAAAAAGGTTACCCATTGAGGTGCTTTACCAATACAGACAAGGCATCCTACCTGTTGAAAGGGACTTCCTGCAGAATACGGTCACTGCACAGAGACAACAGACAGTTCTTCTGCAGCTGGAGAAAGGGGATCCAAAAATAGAGGTTAGAGCAGCACCCCAACAGAGCCTGCCAGACGGGTTCCAGGTTCTCTTCCCCTGACGCTATCCTTTATGAGCAAATCTGTGTTTATAACCAAAAGCTAGGGTAAGGTACCTGCTGGTGATTGGGAAAGGTTCTCATGGCCTCCAGAAGCAGCTGGGTGACGCTGCTCAGCAGTCGGACCGGCATGTCTGCGGCCAGGTCCTGCTTGGTTAGGTTGAACACGCAGGCGCTGGCGGCCAGCTGGACATTCAGGATGGCCGGGTGGTTCTTCATGCCCAACACCACCAGCTAGGGAGAACCGAGGTGCGGGGGAGGGGGAGAAATCAAACCTAGAGTGGGACCCTCCGTTTTATGCGCGAGTTGCGGGATGTAAGAAACATATGCATTTAATCATTCCATACAAAAAGGTTAACAACCTCACACCGTACACTCAAACAATACAGAGATATGCTTAAACTAATCTTTGAAAGATGAGAGCATTAGACACAAAAGACAAATTGTACTTTTCTTTAAATCAACATTGGAGGGGGAAAAGGATATTTCCCCCCCCCAATGTTCAGGGGTAAGACTTCGGTGGGATGCGGCGATACCTTCAGGATGTCCGGTCGTGGTTTCTCCATCACGTGGGTCAGGCTGAACAGGTGAAACAGCGCCTCTCTGACAAACCCTTCTCTCTCACTGTAACGACGAAGAGCCTGGCAGATCTGCATCTCATTGGCCTCCCCTGTGACCTTCACACACACACAGACACGCAAGTGTGTCAGTGACAAGATAATAATATATCTGTTTGCATGTTTGGTCAGGGAACATATATATATATATCTTCTTAATTACAATTTAAATATAAATCTTAGCTAATTAAATGATTAAATGTGAGTTGGATTAGATAGCGGTTTCAAAATCTCCACCTCATCACCCTCAAGTGACAGCTCAAGTGGGTGTGTCCACCCAGATGTAAGCTAGATGGATAAGCCTACCAGTTGGTGCGCTCATACATCATACATGCAGCGGAGGCTCTGCGCCTCGCCTATAGGCGGCTTCGAGAAACCCTGAGTGAGGCATGCGTCATGCATCTGTTCCCCCAGCTGTACCTTGAGGCTCCCTTCACCAGAGAGGAAGTCGGAGAAGCCAGCACCTGTTGCCAGGAGTCCTAGGAAGGCCATGCCAGGTCTCTCCTCGACAAATGTCTTGATGGCAGCATCGGTCACCTGCAAGAATCAAATATGCATAAAACATACCATCTAAATACGTCCTGGTCTTACCAACACAAAATGACGCTGGCACACACACCAACGCAAACCCATCGACCTACACACATCAACCCACACACACACACACCTGCTTCCTCCCCGACACGTCCAGGGAGACGAGGGCGGGCAGGATTCCCGGCTGTCCGAGCAGTTGTCGAGCCACGTCGGACGTGAACTGTTTATCGTCGCTGATGTCCAGGTGCTGCACAGGACACAAATCACACTCAACACCGCAGTCCTCGCCTTGCTTACCGCTGTCTAAGAAAGGGCTTCTCGTTGAAACCCACTACCCCCGAGCCTCATGCTCACCTGCAGTGCGTCCAGCTGACCTATGACCCCCAGCACTTGAGCGGTGCTCATCTCCAGCCTCTTCAGCTGGTGCAGCGTCAGCGAGCGCAGCCTCTCCCGAAGCCCCAGCAGCGGCTTCAGGTTGGTGACCGAGGTGTTGGACAGATCCAGGCTCTCCAGCCGGGGCAGAGCGCACACGTCAGGAAGCCCCGCGTCGTAGAACTCAGCGTTGGCTAGGGAGAGGGAGCGCAGGCCCCGCAGGGAGCTGAAGCGACTGGACTCCTCAAGGGAGGACATGGTGAGGCCGGTTAGAACCAGGCGCTGGAGGGAGTCCTGCAGGATGGGTATCGAGGAGACATTAGGACAAAGGGTCGGGGTAGTAACATATTAAACCCAATCGTCGTGTTTTGGTCGGACTATCATACGGATTACTACCAGATTACGGCTGTGCAGGTTATAGTGTCTTGGTCTCAAGCAGAAACATTTCAACGTAATCTCGATAATAGTTATATTATTACTACATAGATGGTAATACATATTGTTATTCACAATTCCATACTGGTGAAAAGATTTGAGACAAAATATATAATATGGTGGTGGTGCATCTAAATTGCACAATAACAAACAATAATTGTTTGCAAACTGAAATAACATTTAAGAATAAACATTTGTTGATTTAGCTACTTTTCAGATATTGTTAGATGTCATTAAAGTTGCTTTAGGTATTGCTGTAGGTAGATGTAAGGGCTATTAATTGATTGTCATTTGACAGCTTTTAGAGAATGAAATGTTCAGCGACAATATTGATTTTTGTTATTACAGTTACAACGGTCTCCTCTTCTCTCTCTTTACAATCTCAAATGTTACCTACAGCACCTTTAAAGAGCAACATCATTAAGGTAGGTTATCTAGATGGCTCCAGGTAGGCAAAAGACATAGGGGATCCAAACCCAGGCCAGTACCCTTGGGCTGTCGTAGTCCGACACCACATATACACCTATACACCTATACACCTATATACATACATATACACACACACACACACACACACACACACACACACACACACACACACACACACACACACACACACACGCATGTATATATACATACATATATCTACACACACATACCAGCATACACATCAATTGTGGTAGGTTAATTTGTTAAGGTGACACTAACATGCACTATCATCCTGTGTACTGCTTTACCTGACTTTGTTTATTGGTGGCCAGTCCATTTAGTATATCTGAGATAGTGAGGTCTGCATTGACCCTTGCAGCATCCAGTTCCACCAGCTTGTGAGGACAGAGAGCTTTCTGGAAAGCTTCCGCCGAGATCCGTGCTGTTCGGATGCAGGCTCTCCTCAAGCGCAGGTACTCACACTTCCGAAATACACCAACTGTGCTGTCATTCAACAGCCCTGTGGTATATAGATCATAGTTAAAATGTCCTTCTACAATACTTGGGTCAGCTAGTCCTATGTAGGCCGCGCCCATATGCCCTAACCTAACCCAAAATACATTTAATGACATGGCTTTGCCTGCTTCATTTAATTTGTGTGGTAAGACAGATAAACACAGACAGACCTTCAGTGGCCATCTTTGCCAGCAGCTGATCTGCCAACTCCTGTGGGAAGAGCACTGCTTCTCTGAGGCAGAGAGAACCATCAGCGTGCTTCACACAGAAACATTCGAGATTCTGGCTGACATAGGTCAGGCACAGGTCCGTTAACGATGCAGGGGAGGCATCATCCTGAGAACACATAATAATAGTGTTTTGGATGTAGTCACGTTATACATTGACAGGATATACATAAAACATACGGCGCGCAGGGAACACATAACGTTATGGGGCCAATACTCGTAAACACTTCTGAACGTAAAGCATGTAAAAGGAACCATAACGACGATGTGGAAAATCTAGATTAAATTAATAAAACTTACCACGTTGAGGAAATCACTAGCCATTATTCAAGATAAATAAATAATTTGACGAATACACGAACGACTCTACGCAACAGCTGCTCAGACTGACTGTGTCAGCCGCTTCAACGTGAAGTTAAGTCTCGATGAGCTGGGTCCGGTTGCCGGACAATAAATCGGTCTTGATGAAAATATTTACAAGACCGTTAGACGACAAGCTATTTGAACATCCATGTAGCTATTATCTAGCTAACCGGGTTCTTCCGTGTTGCAAAATCAGAGTCGAGGTAAACCAAAAACAATATTGTGATTGTCCAGTATTCATTGTCCAAATATTTTTTGAACTGAATCGTTGCTGTTCCCGTTTCCCTGAGTAAACAACCTGTCGGATTATATTTTCCAAAAGGGGCTGTTCAATCTATTTTTGACTAAGCAGATCGTAAACAAAGGTCACAACACTGGAAGTATATCAGAAAGAGGCTGAACTACGGAAGCCGGGCGGCTGGATTATGCAAGGCAGGAAGACTTAAATCAGATGGGTGGGCGCATGGGTTTATCATTTTATTGAAAAACAGTACAAAGAGGAACATTTAAAGACTTATGTTATGCAACAGCTAGGACTATTGTAACCGAGAACCTTAATTGTAGGGAGATATATTTTGATCAGTTCCTGTGACTCCAACCACAGCACGACAAGGTCAAGTGGTAGTAGTTGTGAGGCACTTGCTTAATCTTAATCTCTGGTTAGAACCACAAACGAATTAGTAACATGGCTGGTCTTATAAACTTTGAAGATGAAAAAGAGGTGAAGCAGTTTTTGGACAATTTGGGCGTGGAGTACAGCTTCCAGTGTTACAAAGAGAAGCAACCCGAAGGTATATATCTGCGCTCTCCATTCATTCAGTGCTGAATGGCAGATTCTTAGTAAAAACATGTTGATGTCATTATATCATGATGGGTGATTTGCTAAGACTATCACTCACTTATGAGCTAATTCCTTTTGTAATGTCACGTATCTTACATGGTGTAGGCTAATCGTTGATTTGATTACTTTCTTCAACCTATTCAAAAGGTTGCCAAAGGCTAGCTGACTACTTGGAAGGAGTAAAGAAAAACTACGAATCTACGGCAAAGGTGCTCAAACATAATTGTGAAACAAATGGACATGGAGAGAGTTGCTATAAACTTGGGGCTTACTATATCTCAGGCAAAGGTATGTAGGCCTACATGAGGCCAGTTACTATTTTTTTTGGCACACACAAAACAAAGTGACAACAGGCAATTGAGTACTCACAATACGATGGCCATGCTAAATTGAATTCTCTGTCCCCCAATGCCTCAAACAGGTGGACTAACCCAGTGTCTGCAAACAGCCTATTCCTGTTTTATGCGCTCCTGCAACGCTGGAGGAAAGAAGTCTAGAGATGCCTGCCATAACGTCGGCCTGTTGGCCCACGATGGACGGGCCATGGAGGGTGGGACTGATGCTACAATCGCTAGGCAATACTATGAGAAGGCCTGCGCAGAGGGCTTTGCTCCTTCTTGCTTCAACCTCAGCGCTTTGTTAATCAAAGGAAACGCCACGGGCTTGGCGCCGGACATGCCCATGGCCCTGAAGTACGCAGACAGGGCCTGTGAGCTGGGACACGTGTGGGGATGTGCCAATGCAAGCCGTATGTACAAACTAGGGGACGGAACGGAGAAGGATGAGAAGAAGGCGGAGGAGCTCAAGAACAGAGCACGGGAGCTCCACGGCATCGAGAAGGAACAGCAGCTAAAGTTTGGGGAGTGAGACTCGTAACGCGATATCTGTGTTGGATATTGTTGATTACGGTTAATTGATGTAGATCATTTTTGAGACAATACAGTTTATTTCAGCAGATAGTTAACAGTTGTTGAGGTATGAATGATAGAAGCTACTACCAGTTCAAATTTGTTAATTTCTCTGATATACTGTACAAGCCATACGTAATACAACTGGGCTGTACGGTTGTTTGGTCATCGCTTTGTTAAAAGGTTTTCCAAATATAATTAAAACAATTGTCAATGTAAAACACAATTCATTTACTTGTCAGATAGTTTAATCTATGTTTAAATAAATAATGTATTTACACCAATGGTGACACTGTAGTCTGATGCCCTGGAATTTATTTCTTAACCTAAACAAAACACAAATTCACACTTCATTTTTACAACAGAAATAGATATCGCAAAATAAAAATCCCATACAAACAGTAAACAGTCAAATTAAAATCGTAGTCTAAACAACAGGTACAAATAAACAATGGTACTTGCTATGTCCAAAACCCATATTTCTTCACGAAGTCAATTTACCACAAGAGGGAGGTAAAGTCTAATATAAGAAATAAACCCGGCCAACACAAAGTACTTGAACAAGTGTGACAATTAAGTGTTTTACCTCCTTTACTAACATACACGTTGGATTGTCTTACGAGGCTAGATACATACACACGATTAATTAGATCAAAAATATGTTAATATTGTTTAATCAACAAATAGGGTTTGGTTGAACCCGGGTGAATCCTGTTGCCCGCCTAAACTCCGCCCACGGCCCGTGTGTCTCCCCAGTTCTCATTCAAAACAGAACACAGCTGTTGCGAGGCACATCGCTCTTGCGCTAGCCTAGCTGTCTTTCTGCAGTCTTCAGTTGCTTCATATGGGCTGGACGTGTGTTATATCCCAAAATACATTGGTGCACTTTGCTGAGAGGTGAGTTATTTTTTTAAAGCATGTGTAGCTAGCTGGACGATAACTTTGCTATCTTTTGCACGATCACGTTCATTTCGGGAAGATTAATGGGAATATCAGCCTGCGAGCTAGCTAGCTAAGCAGCTCTTGGGTGTGTTTGTTTTGATGTACAGGATTCTCCTTTTTCAATAAGGTAATGGTCATCACTTTGAGGATGGGGCCAAATGCGTCGGAGGCATTTGTTCGAATGAAAGGTAGATAAAATCAGTCATAGAATTTGCTCTTATAATAAGATATAACGTTAGCTCCACGTCAATCCACATGTTTACAACGTCGCCCCACCCCACCAAGAGTTCCATGAGTTGTAATCATGTGCTTAAATCATGCGCTCCCTAAACTAGCCGAAGAGCCGAAGCTCGCCAGCAATGCATTACAACATTCATGGGCTTAACCATGTCTGCTCCATTTGCGGCTTTAGTCAAACAAAGAATTATAAAAAACGATTCATTATCAGTATAATCCACATTTTGTACCTGCTCCATCAGTTTGACGAAATTATGTGTACGCTGATATTTGCAGGCTTTGAACTCGTGGTACGTTTTTTTTTCCGCGCTTTATCTTTGTTTTGTGCGTCCTCAGCAGAGCTAAGCAACAGCCGTGCCCTACAGTCTCCTTGGCTCTGCATGAACCCCCGTTAGGTTACCCATTGGGGAGTGCTTTGGGTGTGGCATGATTTCATCACGGGCACAGCCCCTAGTTTTTCGCCTATGGAGCATTGTCATACCAATGTCTTAGATACTGCTGCAAGTAAACAGAAACTGCAAGTTGTGACATCTAATTGTAATGTATACAAGGGAAGGAAGCCACTATGCCATTGATATATTACGTCAAAAGCAAGAACGGTAATTAGAGGAGCTACACCCAATATTATCTATCAGGTTCCATCTCCAAATAAGACAGGACTATCTAGTTTTCGCTGAAAGAAGGAATGCATTATCATTTAGCAATGCATTCTGCATGTTTTCCTCTCTTTTTGGCTAGACAAAGTGAATAGATAGTATTGTTGAGTAGTGGTCAACTGGTACAAAGGAATCTGTCTATTAGGCCTAGTTCTTCTCTAAAACAGTTAAAAACCTTATTTGAAACCTAAGCGAAAATCACTATCGCTATCTTTTGGTAAAAAATAAAAAGTTTAACAGTGCATGTTATATTAATGGTCAAAATAGCAATGTAATGTTCATTAACAGATGGGCCTCAGTGCTTTCTTTCACACATTGATTTTACTCAAACTGTAACTGTTGTTGCAGTTTACATCTTTCAAGATGAGCCAGTTCTGTTATTTGTCAAACTGTATTAGCTCCTCCACAGCAGGAACATGGTCAACCCTCCTCTTGTACCTTCAGAACTCTGCCGACCTCCGACAAAAGCCCCGTCCCAAGTTTATTGTTGTCAGTGTACTTTATGTGAGACATCTCTGCTACTTGGCCTTGTGACCCAATTTTAGAGAGATGAGAAGAATGAACTGTATTTCTGTTTGGTGAGCTTGTGCGCAGCTGCAGCTCACAACACTTAACTTATGAACTTAGGCCAGAGGTTCCAGTTCATAACTCCAGCTTGCCCGACAGTGCTCAGAGTTCCCCTCATGAAACCCCAGGAACAATCAGCTTTAGGTTTTGTAATTGGGAAAAGGAGTGTTTTGACTCGTTTCAATTGTTTAGAAAGAAGTTCAGTCTACAACCCCCCCCACCCCCTCCTTATTAAGATCTGCCTGTATGTTTATGTCAATCACACTTAAGACAAGATTTGTTATTGAAGGATCTAAAATACTGGAGATTTTAGTTGTGGTCTACTCTGATTAATATCTTCCATGGGTTTGCAAATTGGATGCTTTGAAGAAATTGTTATAGCAGGCAGCCTTTAGTAAACGTATGATCATTTTGAAAATGAAATGGTGTCTCCCTCTTCCTCCAACACAATCAATATTGGTGTCTGTCCGAAATGTTTATTCTGGAGCTAAGTCTGCCATGTACTCGTACTTCTATTTGGAGAACATTTGACTTGAATGTGTTGTTCATAAATAGTTTGTATTGGTCCTCACAGGGTTATGTCATAATCTGTTCCTCTTCTATGTTGTTAAGCTGCCACAAGTTTACACCACTTAGTCATTGAAAAGGCAGTTATAATAGCAAGGATTTCGGTTGATTACAACCAAGCAGAACCTACAACCCCACCTGGAACCATTGTGACACTTAAATCGGATTTCCCCTCAAATATGTCTTCTGGAATACCCACCACCTTCCTGCGGTGCTTTCCCCAGATGGTGTATCTGCATGTCAGTATTGCTACCGCAGACCCGACCTCTGTAGCCTGGCTAATCCCAAGCCTCCTGCATGTGGGGCCCCATCTGCCATACGGGGTGGTACTGCTGCTCTGGCCAATGCCTGCAAATGTGATTAGTTGGAGATTACATCTGTGGGTGAAGGAAGACTCCCTCCTGTGTGTGTACGTGCGTGTGTGTGTGTGTGTGAGTTCATGTTACCTTAAGTCCTAGTTACTCTTCCTCAATACACAAAGTGGTATACTGAAACGCACACATGTGTTGTGTCATGTGACGCAGATCAGCCACGTCGTGTCTGCAGCCGCTATAAGTATTCCGGTGGCGACTCGCCCTGCTTCAATTTTACTCGGTTGCCCAGGGTAACCCTGTGTAGATGCCCCTGTGTAGATGCCACGTCCCCTCGATACAGATGGAAGTGCAGAGTCGCATGTCGTCATTCTCTCTTCTGATGCCTGCACGACCATGTGCTCTAATGGATTCGACCTGCTCAGGTTGAACATCCTACCCTATATACTGCAGTTTCTGTTCATGAAGAAATCTCCTACCTGTTGCACATTGCACCCTGGCCGGTCATTGCAAACGTGTTGGTAGGACATCAGTGGCCAAATGAAATTAAGACATTGCTACATGAGAACGCGATATAACGTGTTTATTATGCACAATATTTGGTGAAAATAATGACTTTGTGTGGGGCAACAACGCAAAATGAAGCATCAAACAAAAACAATATATTGTCTCTTGCAATGATTATCGGTTTGTAACATTGTTCTATTCCGCGCCAACCGGTTGTGCACAGTTGCAACATAATTGGCTCTGCTCTGCTCCCTTCAAAGATTTTATTTACCATCACAATTTGTTCTTTCTGCATGCAAGACGACTGCTGTTGACGTTTACGAGGGTATATTGCCAGCAGCCGATAGAAGCGGTAGTTCTAGCTGTTGCTTGCTTGCTCACCCATGACCCGGAATAACCTCTCCTGTGGTGATAATTCTGACGGTGCAATTCCTAAATCCAGTTTCAGTTCTGAAATCTGGCGAGCAGCTGTGTCCGACGGAGACATATTTAGTTTAGCTTTGCACACGCTCAGTTGTACGTTTCAGGAAGTCTAGTCCCCCCCACTGCCGGTGGCTGCCAGTATTTGATCGAAGGTCCTGTTTAGGCAATGCTTATGTGGCCAAGTTGGAAAAGGCTCTTTTGTAACATGGTAACATGACGCGCACAGACAGTGGTGGATGGAACATCAACCCTCCCTCCCCCCCATTCAATGCCCTCCTTCACAGCCTCACTGATAAGACTAAAACAAGCCACGCAAGTGTTCAGCGACTGTTGGCCTAGGGGGTTCAAAGCACTGTAGCTTGCACTAAACCACCAACAGGAAGTGGCCCACAAATGAAAAGGCTGTACATCGTGTGTGTGTGTGTGTGTGTGTGTGTGTGTGTGTGTGTGTGTGTGTGTGTGTGTGTGTGTGTGTGTGTGTGTGTGTGTGTGTGTGTGTGTGTGTGTGTGTGTGTGTGTGTGTGTGTGTGTGTGTGTGTGTGTGTGTTATGATGTACCAGCCATTTGGTTGTAGACCCCTCTCTTTCTCTCACTCTGAGTCATCTACGGCTGTTTTCCTTCGGCATGTGCTCCTCTTGCACCACTTCCACCATCCTTGTCACCACTCGTGGCACTCAGCTCTCTGCCCTGCCACCACTACCCTTGTGTGTGGGTGGGACAAGCTTATGCAATACAGAGTGTTTTTTAAGTGCTGGGGCCAAGGGTCTGAGGTGATTGCAGGGTCTTTGCTAAAGGACCTGCTGAGGTATGTCGAATGTGACAGAGGAGGGTCTCCATCCACCTGATACATTCAGGCTGTTCCTGATGATTTCTGGGTAATGACGCATTCCAGACTTGAACAACCTCTTGGGACAGGGTTTGTTAGGTAAAGCTGCCCGGGTGAGTGGTTGCTAATTTGTTGGCACGCTCAATGCAGTGTTGATGTAGTTGTTGGTTGAGTTATTGGGTGTGCTGCCTCAGGCAAATTTCTATATTCTTTGGGAACAAAGGACAAGTACCCCCCCCCCACCCCGTGTGTGTGTGTGTGTGTGTGTGTGTGTGTGTGTGTGTGTGTGTGTGTGTGTGTGTGTGTGTGTGTGTGTGTGTGTGTGTGTGTGTGTGTGTGTGTGTGTGTGTGTGTGTGTGTGTGTGTGTGTGTTGTGTGTTTTTTTTAAGTAAAAAAGACGCGCACAGCATTCTCCGCCAGTCTTTTTATCTCCTGGTACAGAGACGCTCATAGGCCCCTTCATCCCACCGTGTGTCAGCACACTGCTGCTCTTCCTCCTTAAGTGTTGGCGCGCCACAGCTAAGCTGAGTGCTGAGCCCCTGGCTGTGTCATGGAAACTCGTGAACCCTGTGGTGAATTCTGCAAGAGACAATAGCTCTCGCTCTCTCTCTGCTTGTTGCAGGCTTTCTGTGAACATAATGTGTGAGCTTCAGGATTTGGCGGTTTGTTTGCCATCATAGGGATGGGTACACGATTGGAGTTTGTCAGTTGATCTTTATTATTATTTATCTTCGTAGTGTGAACTATTTTGTCAAACTTTTCCTTACACTAATATTCATTTATTTTTGGTCTCACATTTGATTCGATATGTGAGTCCTTGTGCTTCAAAGGGACGCCATATTCTAGAGGTGCTTTGCGTTGTGTCCCAGGCAGCAGCGGTGGTCTTGTAGCTGGGAGGGGGTGAATGAGTAGGGGGAGGAAGAGGAGGAGAACGACGACAAGTGCTGCAGGAAACAATGTCTTGCCTATTTTTAGTCAAGAGAGATGAATGTTTGGGAGAGACCGTACATCCGGTCTGTGCTCGTCTGCTCAGAACACAGTCATAGGGTGTGTGTGATATTGGCTGTTTTCAAAGATGGATGTCGCCAGAGACCAACACATTTTGCAATCTGCCCAGCATATTGATCAACAGCACAACCTACAATCAATGCAGAGAATGTTGGATAGGGGGGATCATTCCACATTAATGGATGTCGCTTTACAGGCAGCTGTCCTGGAATTGCCAAAACAGGATGCCCTGAAAAAACATCTTTCATTTAAATAGGAGGAAAGCATGGTCACCATTTCGGCTACTAACGTGTGTGTGTGTGTGTGTGTGTGTGTGTGTGTGTGTGTGTGTGTGTGTGTGTGTGTGTGTGTGTGTGTGTGTGTGTGTGTGTGTGTGTGTGTGTGTGTGTGTGTGTGTGTGTGTGTGTGTGTGTGTGTGTGCTGTCCCTCTCCATGTTGCTCTGTTGGAGAGGCTGACCAAAGAGCAAATCGAGGGGCTCATTTAGGGAGGGTAAGAAACCAGAGAAGCAAGGGGGTGTGGTGGGGTTGAAGAGATACAGCTGTTTGTTCAGCCTCAGCTGTTCTTTACCATTAAAAAAAACTAGCTGTGACACACTCTTATCCACCGATGTAACAAACAATGTTGCATTGTTTGCAAGGCTATGGGGCCCTGTGTGAAACTGATGGAGGAATCAATCTTTCATGTGGCTGCTATCAGCCAGGCAGATGAACTACCCACTGTGTTATTAACAGTCCGCCAGGCGCAGCGCAGACAGAGCCTTGGTTTCACCGTCTCCTCCTTTCCTCTCGTCTGTCGGTTTCTCCTTTTTTTTGTTTGACTATCCATGTTTTGAGCCTTAAACATTTCAGTTAGGTCATTCCAGTTAAATTTGGTTGGGGGATAACACACACAGGTATGTTTCCCCTGGCGTATATATTATAAATCTCAGCTGCCCTAAATTAAGTGACTGTGTTTGTGTGCTTGTGTCAGTTTTTGCATGTTCCCATAGCACATCCGTGCATTAGTGTGTATGTGTTTTCCTCAATGCCGGCCTCACTCTAACCCTAACGTAAAGATGACTCCTTGCTGGAGGCCTGTTCTTGCTAATCTTAGAATCGCTTCCGCAATCCTGCCTGATTTTAATTAGTCCACTTATTCTTCTTTAAAGGGACCCTTTCCTTTTGGCCGCTGTTCTCTCTCCCTGTCTTGTCTCTGACTCTCGGTATCTGTGTGACTACTCCCCTACTCCTGTTTTAAGCTGTAATGGTGTCTTTTTTCATGGCCTGGGGACCGGGAACAGGGTCTTTCTAGCCTGGGTCGAATGACTTGAGAGAGAGATGGATAGATAGCTAGATAGATATAATATTTGGCCTGTTAAGCTCTTTGAGACTGTAATGTGATTTAAATACAATTGAATTGAACTTGCTGCACTGAAATTGTGCTGATATACAAACAGTGTTTCTTCTTTAATATTTGCTTTGGAAAATTCAGTGGTGTCACTGGGATTTAAAAACATAATCTTTCATAACAGAGCAGAATATATATATTTTTTTATGGCATGTTTATGATAGTACATAGTTTCATGAAGAGAAAAATACCTTCTGTTGCTAAACTTCATCACTATGTTTTCTCTTGTTTAGGCTAGGCTGGTGGCTATGCAATGGAAGAGGTTTAAATATCAACCGCTTCAAAGAGTTCAAACCGCAGCAATGGATGTTTACATTATTCCCTATTTCAATGTTCCCCATAGCCTTGCATTATCTCCTCCTCTCCTGTGAGGATTTCTTTTGGTAAGAAGGCCATGTATTTTTGGTAAAAATCTCAGTTGGAGTGCATAAGTAGAACAATCTTTTTTCATATGTGGTCAGCCATATTCCAGTGTGGTGCCGTTCTTTTTTCTTTTTCTTTTTCACATTTGTGGAAAAGAAGCCCAGAACATAATGTGTGGGAGAGGGAACGGGAGAAGAGCTCATGAGCGGCAATAGCACAGAGTGAAACGTTTTTACGAGTCCATCTGAGCAAGTTACTTTTTTTTCTTTTCTTTTTTCAAACATTGCACCCCAAACAGCCATAAAGATGAGCAGTGAGATACTGCAGTGTTTGAAACACTCCCTCTCTGGTCTTGCGATCTCTTCTCCTGCACCGCCTCATATCACTCCCCTCACCTCGTAAAACGTCCGGGTCTAGGTCGACTGGCTGGGGGACCGGTGCACCATCAAAGGCTCCCCTGACCAGCCTCCCATTTAGGGACAAGCTCTGGGTGATTGGGCCAAAATAAATAGATGACACACTTTTTGCACAACATTTGATATTTTTGGAACGATGATATTTTGGCTATTGTGTGTGTGTGTATGTTTGGTTGGCTCATGACATTCATGCGCTCATACTTTGTGGAGACATACCATCTCCCTTTTCACATTTTCTTTTTATAAAGTATAGATTTTCCTCTTAATTTTGAGTGTTTGTGACGCTTGACAGAGCCTGACACGGCCATCTACTGACCGGCCATTGTTCTACATTAGGTGGTGAGGTGTCTTGTGTGTCTTACTCTGTCAGGCTGAGGCATGCGCTGCATCCCGATTCAGTGTCTCACGACAAGGCCCTGGGGCCCAACTGACAACACCTCCTGGGAAACAAGCTATGTCTGTGTACGTGCACATTCTGTGTCTGTGCTCTCTCGTACATCATTGTGAAGCTGAGGGGGAAAGCTTTGTGTTCTTTTAGCAGGGGATGGGGAACAGAGCTGAAGATAAGGCTGATTAGCTCTTGGCACCATACATTTGACCTATTGATATGCTTTTCCAGCCAGGCCTGACAACTGTTTGGCTATAGCTTTTGGAGACGGCATGTATCTGATCAAAGCCCTGATTAGGCATAGAGGACTCTGGAGTCGTTGTTCACTCTACTCTCTAATGAGACATTAGATACCAGACTCTCTCTCTCACTCTCGCTCTCTCTGGAGTCATCGGCTTTATCTCAATAACTGGTGTATACTGAGTGTGAGTGGGATTACTAACCTAAGCAGTGGAATGATAACCCAATATCAACTGCTTAAGAAGGAAATCTGCAAAAATGTAATGGCTGTCATTTCGCAAAAGTAAATAAGGACTAAAATAATATTTATTGCATTGAAGGGTTAGCATTGAATTGAAGACATCTTTGAGGCATTACGGATTTGTTTCTGTGAACAATATGCAGCAGTAAACGTACCTGTTTGGGTATTTGCGCATGCAGGTCATCACATCACAGCACTGAGATCACTCTGGTGATCCCTGACCTCGCGCTCGCCAATATCTGTCCCCGAGTGTGCGAGACGGGAGTTGGGTAAGCTTGTTTTGTTCAATATGAAACTAATCTGCAGTGACCCCAGGCATGTGATAAAACATACAGGGGGAGAATAGTGCAAAGGTAAAAAGGGCTCGCAAGTGGTTTTACTGCTGGTCAGATGCGGCCCCGTGACCGAGTGATTACATGTGAACGACGGTGTAAAAAACATTGTTTGTACTATATCATCGGCTTAGGAAGTGTGTGTGTGTGTGTGTCCGTCTGTATTTTTCTGGCTGTGTCGAACCCCTTCTGGAGGAAACCCAGTACCAGGGCACCATGCCTCTTCTGAAAGAGTAGGAAGAAAACCAAACAAGTTTAGGATTGTCATATTTCTTGTTGTCTCTATAAGGTAACGCACTGTAACGGCTCACTCACTCGCATAGCAATAATGACGCCCTTGCAAAGTTTGCGACATGGCACACAATACCATTAACGACCTAAAATATACTTGTGCAGCAAATACACATCGATGAAGGCAAACCAAACCTCAGGGTTCCTTTTGAGCAGGTGTGAAGGCTGTTTGACATGGTATAGACCAGGGTCAGGGCCCCTCTTTCTCTAGAAAGTGGTATTGACTCTCATCACCAAAGACTGTTGTAGCGGCCTTGATGCGCCTGGCGCGAGGCGCACAGACCGTCTACATGCGGCCATGGCATTTTATAACCGCTGTTGATCATCGTCAAACGGCGGGGGGGCACACTAGAGGGGCACTAGTGGGGCACTAGTGGAGGAGAAACTCAAAGCATGAAAGACTGCAGTTGGTGGTTGTTGTATGTATTTCCGGAAGGAAAGGTTCTCGTTGTTTTCTGTAGTAGTTCATTCAAATCAATTTAATTAGTGCGCTCCTTAGACTTTCTGTGCCGGCATGCTAGGGGGTCGGAAAGGCTGTATGGTCAGACAACCACACAACCTGTTCTCAGATTATATTATGAGTAAACAACAACAGGAGCATGACATCCTGTGAAATTCTCCAATCACATCTCTGCTTTGGACTCGCGGTCCGTTGTGGAGCGTCAACATTCCAGAGTCACGCGACACGGGAATAAATCTCTGTATGAGCCGGCTCTGGGTTTGGGTTGTTTTTGGTCTGCGCCATCCACTCGCAGGTCAAGCATGGTGACTATATATATATATATATATATGAGTTTGAAGTGTTGAGTTCTGACTGCGACCCTGCAGCCTCAGGGACTCGTAGAGGAAGAGATAGAGATCCTATCGGTTTCCTCTTAACGTCATCGCTCCAACTCCACTCCTGACCACTATTGTTTTCCGGTCCTTTTCCTGTTAACCGGATGTGTGAGGGAATGACCCTGACTGTTAGCATGCTGCTTCCTCTCCTCTCCTCCTCCCTCACTCCCTTCCTTTTCTTTTTTTCATTCTTGACCGTTTCTGTCACTGGCTCACAGTTCCACACTTATTATCCCACCCAAATCAAGAGAGGGAAAGACACAGACAGACAGACAGACAGACAGCTAACTACACCAGACAGCTACACCAGACACGGACAGCTACACCAGACACGGACAGCTACACCAGACACGGACAGCTACACCAGACACGGACAGCTACACCAGACACGGACAGATACCTACACCAGACACGGACAGCTACCTACACCAGACACGGACAGCTACCTACACCAGACACGGACAGCTACCTACACCAGACACGGACAGCTACCTACACCAGACACGGACAGCTACCTACACCAGACACGGACAGCTACCTACACCAGACACGGACAGCTACCTACACCAGACACGGACAGCTACCTACACCAGACACGGACAGCTACCTACACCAGACACGGACAGCTACCTACACCAGACACGGACAGCTACCTACACCAGACACGGACAGCTACCTACACCAGACACGCGCAGCTACCTACACCAGACACGGACAGCTAACTACACCAGCCAGCTACGCCAGACAGACGGCTAACTACACCAGCCAGCTACGCCAGACAGACGGCTAACTACACCAGCCAGCTACGCCAGACAGACGGCTAACTACACCAGCCAGCTACGCCAGACAGACGGCTAACTACACCAGCCAGCTACGCCAGACAGACGGCTAACTACACCAGCCAGCAACACCGGACAGACAGACGGCTAACTACACCAGATAGAGAGACGGCTACACCAGACAGCTACACCAGACAGACAGCTAACTACACCAGACAGCTACACCAGACAGACAGCTAACTACACCAGGAAGCTACGCCAGACAGACAGCTAACTACACCAGAAGCTAAGAGAGACGGCTACACCAGACAGCTACACCAGACAGACAGCTAACTACACCAGACAGCTACACCAGACAGACAGCTAACTACACCAGGAAGCTACGCCAGACAGACAGCTAACTACACCAGGAAGCTACACCAGACAGACAGCTGCACCAGACAGACAAACGGCTACACCAGACAGCTACACCAGCCAGACAGTCAGACGGACAGCTAACTACACCAGACAGCTACACCAGACAGCTACACCAGACATACAGACAGCTACACCAGACATACAGACAGCTGCACCAGACATACAGACGGCTACACCAGACAGCAACACCAGACATACAGACAGCTACACCAGACAAACAGCTAACTACACCAGACAGCTACACCAGACAGATGGGCAGCTACACCAGACAGACAGACGGCTACACCAGACAGCAACACCAGAGAGATAGCTACACCTGACAGACAGACAGCTACACCAGACATACAGACAGCTACACCAGACAGATGGACAGCTACACCAGACAGACAGACAGACGGCTACACCAGACAGCAACACCAGAGAGATAGCTACACCAGACAGACGGCTACACCAGACAGACGGCTACATCTGACTGACTGACTGCTACACGTGACAGACTGCCTCCCTGCAACCTTGCCACTGCTCAACAGCTTGGCAGACTCATTTCTGGTACAGAGGACTTTGAGCCAACCGCTTGCATTTCAAACAGTCGGACTGTTAAGAGATGTGTGTCTGCGTTCACTCCAAGCTGTGTTTCTTGTTCTGGACTGTGTTGTGGTATTTTGCGGGATAATGTGCAGCGGGGTATTCCAGGGATGGTGGGACTTTGTCCGTTATGGCACTGAGGGACTGGAGAGGACGTCCAAGCATGTGCTTAAACAGAAGGCATGGCCTGAGTGCTCATTATCACCCAGGGAGTTGTGTGGGATACAGGGAGATAAGGAGAGGGATGGAATAAGTGCACACATGTTACAATAAACTGCCATCAAGGTCAAAATACTGTTATGGTGGGATCCAGTGGTCATTTGCGTAAAGTGTTTATGTAGACTAAATTTGTTTTGGACAACTAATGTCGTCTTCTTTGTCTGCAACTTTGCAAACGTCAACGTGGATGTATATAGAATTGGTTTTCTGTACTAGCATGTTTGGCGGAGTTTTCAGAAGGCACCTCTGTTTGGGTTTAGCTGATTATGGCATTCATTTTGATATGGTTTAAGTGTCTGCATGCCGTTTGCAACAATAAGGTCAGTAGGTGTGAATGACTGTTAAATTACTGTAATTCACAGTGAATTGAAATTGCTGCAATTAATCTTTGTTACATCCAGTCCCCAGACAGAAATGGATAAGTGATTGCCCGGTAGTGTAATACATTATTGGTCGGTCACTGATGAATCTACAGTCAAACATCCACAGAGCTGGCCCTGTCGGATGCTTTCAAAGATTTAAAGCACCCCTTTGCTCTTTCTGCTTAACCTCATGGCCATATGGGTGTTAATATTAATGAACCAATGGATCAATGCATCAGGCGGGGGAATACAGCCGGTTGAATAACTATTTGTTTATTTGTCATTGGGTCTTCATTACAATGAATCTCCTCCCCTTGGAGAGGAGGTATTTATGGGAGACATGTGTCGTCTGTTAAAAAGACCCAGTCCCATAATGATGATTCTGTTTTGATCGGGGTCCACATTTGAATTGGCTTCCTCCTACTTCTGCCGTTCATTTTTATCTATATTAAATAAAATGACTGGGCACTAAACGACAGAGACGCGGACCTGCGGCTTGAGACTTCCATGGACGCCCTCTGGATTCCGAAAAGGCCCAACCTTACTCTGGGTGCTGCAGAGGTCATATTGGACGTATCGGCATCTTTGGTATTTAATTTTTATTTACTTTAGAAAAGTTATTTTAGGCTGCTGCTGTAATCCCGGAGTTGCAGGTGTGTATTTACCCACCTCTATTCCTATACCCCTACTTCCTGTCACAAGTCTTAATAATTGGAACTGGCTTGCTCCGGCCGGTCCCTGTGCCTTTCTGCGACAGTTGGAACATCAGCGGCATGTTAAGTGATCGAGGGAACTGTGAAGAGGTTGTTGGCTCTGCCATGTTAAGACACGTGCACACACACACACACACACACACACACACACACACACACACACACACACACACACACACACACACACACACACACACACACACACACACACACACACACACACACACACACACACACACACACACACACGTGTCTGCTGAGTGACAGCAGCTTGTATTGACCTGCTGTCGGGGACAGACCTGCAGACACCTGCTGTGTGACCGTGGGTACGTGCAGGCTATCATGGAGTGTTTGTTATTAGCCTGGCCCACCTTAGATCAAGCTCAATGTGCTGTTATCCCTGGTGGCCTGGCGGTAGCCCTGGAGGCCAGTATTGGGGGGGGGGAGAGAGAAAGAGAGCCCTGAAAACCCTCTTTAGTTGAAGCCCGCTTAACATCTTAAGCTGCCAGTTTAAAATTGCATGACCACAAAACCACAAACTAGGTGTTTTATCACAGTTGTACAATGTGTTTTAGCACTGTGGTCACTGGTAACTGGTGGTGTTTCCCATGACTTTACTACCAGGTATTTAAGCACTGTTGTACCAATAGGTGTTTTCCATAATCTAGAACAATATTCCCATAGAGAGAGGATATCTCTTTGGTGGTGATCCCGATTACACAGGAGCGTATCGAAATCAAAAGTCTATCACTGATCATATTAAAATGGTAGTGTATAAGAACACAGTAAATACCCATGCTCCTTTTATTTAGCCCAATTAAGTGTGTGTGTGTGTGTGTGTGTGTGTGTGTGTGTGTGTGTTATGTGGAACATGTTGAACAATAGCGCGCTTTAATCATAACGAGTTTTAACAGCAGGCTGTTGACCACACTGCCATAGATGGAAGGGTCCTGTACCACTTAATTAGGGTGTCACAAACCCTCCATCTCGTCTCCACAATCCACCCATGTCAATTGCACGTGTGAAGCGGGCTTATTCTGGAATCTTAAGGATCCAAAGGAGAGCCTGAATCATGGACGCCGTTAGCCCACGCTTCTTGGCATGAATATCCATCTTCAGCCAGACAAAATGGGTTCCATCTAAGAAGTATATCTGTCTTATTGAATTTGTTAAACCTCACCATGGCCCGTCTAAATGTCTGTGTGGTCGGCCGTGAAGTTAAACATGTCCCTGCCTAGCCCCACGGTAAAAGGCAAAAGCCTTCAGTGACTTCTCTTATTTTATTTTGGAAAACAGTTTAAAAGATGTGCATTACAAACCATAAATAATATGTTGATTTATACTGCTATTACAAATCAAATCCCGGACCATCATGACTGAAACCTCTTGAACGTAGTCAAGAGGTTCAGCGTGTCAGGCCCAGGTCCGGCCTGGTGCTACGTTCTAAGCGTGCCTCATTTCAACCTTTTTATGCGAGTGAGTGTGTTCATGGCATGGTTCGCTTGTGTGTCCAGAAGAGGAGTGGTTGGGTTGAGGGTTGTGGGGGGGGGGGGGGGAGGAGGTTAGTGGATCTCTGTAAATGTCACTTCCCTCACTGCTCTTCTCAACACACTGACCCACTTTAGCTCCTGGATGCTGGCGCATCTGCGGCACGCGTTTACAAATGCATGAGGCACTACGGCCCGCCGTCAGGCCGATCTGCATGCAAGAGCGTGCGTGGGCCATGCACATGGCGGCGCGCACATGCACTATTTTTGGGGATGGAGACAGGGTTACCATCAAGTCTTGAAGTCTCTTATTAGCCATCCCTAAACCACTGGTCTCGGTCTTTCCCCTGTTTAAGGAAAATACTAGAACAGATTACACGGCAGTGCTCGCTTAAGGGCTGGGGACAACGACTCCCTAAAGCCTGTCTCTGGCTTTACTCTGAAACCGTTTTAAACATAATGCATCATGGGACTTGACCACCATGTCTAGTGGTAGCTGGTCTTGCCTGGAGTGTGGTTCGAGGGAGAGAAGTGGGGGTGTACTGTGAGCGTTTTCTATCCAGTAAAAGCATCCGAGACAGGCCCGCGGTGCCAGTAGAACACTGAACCCTCCACCTCCTAAGCACACAGTCGCAGACGTCTGTCACAGAGATGGAAGTACTTGGAAACTCTGTTCAGCGTAGCAAAAGGAGACCCAGGACACACCTGCCAAGCTAAACATACGTAAAACGCTCGTTCTGTTTATGTTCGCTCACATGATGCTTTTTCGGCCTCTCGCTAGGACTTGAGCACGAACGTCTGGATAATGATCTGTACACATGAAAAGCAAACGGGTTTAAGGTCTGTTTTTGCCGAGGGTATGAGTGCTCGTGTGTGGTTTTTTGTTTTTTTTTACCCCACGGGCCTGGTTCTCACAGAGCACCTCGCCCAAACAGGTTCACCTCTGCCACATGGAGCCGTTAGACCTCCCGCTTGGACCGGGTCCAATTAGAAAGGCTGTTGGAAGAGTGCACGGCGGGCTGGGGAGGATTGTTGGAGAATGGCTGTCGCTGATGCTGTATTCCTACTCTATTTAAAGCAGGAGTATCAGACTTGTCACGCACTCTTTGTAGACCAGCCAACCCTATGATCTAAATCCTACTGTGTGCTCAACAACAATGTCGAGCTTGCAGGGGCGATGGCTCCAGCAGTAGGCTCGGCGCTAGCGGCCGGGGCTGGTTCTGCAGTCGCTCTCCTTTGTCTTTCAGCTGCAGCATGTCAAATGTCAAAGAGAGGCTCAGGGAGGGAGGGAGGGAGGGAGGCGGGCTGATGTGTGGAACTGGCTTCGCAGGGGGATAATTTGACAGAACTGAACCGTATAATGACTCAGTCATATGCAGCCTAAAGGCACTTCCACCAGCGACAAGCCCCGGCATGAAGGTCCCACCTGTGAGGGGTCTCCCACCATTCATCTATTCATCTATTCAACCGTTGGTTCTTTTGTTTTATCAAGAAGCAAGGTCGGGTCTTAGAGACCATAGCCCGTTTCAGCATTCCTGGTGTTCCCAGGCAGGACCCAACAGCCAACACCACCCTGCGCGTGCTCTCGGGATTTTGTGCAGCCCCTCTTGTGAACAGAGTGTGCTGAAAAGTGTGTGTGTCGAAACATTAGAAAAGTTTGTGTGTGTGTGTGCGTGTGGTGAGCAAGCATGTGCGATTATGTCACCTAACGTAGTCCTTTTAACCCGAGAAACCCCTCCAGGAATGGCTGAGATGCTGAACGTAATTTTCTGATCAGGAATAGCCCATTAAGTGGTAGCTACAGATCGGCTCTCTCTTAAGCTTTAGGCAATGTTGGTTTTAGTTTGCTCTAGCGAGAGCTTGTTAAAGGTCCAGTCAAAGAAGTCAAAGCACAGAGACGAATGCTGATGCCAGCCAGGATTAGCCACTCAGACGGCCAGCAGACGGGCAAAAAAAGATAAAGGTGCTTACCTTTTTGGTGCAGGTAAGCAACTCAAAGCTGCTTGCTGCAGGACTCACCAGACATGAAAACTCCAGCTGTAGCCACATTTAAGCTTTTCGAATCATGTCCTGTGCAGTCGATTGTTGTGGTTTAGGTTGTGAATATGTGTTTTTAGAGAGATTTTAACATGAATTTCTTTTTGATGTTCACTGGGATTTTATTTTGATTCTACATATTTTTCATCTTCTGGCAGTCCGCTCTAACCTAGGTCCTGGCGCTCACTTTTATTCCCAAACCAAGTGAGACACCTAGTGGTCAAGGTCTAATATGCATCTAATGAGTGGTGGAGAAATAAAGTAGCAACTTTGACCCTTTCCATATCCACTTTCTCTGTTTCGTAGGGCAGGCTGTTTATTTCGATTATCCAACATACCTTCTCGTTCTCGCATGTGTTTGTTTTGAGTTGTAGTTCCCCTTGAATCAATTATTTTTTCGTTGAACTTCTTTACAGGGTGTTCAGCATACCAAACAACTTCTCCTTGTCATTCAGGAACTCTTGTTATCCAGTCTTTTATGATGTCATGATAACATACATGTCTAGTTTTTGGCAGAGTGAGCAACTATGTATGCTAACTACCACATTGTCAACTGCATACCCAAGCTATGGGTTTAAGAATAGCTCAACACATGAATGTGAATGCTTCACCATTTTTGAGTTCAGTTTAAGCGTCCAATTAAACTTGTTTTGTGTGTGTGGCTTGTTTGTTCAGTGAGTGGATCTGTGTGGATCTGGTTAAATGTGGAGGTGTTACAAGACTCGTGTTTTTTATTTTATTTTATACTGAGCTCATCGCCAACCAGGCCCATCCAAACATGATCTATGAGGCACCTCTCATGAGGTGTGACAATAAGCCTACATGGGCACCATACGGCACAGCTAGGATCTGAGGCTGCTGCCTTGGCCATGGTCAAGTGCTTTATTCTCCCTAGCAACCACCATTCCTTTTCTGCCATTTTTTTAGTTTTCCAGGACTTGTTCCAGATCGTACGGTAATCTTGAGAAATACATGCTATTAGGTGTGTGTGTGTGTGTGTGTGTGTGTGTGTGTGTGTGTGTGTGTGTGTGTGTGCTTTCCTTGTGCTCAGATGAATAACCATGAATCCTCTTCCTGTCTCTCTTCCTCTTTTTTCCCCCTCCCTCTATCTCTCAAACAGACAGCCAGACTGAAGCAGGAGGAGGAGCCCAGGATTAAAGAGGCCGCACGGAGGTGGGGAGGCCAGCCAAGCGCTTCAGCACCATGCACCTGATCTGACACACAACCTGTAAGCACCGCCTCAGCTGTCCCAGTTCGTTGAGTGAGTTTGTATGAGCTAGGCTATTCATTTTTGCTTTTTTAGGCTGAAATCTGCTAGTCGAGGACTATATTTTTAAATGACCTACTTGGTTCTGGGCATGCACAGAACATAGGCGCGTTGAACAAAATGTCTTTTTTTTTTTGGGTGAAATGCGTCACTTCTGCAGCGCCTGCTTTATAATTGAAATGTTTGACTGCTACCCTTCAAACCTCGAACAAACCCCAGTATTCAGATGCTCACAGATTATACATGCGGTACTCTGTGATTGATTGAGCCCATTGTTTGTAAATCCTCGCAGAACATTTTGTGTCACTGACAAGTTGGTGTCTTGGTCCAGCATTCTCGAGCACAAACGCAGACCTTTGTGACATACTAATGATGAGAAGCAATTATAATGTGTGAGAAATTGAACAAGAGCTAGAAGTTTGGGTTGAAACGGCACATATAGCATCTGAATGTGTGCTTTTCCCTCCCATTTTCTTTAAACATCCTGCAACGCCTCAGGGATCCAGACTAACTTTTTTCACTGGAGCACTTTGGCCCCTAACTGAAAATTTTAGGGGCATGACCAAAGGTTTTAGGGGCACACCGTAAATCAACATGTCAATGGGATTTTCCCTTTTTTTCACTGTATTACTAATGCATATTTTAGGTGCGGTTTCTGATTCTCTCACATTTTTTTGTGATTCTCATCTTTACCAACTGTTTCCACGTGTGCGCGCATGCGTTCAACGAGCAAGGAAGCGACAGTATCACGCGAGTGCGCCCCCTTGCCGTGCCGCTTGACAGGACGCTGTGCCTCCTCTCTGCCCGCTCGCCTTTCCATTGAGAATGCAGCAGGCGCGACAAACGCCTCCCGTGTGAAGAGCCCTTTATGGCACATATGTCCTGACTGGGTTCGGGTACCCGACGGGTGACCTGCACAATTTGGGTTAAACGGGTGAAAAATAATGTAGGTACCGTATATTGTGTCTGATGCTGGTGCGGTGCGGGTCGGACGCCGGAACAGCGCGGGTTTTGTGATTGCGAGCGAGATTTATCCGGTGCTGGAAATGTTATTCAGGAGTGGAGGAGTCAACTAAAACCGTCTAAAGCACCAGGCTAAACACCCCATAGTCTAATTCCCTGGCGTTCCATCAAATGTGTATAATTTTCCTTCTGGTGCGGGTCGGTCGTCGATATCAATTTACAGCGGGATCGAGTTGGGTGCGGAATGTAATTCGCGCTACTGTCGGAGACTTGGAACACGGGTCGGAGGCGGTTTTAAGTATTGTGGGTGCGAGTTTGCAAAATAAGACCCGTGCAGGACTCTGGCACTGGCACACTAGCCGCAGGTCCGAAGAACGAGTCAATAGTTGGCTCACAGAGACATTTACGCACGCTCGATATTTCATCTCTAGGACCCCCCCACATTAGCCATGAACAGTGGCCATTCCCTATCCTTCTCAAACTCTTTGGCCTGCCACAGATTCAAGATTCGTTGACGCGCCCCTTCCCCGTTTAACATGTAAAGATAAAAATAATAAAAAGGGTAAATTTACTGGTCGCACATGTTTGCAACCAATGTAAAATTCAGTCACATACATTTTGGTCGCAAAATGCGACCATTTGGCCGCAGTCTGGAGCCCTGCACCTGCTTGTGTAATGTTTAATTGCTTACAGGTAATGGTTTAATTTCTTAGTCTGTGCCTATGCCAAGCATGACAGCTGGCAGGTGTTCAAGGATACAGAAGTCTGCAGTAAGACAGCTTGTAAGTGCATACTACTGTCCTCTCTGAGCAAGTATTGGGATTAAAGATTTACGATTTTGGGAAAGATGTTGATGTGAAGCATTGGTGCTATATTTTGGTTTTGTAGAGTGCAAAGAGTCTTGTAGTCATTATGTCATAGTAGTTTTGTATTTCATCATCAAAGCTCCTCAGAATATTGTTCATTGTATAATGCAATTACGCATTGCCCGCACAAACCAAAGCCAAAATAGAAAAACAACAGAATATTAAAGGTAGGGACTTGGTGTCTCTGATAGAGTATGTGTGATATCTGTGTTCATGTGGGTCTTCCCGGGGCTATGTTTTCATCCCACATCATAAGGCAGTTCCCTAAGGCACTGGCAGTGGCTTTAAACCTGATGTACATCCCTTGGGGCTGCATTTTGGCTGCTTGAGGTAGGGAAAACTAGAGGAGACACTCCCCTAAAATGGAAACTAATTTAAGAATTAAAAATATTTTTAGTGAATGAAAACCATTTCCCTTGTCCTTGTATCTGCTGTAAATATCACATTCTATCCATATTTAAATTGCACGTGTACCTGACCTTCAAATGCAGTAAAGGGCAGCTTTGACGTTGACTGTGGTGGGTTTTTCCAAATGTAATTTACATTTCTCCCTCCTCAGCAGACAGCTGTCTGGTTCATTTAATCCTAACAGAGGTGGCTGTGTGGTCAATGGAAGCACCGCTCACTGCATGATTTATGTGTCATGCTGTTATTGTGCCATAGCAATATGGCACAATATTCGTTACTGCTGGGCCTGGGTCAGGTATGGCTTAAACCACATTGACAATTTTTGGAACTTAAAGTGAAATGACCCCACAGACCCACCCGGCGTGCGTGCGCGTGCGTGTGCGTGCGTGTGCGTGTGTGTGTGTGTGTGTGTGTGTGTGGGGGCTGCTCGATGATGGAAAAAAATCATAATCGCGATAATTTTGGTCAATATTGAAATCACGATTGTTCAAACGATTATTTTTTGAGCCCTAGTGTGTGTGTGTGTGTGTGTTTTGGCAGGTTCCGCAATGTACCTGTTTGTATCTATTCACAGACCTAATGCTAAAGATACAAAGATAGAGCTCAGCTTTTCTTTATTTTTTATTAATGTCAATCTACGGTACCCTAAAATAGCGGCTGGAGCAGATTATTGATTCTGTCGTTGCATCTTAATGAGGGGGAGTAATGGAATTAAAGTAAGGGATTATGAGGTGTGTTATTAAGTAATTCTGAAATGTATGTCTGATTAACCTTCACAACCACTAAGAGCTCTTCACCTCCAGATCTCCACGTGTTACCATGAGGTGGTGCTGCACACAACCGCTGTGTGAAGAGGAGTTCCATGCTATAAAGCCTTGATATTAAATGTTGTGCACGTGTGTTCCTCCGTCCAGAGGGCCAGGTGGGCTTTGCGGCAACAGAGGATGAAGAGCGGTCTCCTGCGCTAAAGCTGGATGGTGTGGGAATGATGGATGTCCCCAATGGCCAATCGGTGGTTAGCACAGCAGCTGCCACCATCTCTGAGGTGTGTGTCCCTCCCACATTTTACCACATCCAAAGTGTTGCCCCTGGTGCTAAATCATATGCTGTCTTTGCCTTGTGTTTTACTTTTATCGGCGTGCGTGTGTTTCTACTTCTTTCTTCTTCTTTTTCCCAGAGGAGCATCAGCTCAGAGTCTCTCAGTGACAAGGGTTCAGAGCTAAAGAAGAGCTTTGACGCAGTCGTGTTTGATGTTCTCAAGGTCACACCAGAGGAATACGCAGTAAGTGCACCACTGACAGGTGCGATGCTGTGTTGTAGGTTTCCCATGCCTAGAAAGGAGTAGAGTCGGAAGGAGACTTTTCGAAACTCTTTGAGTTTACTTAAAAAAATGTACAGGACGCAATAACCTGAATTTGCTCACAAAAACCACACAAAACTAATCCGTAATGGAGTTTTTAAATGTACGATATTTTTCAGATTGTTTGTTTTAATCGATAACGGAGTGGCATGGGTTATGAATATAGACGAAGGCGTTGCTTAGGAATCAATCAACGTGGTGTACAAGTGAGATTACATTATATTTGTTACCATTCTGTGATCATTGCACAAATAGTCCACACATGATTATGCGGCTAACGCAACGCATGTAGTACAAATAATAGAATTATATAACATGCTATCTGTATAATTACTGTTGAGTGTAATTTGTGGATGAGTAGAAAGTGTGCTGTGGGAAGTCTTAGCATGTGAAGACAACATAAAGCCAAACAGCTAAACCCATAAGCCAAAACCATAATGGAGAAAACCAAAAAGCTCTATCGGCTCCGCCCACTTGCTCCCTGGACGCTAAACCCACCAGAGATGGAAGGATTCTGGTGAAACTCGGTCACAGTTTGGATCAGTATTAATTGATGATTCTTGGCAGCACTAAGCGGGCCCTGGTGTATATCCCTGCGATCGGCAGGAGAACAGTTTCTTTGATTTACTACAAACTTTAGCTCAACTTTTTCTTCTTTTTTTAACTCGTTGCTTTAAAACCAAGTCTGAAAGTTAATATTCGATTGTTACAATTCTAATGGAATAAAGACAAATTGCCTCATTAAATGTTACATTTCTTTATTTTTGGTTTACTGTGCTCAGTGTAACTGGCCACCAGGAGGCGCCCTTTGTCCTTGGTTTTTGTTTTGCCTGAGGAAGGCCAGACGGCTTTTACACGGACGTCTGAGATGAAATAGCCTTACTCAGAACCGATAAAAAAAATACAAATGTAAACTGGAAATATAAAATGCCACTGGTGCCCTCACAGCGCTTTGTTTAACAAATCCCCTGTAAGTGAGGTTAGGACTGTGGCAGGGGCCCCTTCCTGAACAGGAAGGGCCCCCTGCCACATACTGTACTGAACCCAAGTATGTGGCAATGTTTGCTTCCCATTACGTCTCCGGCAGGCAAAATTAACTTTTCCAACTGCATAAACCATTGCATGCTTTACAGACAACATGAACAACCAAATATATTGTAGAAAAAAAGTAAACCCTAATTGGTAATGTATTATAAATAGTCGATCCGCAGTCTGAAGTATAGAAGGATATTTTTACCTTCCGTTGACCTGTGCAGTATAATGTGATGGTTTTGCTGTTGTTGACCTGTGCCAGATTAATTGCTTCATGATGTCTCTGGAAACTTCCAGTCCAGTTAGGAGTCTGTTTGATCCGACCTGAGTGCCGTGGCTCTCACAGCTGTTGTGTCTTGTGTTCCTCAGGGCCAGATTACACTCATGGATGCCCCGGTGTTCATCGCCATCCAGCCAGAGGTAAGGTGTGTGTGTGTGTGTGTGTGTGTGTGTGTGTGTGTGTGTGTGTGTGTGTGTGTGTGTGTGTGTGTGTGTTTTTGTTCCCCTGCCCTAGTCGAAAGTCTATTTTTGAATGATATGTATGATGGCCATTAGTGTTTGCTTTTTTTTTTTTAGTGTCGCATCATTCCTATTATATTTATTTATGGTACCATTTTTACTCCCCGTTCCACACTTCCATGGCTAAGCAATTGGAGCTATTGTAAACGATTTTGTGTGGATTTTGCAGGACCCACAGGCAACCTATGTATAAGGCTTTCCTGCCATGGTCTCTAGCTGACTACAGTGTCGTACGGCCTGGTACTGGCCTGCAACTGCAGACAACAGTCCAGTGGCTGGTATCAGCAAAAATTTAAACCCAATTCACATTGGCCCAGTCATCAGTGAGCTTTTTTATTTTATTAGTCCTCTGAATTACTTTGTTATGGGACTATATCCTTCTAAAAGCTTTCACCAGGGCTGTGTCTTTCAACTATGAAGCGGCTTCCTTTGAAACCTGAACTTTTTCAACCAAGAAATGCTTTTGGCTGAAAGCGGTGCTACGTTAAATTGATTGTACGCCATTTCAGCTGGAGCGAGAGCAACAATCTGAGGGGAGGAATGAAGTTAATCTGCAGAGAGTCATGGTTCGAGAGCTTACTTATATGGAAGTTGTGCATTACGTCTTTCCTCAATGTACGCTCAAAGGTTTTTCCCATTTTTGGAATGTTCACTCGTTAAGTAGCGAGGAGGTGGAGCTTTGCCACATTAAAAGCATTGCGGTACGTTTCAAATAAAGATCAAATGAAGAAGCGGTTCAACCGATTGAGGCCCAAGTCTGTTGAAACGTTATCACTATTATCGAGCCCCTACAAAACGTTGGCATCTCGATGGAATCAATGGAATGTTACAAGCAGACGCTCTTTCTGAGTGATTTATTAAATCTCAACATGACGTCATTTTTATGTCATGGGAAATTTGCAATCATTTAAAGACGTTTTTTTCAGGAGACAATCCTGAGGCATCTTCAAGATCTGGGAAATATAAAAGAGCGGAGACACGAGATTTTTTTCTGCGTGTTCATCGGATAGAGGTGCTGACAAAGGCTTCTGAAGAAGGGTTCTGTGTGTTCAGTACACCAGGGTTTCGTGGCCTAGAGACAAACATTTTCTTCCTGCTGTCCTAAGGGTTTGTCTCCTGCGAGGGACGTTCACAAAGAATAACTGACCTAGCAAACCACGTTCTGGGTTCCATCAGTGGGCGCCCAGCACACCTGAGCAAAGGAAGGGAAAACGGGTGGATGGATGGATGGACAGATGGATGGACAGATGGATTGGTAGATAGATCTGTTAAAGCGGTTCGAGGCATGACCTGCTTAACAAGTGCCAATGACCTGCTTAAGTCCTTCACAAGTCATTGTGTCATTCTGTGTTTTTGACAGGGTATTTGGCCTGTATAATGTGTGCAAGTCATTTATGTAGGTGTTTTTTTCTATTGATATTAAGATTCTTCATGGCACATATTTTTTATAAATCAAATAGAACCAAATAATATGACATGTCTGGCAATAGATTTGTTTATATGGTGTGATAGCACTGAAGATGACCTTTGTTTTTGTACAGTCTGATCCCTACTTTCCCATCTACTTCTGTTTTTTTATTTTATTATTTTCCATTACGTATTGTTTTGATGTTGGATCACAAAATATAGATCTGCGTCATACGCCTCCACAAAACCTCAATCGATTGTGTAGTCCAGTTTCCCCTCCAGGCACTCTCGACAAGATTACATCTAAAGTACTTACCGTAGATGTCTTGCATAATCGAAAGACACACAAGGGTCAGGATTTTCCAACAGGTGTCTTTCAAGTTTTACTGGTCTGCGGTTAACTATAGTTAAAATAGATAATTAATTTACTTCAATGATGCCATCACAGCACAGCTTGTATCCAAACCTGTTCTTCAATGCCAGCGAGGCAATAATTAAGTAATAATAATTTTGTGAGAGTTGCCAGCTACAGCTGCCTTTTTTATCTTCTGTGGTTTGATTTAGTGTTATGTCGAAGATGTACAACACAATGACTCTATTCACCTGTTGTCTAAGATCTAATAAGTGTGAATCAAGTCTTGGCCTGTGTTGGCCCTGTGGCTGATGTTGTAAAAAGTGTGTCTAAAGCCTATTCGCACGGGATTAGTTTTACCTGGGGACCTCAGGTAATTTGTAATAATTGCGGAGGACGTCGGTGATCTTAATCCTGTGCGAATGCGCCATGTCAGTAAAAAAGCCATGTCCCCTGCAAATTACCTACTATAATTTCACCAAAGACCGACGTCCCGTGGTAAAACTAGTCCCGTGCGAATCTGCATCTCAGTAATTGAGGGGCATTTTTGTTTGTTTTTGTTTTATTTTCTGCTTCTTCCCCGGTTGAAACCATACTGTACGGGTGGAAACATGGAGGCTGCGGTGGAAACTGTGAGCGGCATTTTTGAAGGCGTTTTAGGTGCAAACACGGGTTCGTATCGGTGCTGGAGACCCATTCGAAGAAAGAGCAGGCTCCGTTCCATTAAAAGGGCGAAATCTGCCATGTCGCTTTCTCACTGCAGAAGCATGGACGTGCACACACGACAATGGGTTGCGACGTGCGCGCGGTTTTGACGTCACATCCGGGCCGTGATGTCAGTAAATTCGAGTAAAACACAGACTTCACTAGTCCCGTGCGAATGCGCCGCAAGAAACACAGACGTGGGGGGGTAATTTACAAATTACCAGAGGTCCCCAGGTAATACTAATCCCGTGCGAATAGGGCATTATCTCCATAAGCACATCATAACCATTTAGTGTGTGTGTGTGTGTGTGTGTGTGTGCGTGTGCCTGTGCGTGGGGGGTGAAAATCAATGAAAAATCCCCATGTGCACTGATACAAGGCACATGGATTAGGAACTGCGAATGCGTACAGTAGTCTACCTGCATGAGGGAACAATTTTGTCTGTCTTTATGCCAATGATGGAGCTTTTTCATGAGGAGCAAATCCTTTGAAAAGATGGAACCAGTCTGGGTGAAGAAACCGTTGTATCTGTCCATCCTGGCTTCACTAAAACATTCATAACCACTATAATTTGGTTCAATAACTTCATTGTATCAATACTCCCGAGGAAAATTTAGCTTGCGCTTGCAAATGCAACAAATGTAAACAATGGCAATATAGAGCACACAAATGCTCTCTGTTTAAGTGAAGGACATGTATCATCCTCTAAAACATCCCATTCCCATGTATTCAGAGGGTCGGGCCGGGTCCATATAGGTAAGCCTGCCTTCACTCGGCTTCACATGTTGCATAGTTCATTGCTTACAGTAGAAGTTCAGACTTTGGCCTACATCGTAGTGTTATGCAAGTAACATAAGCCTGCTTCATGTCCAATGGTGGGAAGCAAAGGGGAGCTGGTGGTGTCCTTCTGAGCCAACAACATTACAGGAACCCCCTCAGCGTTTCTCCAGAGTATGAGATCAGGAAGAGGTGTGGGCGGGGAGATACTAATCTGTTAAACAGAAAACGTAACACGTTGGTTCCCATCCTGTCTGCAGCAGTCTGGCGAGGCAGATGGAGACTCCAGCAGTAGATCTGTCCCATCCCGTCCCACACGGTGATGGAGAACACAGACCCTTTGTGTAATGCTCCTTCATTCACCCCGTTGGTATTGTAAAGTCAGACTGATCCCCGAGGCCAAAAAAAAAAAAAAGTTTGGTTCCTGTTGGTTGCCAGTTGAGGTCATGGGTAGGTAGGGAATTTATTTTATTTTTTTATTTTATTTTTTCCAGCGGCAGCGAATGATAGGTAGGTTGTTTTTTTAGGCCTGACTGTATTTCCTGCTGATAACCATGGCAAGTTAGGCTGAATGTTTATTAACTATACTTCACTTATCTGACCACAGCGATCCCCTACAGCATGAGGGTCATATGAATTGAGTAGCAGTGATACTGCCATTTGATTTAAAACCAAATCTGACCAAACTGGTTTGGCTCAGTCTAGTTTTGGGGTCATTTGAAAATGAGGCTTTCCTATTGCGAGACCAACAGTACAGGAGATGACTACTATTTCTCTTTGCTTTGGGTGTATATACTGATAATGTCTTTACTGAGCGGTGGAGAGAAGGAAGTAAATAGATGTGAAGGAAAAGGATTGTGTGCTAGTTCTTCCCTTTTTGTTTTTCAGGCTGGGGTCATAACAACAGCCCTAAAAACAGCCGGAGACGTAAAGCACAAAGTATGTCTTGCAGGCACAAGCCTAGCAGGTCTCGCCTTTGTAGTTAAACTCTTGGCTGTTCAGCTTTTATGTTCCATTGAGAAGTATGCTCGTTCCTCGTAGCTCTAAAATGACTAAACATCTTCGTTTGATCACTGAAAGGAACAACAGAAATACTCACTCACGCATACTCCTATTCTGAAAGAAGCGGCTCACCAATGTCAATGGCAGCGGGAACGCTTCAGAGATGCTGCGTGGCCTACATCCTGGTCTTCAGTTTGACCAAAAAAATGTAATTGTCGTCATCTACGTGAACAGTTGTTTTGCGTACAACATCTTGTTGTACGGGTATCGCGTGTTAAAGGTTGTGTCAATGTTTCCTTAACAGCGTTGACGTGTGGCCGATGCGTACGTCCTGCCATGCGGTCATGAATTGCACTGGGATTCATTAGCACATGCTGCTACACTCATGGTGTGACCATACCAACCTGCTTTTGGGCTTCAACATTCATCTTGAATGACTTAAACCTCACGTTTATTATGGAGTTCTCCTTGCCTTAGGGCTGAGGTTGACTGGGACTGGACTGCAGCTCTGTGTGTCATAATGCCAGCAGTCTTTGCTCAGAGGAGCATGTACAAATATAGTGCAAGGGCACACGCGGCATTGTGCAGATTTTCCATTACTTACTCACTCACTCACTCACTCACTCACTCACTCATTTTGTGGTGTTCCTTTCATCCTGCCTCCCCTCTTCATCAGTTCTGTCATGGCCTGTGGTCTCGCCTTAGGAGTCACATGGACCCTCAATGCCAGTTTTCCATGTAGACATTAGAAAGATTAAATGCCTGCGGTAACCCTGATAGGATTATCTAGATCTGCGACCAAGCTGTAATTGGCTAGTCCAACGTAAAGCAGGCAATTGACACACAGTGTCAATTGCCAGTGTCTTATTCTAGCAGCCCTAACGTGCTCAGGCGATGTGTGGCGTTGACAGCATATCTTTGGTCGGGCGGGGTACCGCCTACACACAGACCCCTTTACTGGGGCCGCTGTCATAGTTCCTCTTTTTTGCAAGTGGGCCTGCGTTCTTTAGTGCCTCCAGTGTGAAATTAAACTTTAAAGTCAAAGGAAATAAATTGAATAAACCTCTCTGGGATGTTGCCCAGGCTGGATCAGCTCACTGCTATTTCATCACACTAACTGCATCCGCTCGCGGTTGTTTTGCCTGGCAACACTTTAATAGTCCAATCCCGAAGCTTGGACTATCATGTTCGGGAAACATTTAAGTAAAAGACAATAAATCCAATCATTGTTTAAATATCTAATGATCCCGCTAGGATTATTCAACTACATTTTATGAACGGTAAGTGTCCATTGATTGTCTGCAGAGGCAGTGTACTGCCAAGTCTCACAACCAATGATCGAGCGTTAATCTTGGTCACGTATAGTCTCACAAATCAGACTTTAGAGTCGTTTCTAAAGTCTTGACGGCAGACAAGCTCAAATCTGGGTGAACAGGGTGTTTCACCTTCTTTCTGTTCGTATTGGTTCTTTGACCAATCATGTTGCTTGAGGCGGCCATCTGAAAGCGTGTGATTGGAGAACACAAAACTCGGCCAGCATTAGCACACTGTAGAAATAAAAGTTTCCTCAAAGGCTTCAAATTACGACCATGTAGACTTGCCACTGTATAAATAAACGTATTAAAATGCTCTTCTGAAAGCTTAATCCACTCGCAGGAATTACTTTCCCTTCTGTAGGATATCTCTGTGATGAAAAAAAAACGGCACGATGTAACCTCGTCCCTTGTTTCCGGCTCTCTGCCGTCTCCCTCCAAAGGTTCTGCTGCAACATAGTATGACTGCTGGATGCCGGATTAGGCTGTACAGAACCTTATCCTGATCCCCCATATTATGACTATATTATCTATATATATCTATATTATCATTAGCGCAGACAAAATGGAACCACTGTTTACCGAGTTTATTTGCGATGTGGAGTTACTTTTTTTTACTTTCAAGATCTGGTACCAATGCCTCTTTTTGAGAAAATCAATCGGACACCACGTACTGCATGGGTCAATTGTTACTGACGGCTTGTATGGTGTGGGGAACGTCGTACTGAGGACTGTAAATAAAAGGGTGGCTTGGTCTTTGGAAACATAAATAAATAGACAGGATTGCTGGGTGGCTCTGGTGGGGGGCGGTCGTGTCTTTTAGCGACGCGTTTGATTGGCCAAGCTGCGGCGGTCTGGAGAGTCGGGCGTTGTTGACGTTTGGAGGTAAGACGTGACACGGGGAGCAGTGTGTGACTGGAGGTGGTCAGGTAGTGGTCTGACCCGAGAGACGCGCACGTATACACGACGCATGTCGACACGGGCCACTCTCACTGGGATGGGGTGTCTAGTGCTCCGTGTGGGAGGAAGATTGGTTTTGCGGTCGACGGGGAAGATTGAAGATGTACATCTATTTCAGTAAGGCTGACGTCATGTAAACAAGACGTTCTTAAGGAGCATTGAGGTCTGGCCGAACTCGTTACAGACGGCCCGCCGGCTGCACTGTTTTTCTTTATTCCCTCTCATGTGCCCTGACTCATACCAGGGCACCGTACCTCCCACGGATGCAGCTTGACAGGCCAAAGGCTCCCCCCAAATGCCCTGTTTTTCTCCTTCTTTCCTCTGTTCCCGCCCTATCCTCATCCAGAGAGGCATCACACTCACCAGCCCTCTGAAGTCAGCCTCAAACATCTGTGTTTGATGTGCAACTTCCTTCGCCCTAACGGACTGCGACTAACACACACACACACACACACACACACACACACACACACACACACACACACACACACACACACACACACACACACACACACACACACACACACACACACACACACACACACACACACACACACACACACACACACACACAAAACACTGGATTAACCATTTCCGCATGGGGCCGCTCCTCTTATTGTGGTCTTATGAGCAGCTGGTGGAGGGTGTTTGGCCCAGACAGAGGGTCCCAGAGCGGGTATTGTGCTGTGGGGAGCTTGCTGCAGCCTAACTCGGTCATTCACAACGCGGCCAGACGTCGGTCGGTCGGGCTGGCAGGCTGTACGAGGGAGGCTTGCGCAACGTTTTTCCTACTGTTACGTCAATGTCCCTGGCATGGAAGAGGCCTGCCGGGTCCAAGGGAGGGTCCAGGTTCCCTCACAAGTTCTGTGTGGTCTCTGTCTCCGTCTGCACGGACCCACCAGCCCAGACCCGTCCATCTTAGCATGTTAATAGCCATTTAGGTCACTGAAACGTACGTTGGATTTGTGGCCTTGTATTGTCTGCAAGCAATTCTCAGGAATCCTTTGAATTGTAACTCATAAAAAGTGGCTGTAGTAGTTCTTCTTATTTGATGAAGAACTGTTTTTAGTTTTACCGTTTCGGATTTGTTTGAATATCAAGGCAAACCCGTAATACCCTGGGTATTCCTTCGGTACTCAAGGTGGATTTTGAAAGCAGACTTTCTCTTGATGGATCGTCTGTTCACTGTCTTCTTTGCGTTGTTTTTCATGGGTTAGCCCACCCTACTCTGCTCCTTGTCACCTTCCCTACTGTTTCTCAGCCCTGCAGGATAACAATGATCACTGTTCCCCTATTTGCTGAAACTAATCATGTTTTGCAAATTATCTTCCTTATTGCTGATGACCATTTTATCAAAGGTGGCAGTGCTCCCGGATGTTTGAAAGCAGCACATCCTGTGTCTCTCAGGCTTTTGGCAGATTTTATTCTCCAATTCGTAATGATGAATTGTATTGCCCAAAGGAAGGGGAATAAAACGTCCTCGTCTGCTTACCTCACTATTATTAATTTAATTTGATGGTGTCTTTTGTGCCAAATATTTGCAGCCGTTAGTATCAGGATCTCCTCAAGCCTTTTCTAATAAGATCTCCCAACGGGGAGACCCATGCTGAGACTGAATGCACTCTATGGATAAAAGTATACACCAGATGGCATTTAGTGAATTACATTTATTACTCATTTTGCATTGCAAAATGAGTAATTGCATGAAACAACCTTGTAGTCTGTTTGCTGGCTTACCAAACCATAGTAATTATTTTGTCCATTTACGCACAAAGTGAAATTTAATACAATACTTAAAACTGTGAATGCCTAGGAATGCATCTTTTTGTGGGAAAATATGTAAACCACGTGCATTCCAACATGTCTTTGTTTTTTATCTTATCGTCAATGGCGATAAATTATAAGCTGGGCAGTAAAAAGCGATCTGCTGATTTGTTTTTAAGAGAATTCCATACTTGGTCGGGCTCCAATATTTTCACTGCATGACCAAAAATGTCTCCCTGTTTGCAGGAGTTGTCAAGCTGTGGCTGGAATAAGAAGGAGAAGCACAGCTCTGCACCCAACGCTGTAGCCTTCACGCGCAGGTTCAACCAGGTGAGAGAGGGACACAGACGCACAGCACCCCTAATGAGGCTAAATGAGGTCCACACACCATACATATGATGTACTGGCCCTCCGCCCTGCAGTTAATATTGTGACCCCTAAATGGGGGTCTTTCCCGGAAGGAGGGGCTAGGGGAGACCGGAGACTTCCCTTCGGGGATGTTGCAAAATGTGCAGCACTTGGCATAAACCGTCGGAAAGACCACATATTGTATTTCCATCATCTCCCTCACCCCCTAACCTCGAAGTACCAAATCATCAACCGAGCGCTCTGAGAGATCTGTGTTGTAAAGACTTGGCCGCGGTCATGGCAGCGCTCAGAAGGGCTTCCCACTGGGAACCTGATGTGTCGGACATCTTGGCTTCAAGCCCCCTAGCAACCGCCGCTGCTCTCCGTCAGTCACAGAGACACCACAGTTGAGGAAAGCGCCGCTCTTCGACAAACACACAGTCCTGGGCTGACCTCCTGGTGTCAGATTGGGGGGGGGGGGTTGATAGACGAAGTGTGTGTGTGTGGCAGCATGTTCTCTGGGTGCCCCTTCGACATCGTAAACAGCGAGGTCCAGGGCATGAAGTCATGTGCATGACGATACCCTTTCGTCTCAGTCCAGTTGCTTTTTTCCAGGTCTGCTTTAAAGCCCAGCCTCACTGCCCTCCAGTATAAATATCAGATGATTTAGCAAGAATGTGTGGCTGTGGAAACTTTCCCCACGAAGCCATGTATAGCAGATCCCAAACGGCGATTCAAGATGTTAGCTACACACATTTGGGCGGTTATGGGCCAAGGAAAATGAACCGTTTTTGAATAATGGGACTTGGGACGTTTGACGAATAAGGGATCCAGACAGGCTGCTAGCATGAGCTGAGGCCGTTTCCTCATCCATCTATTGGAGTTTTGATGGCAACACGTTCTGAAATCTAACAGAGCACAAGAGAACTGGCAAGTCGGTTTAGCAGGCATCAAGACGAGAGAAGAATTCTTCAGCATTTCATCAGTCCATCTGTCTTTTTTTTTTGGTGGCAAAAAAGTCTCTTTTAGGAGACGAGCATAATTGACCGGACATATCACTTTTCGGGTAGCCTGCACATTCTTCATTAATAACTGTTAGCGAGTCTTTAACATAATTTTTCTACAATTCTGTAAGAGAATGGGATTTTAGTATGATGCGTTCTACACCTGTATATGAATTTACATTATGGTATTAGTCATAATAATTTTGATAATAGGCTAATAACAATATGATGGTCGACTAAAAACGCTTGGACTCGACTGTGCTTCAATGTGTCTTAGGCAAGTTATTTATTTTCCGGTTTGTTGATGACCTTTGGGCAATAAACTCCCTAAAATGGAACAGAGATTTCAATTCAACATAACACCAGAGGAAATGGACCGGAACCATCTTATCTTCCATCTGCTAGAATTTAGTCTGGGTTGTTCGAGGAGGGTTCAAATTTCTTAATGACCTCTCCATCTCCCAATATACACAAACGTGTCACTCAGACGCAAACTAAACAAGTGTGCGTCCCACTCCCCCTGCCCCTCCTTGAAGTAGGGCAGGTGTATTACCTTGCTCAAAACTCTTATTATTGTCGTTCTGTCCGCCCCATCTCCTCTAGCTGCCCATCAAACTGTCTGGACCCCAGCTATAGGCCAGAGTCTGGCTATTTCTTATATTGAGGGGTTTCTCATCATTGAGCAGGCTTTTTAAGGCTGAGATATCATCATTGTAAGGATGTTTAGACGATGTGTAACTAGAGGGCCTCCCAGACCACTTAGCCAAAAGTTCACGGTTCATACTATCCATCTTGATCTCTGAACACATAGGCGCATTGCGATCATGGTGGACTTGGCAGGCTTTTTCCTTGCATTGAAGACACTCATCCACGCAAGCCAAGATGGACCGAATAATGTGCTCTGCGATGCTCCACTACATCAAACCCAAGTCTCCCTTCTATTAACAATATGCTCAACCCAATCGGGTTAGCCCTAAGAAGCCGGACCAATGCAGGGATATTAAATGTCTGCATGTTCTGCCGGGTTGGAGAGGTCCGTGTCGCAGTAAATGTTCTCGGGGACGAGCAGTGCTGCTAAAGCCCGTCGGCTGCACCGTTGTCTGCAGTGCAGCAGAGCAGATGAAAGGCAGGGACATCAGCTTTGGTATCTCTATCTGCTCCATCTTTATGGTGAAAGAGGGCTCCCCGGAGGCCCCTTTACAGACACGTAATACGACGAGAGAAGACACGGTTCACCTGTTTCTCGTTTGTCTATGTGCCCCTCCCTCTTCCACGTTCATCTCAAATGTCCCCCGTGAACTTATCATTTTCAACAGCTCGATGAGGAATATGAGGCACATCTGGCTCTGTATCACCATGGGTGTGATTGCTTCTGAGATTAAATGGGAGTGAGTGTGAAGTGAAGAATCGGTCTTCAAGGTGTCTGAGAATGAAAGTACTCACTGAAAGACACACACACACACACACACACACACACACACACACACACACACACACACACACACACACACACACACACACACACACACACACACACACACACACACACACACACACACACACACCTACCTAGAATATAGATTTCGGAAGAAAATGACTCGGCCGAGCACCTACTCTGTTCAGCTCTGAAGGAGATGGGAGGGAAAGACAAAGTTAAATAAGGGAAACGGTGACGTTTGGTGTTCATGGGCCACGTTACTGTCAGCTAGCATTAGACGGTTTAAGCAAGTTTAATCAGGAACACAATGTACAGACAAATGGCTGCTTAAAGCTCAAGTCTGAGCCCTGTGGGGGAGAGAGGGAGTATCTGGTTGTTTTACATTTATTTTTCTTTTGTCTGTGTGCGCGTGCGGTCAGAATTTACCGGCTTGCCTGCACTCTCCCACAAGAGACATCCCCTTAGACAAGACAAACTCTTTGTAAGCATACACAAATATAAACATGCAGGGAGAAAAAAAACAGTCCACCTGACTTATCACCGCCTAAATGTATGTATTTTAATCGCTATGCTAGCTCTGGGTTTTCCTCAATTTTCTTCCCCTCTGTATTTTGCGTTTTTGTGAAGCGCACACGGTGAGCAGTTGGTGGGATTTGTTCCTCCTGGTAGTCTGTTTTTCTATTCTGCTGGATCCTCTGCTTCAAAAGTCTTTGGTTTCGCTCTCTCTCTTGCCCTGTCGCTCTCTCAAGTCTAGCCAACCTTTTAACACCCCAGAACCCTCCTGACTCTACCTTTTGTATCATAGGTCCTGTTGTGCTTTGAAGACATTACCCACAGGATGATTTCATTTTGAATGTGTCATGGGGCCCAGTGACTGCCGTGTCTGCCTTTTTTCCCAAAGTCTGTGAAGATTAATTGACTTAACACGCTGTGTGTGTGTGTGTGTGTGTGTGTGTGTGTGTGTGTGTGTGTGTGTGTGTGTGTGTGTGTGTGTGTGTGTGTGTGTGTGTGTGTGTGTGTGTGTGTGTGTGTGTGTGTGTGTGTTTTCTAGACCAGCTTCTGGGTGGTGCGGGAAATCCTCCACGCACAAACGCTGAAGATCAGAGCAGAGGTGCTGAGTCTGTACATACGCACTGCCAAGGTACGTGCACAAAAGACACACCGAAATGGCCCCCATGTCCCTGTTTTCTTCTGCCTTTTATGAGTGCCTGTGGCGCCGGGCGGGTCCTCTCGGCCCTCACGTGTCTGTGACTTTCTGCAGAAACTGTGCGACATGAACAACCTGCATGCGGTCATGGCGGTGGTTTCGGGCCTGCAGAGTGCTCCCATCTTCAGACTGAGCAAGACGTGGGCGGTAGGTGGACACACCCTCGGCCCGGCGCATGACGGAATGCACCATTGTGAAATAAACCTGGCATGCTTTTAGCAGTGATGTAAGGAACAACAAAAATGTATGAGTTCAAAGAGTCGCAATGGTAGAAACTCGGTGCGTCATGAAACCCAAGTGTAAATGCGGGGAAGAAAGAAAAGCATGTCAATCACTGTTCAGTGAAATTAATTATAAAATGCCACCAAAGTTATTTTGCGGAAAAAATGGGATCCAGTACTCTTTGCATTGATAGCCTCAGGCTATCAATGCAAAGAGTACTGGATCCCATTCTTTCCCAAATAACTTTCGTCCTCGTTGGCTACTTCAGGATCCTGACATGGTGGAGCTGTTTGCACAGTGTTTTAAGTCAAAGAATGACAAGGACCACATTAAACCAATACTCCACTGTCTCCCGTGCTGAGGAGGCCGTCTGGTAGCTCTCCAGAACCAACGCGGCCGGTATTTCTGACTTTTGATTGAAGCGTCCAAAAAAGCGTTACATAATGACCCGACGATGCGCTGACGTTGTGATGGAAATGACTAAAGTCTGCTTCAGCCCCCTTTAGAAAGCTAGACCCATTGGTGCTACCATTTCCCACCTGGACCCTGTTCACCTGCTAGTGTGTAGATAGATGGGAGTTGAAATGGAGCACACAACATGCATGCAGACAAACGGACGCAGCAACTCCTGCGCACGTGTTTGTGGCTTTAATCGCGATTGGTGGAGGATCAGGAAGCTGAGTATCTCAAAGGGGCAATGGCGCAGTTTGGACTGCTGGATCTGTGGTATTCCCATTGCCTCTATAAAGTGGAGTTTCTACAATGGAGCAAGGCCCCTCATCTGGAACTCTGCAAAACCACCAAGACAGACAGATAGACAGACAGACGTACGGATGGGCAGACAGGCACACACTACCACACAAACAAGAGACTGACTGCTCACGCACATGCAGCCTTTCTATCAGGGACACTGCATACTTCTGGGCTTACAAAACTGGATGTGCTTGCCTTTAACCTGAGCCAACAGGCCTGCGGGAAGTGTGTGTGTCTTTTCACTTTGACGGCTATTCAAATGAAGGTCACATATTTCTTTTCCTCTTTTCTGAACTGCTCCACTCCAAATATTTTGTGTCTCTGTCAATGTGGTATTCATGTACATATGTTTGTTTTTTGTTTGGCTAATCCCACGTTATTTCCACTAGTTGCTGAGTCGGAAGGACAAGGCGTCGTTTGAGCGTCTGGAGTACCTGATGGCCAAAGAGGACAATTACAAGCGTCTCAGGGACTACATACGCAGCCAGAGTATGGTGCCCTGCATCCCTTACCTAGGTAACACTCACACACAGACACTGACACAGACAGACAAGACTGACACAAAGACAGTCCCCACCACCTGCGTAACTGCCATGCCTCTGTCATGATGACACACACTGACAAGCACCGGTACACTGCCCCCGCCCCCCAATGACACACACACACACACACACACAGAGTGTTGTCCCTTATGGTGCTATCCATTTGTATGGTACGCCGGTACGTGCTAGTCGTAAGTTGTAAATCCCCCATCTTTCTTGCGGCATTTCACGGAGGAAAGTACTTTCTCTGAAATTAGAGCGATTTCAGTGAGGAAGACTGTACGACTTTACAACAAAAATGGCTGCGCCCGTGAAGAGATTTATTTTCTTTGTATTTGTACCATGTAGGTCATTCTAATATCCATTTTAAATGCTCTTACATACTTGATTACATTGCTACTTTATTCCGATCATCAATTCATGCATTGCGCGTTCTTGCTGTACATGCAGTACATTGGGAATGTGTTGTTTGTTTTTGAGGTGGTTTGCTAAAGAGGCTAATGTAGCTAATAATAAACAATGACTAGCCAATGAGAAACGGGAACGCTATAAGTGCTGCAAGCCAGGAAACTGTGTCACGTTCTCACTGGAGCAGGTCGAACGTACCTTCGTACCATACGGATAGCACCACGTCTATTTTCTACCAATTCCCTGCATACAGAACCCTACACTGAGAAACACTGATATAAATACAATTAACATCGTCCAAATCTCATTCTCATAAAATGCTATAAAAGTCACACTTTATTTGTGAATTGTATCAAAAACATGGGTTGCTATGCTGCATCAAGAGTTGATTTATTTGTTTGTCAATTTTGAGTTTCTTTGAAGCAACTTTCAAACTTTCAACAGGGCCAATATTGTACAACACTTGGTCTCTGTTATTGATAAAAATGCCTTAAATTGAGCGCTAGAGTTGAATGTAATGTTTTCAACATTTACACACACTATTATTATTTAGAATGCTTACATAAGTGACTAAAGATATGCATTTAATAGCACTGTATACTGCATACTGGAAGATGTGGTATACGAGTTGGTGCAGGAACATTATACCACAATTTTTAATTAGCGACCATGGCACTTCAGTTAATCAATAAACACGACAACAACACTGTCATATTGTGCCACAGGCAGACTGCGCTCTATAATATCCATAACAACAATCTGGCTCTCAGACACTGCTCGATGCTAACGCTTTCCCACATTGGTTATTTATTGTATCCTCCCCTTTTTCCTCATGCAGTTTATTGACTGTTTAACGGCAGATGTTTTAGAGCCATATGAGAGAGCACGTTAGTTTGGGCACGGCGGGGGACAGGCCCACTGGGGGGGGGGGGGGGCATAAATAGTATGTTTCCCCTTGCTATCTCCTCATATTTTCCCCCTTCTCATCAGCTGCTTGTCCAAGATGTCTTCCTCATGGGATCCCTGCTGAGTTATGTGAAGGAAACTTGGGGGGGGGGGGGGGTGTTGTCATGAGGTCACATTTGTATTGTCGTTAGTTACACAAGCTATCATGTAGCTAGGTATCCATGTTTTTCCGTCATTACACCACAGTTCCTCCAAGGCAATGAAAACTGGATGGCAGGCCTGGTAAACATTGAAGAAGAATCCCCAATAAGACGTTCACATTTACATAATGTATGAACAATAATTGTACTCACTCGCTCATTCAGGAGAACACCCCCCCACCCCATTACCTGTCCAACAGGCTTTGTATTCAAAGCCATTATAACAAACTGAAAGCCAATGCTTTAAAATGGAGCTTAGCCGTCTTTACAGCTGTAAAGTGGAAATGTCTTCCCCCGGACCATTCTATTTTTTTCATAATATGATGTGGGTGTATTTTCTGTGTGTGTATTTTTGACCACCCATGTGGTGGGTGGGGTGTTCCAGACCTCCGTGGCCCTCTGTGGCAGTGGCTGGTCCTTTTAGAAAGTCTTAACGATTTTGCCGTGTACTCGACAGTTGACTTAAACCATGTGGTGTGTGTCTGGCCCGTTTCATAAGGAGTTCATAGTAGTCGTGCATTAAACATGTTGCTCCCGACTGACTGACTTCCCGGCTTGATGTCTCTTCTTGGCCACCCCGGGATTTAAGCCTGGGCTTAAAAAGTGATGGCCACCCATCGGTGTTGTCTTATGCACCGCTTGTGCATATGTGTTTCTTAGTGTTCAGGAGAGTGTTCAGGAGAGTGTGATAAAAGTGACTGGTGCTGAAAGACACAGCTCCTGCTGTCCTCTAGTGCCACAGGCGCTGGTCTGTTAAGGCATAGATTAGCGTGTTCCTGGACAACCGCTAATCACAGAAGCACAAAGAGCCTTCAGTGAAGCTTACAACATGCACACGACACTCGTTTCTCACAAAGATGTAATTTTTATTTAAATGACGAGCGTTGCGAGTGTAAAAAGGCTTGTCAATAACTAAGTGTGCCTGGCTGTCAAGTTGTAGGGTTAGCCAAGGCCAGAAACTTGCTCTGGCCTCGACGTTGGGGTTTCGGGGAAAGCTGTGTTGAGTGAGCAAGCCAAGAAAAAAAGTCGTGGAAAGTACACAGAGGGCTGGTGAGCCAACTAATGCTGTATGTTTCTTAGAATGTCGAAATTCTCCAATTGTTTCCATGACCTATATAGGCAGTATCAGCAGCAAACAGCAGCCATCAGTTTGGGCTTTTCCCAGCCCACGTCTGTCTGACTTTCCCATACTGTCAGGGGTGTGTGTGTGTGTGTGTGTGTGTGTGTGTGTGTGTGTGTGTGTGTGTGTGTGTGTGTGTGTGTGTGTGTGTGTGTGTGTGTGTGTGTGTGTGTGTGTGTGTGTGTGTGTGCATATCCAGATGTGGGGGGTGTACATGTGCAGTAGCCCATCTCCTGCTGTGCTTTGCTGAGGTCCCTCTGTCTCCGTCTTTCTCTGTCTCTCTGCTGACTTACAGCCCCTCGGAGGGAGAGGATATGGGGGAGGAGGCGGGGGGGAAGTCTTCATCTCAGGATATATGTTTCAGTGGAAGAGCAACTCAAGGGTTTTATGTGGAAGGAATGTTTCTTCTCTCTTCTCCACACCTTGTTTTCTTCCCCAAACCTCGCCGTTGCTAGTAGTTACAGTCACCTGGTTTCATTTGTATTCGTTTTCATTGTGTGTGTGTGTCCATATCTAACTTCTTTCTGCGCCTATATGGTTTTTGGAAATGTTCATTTTTTGGGGTTTTAAAATAGCATTCTGGCCTTTTCAACTTTTTATTGGCAGTACACTTTTATTTGATATCAAATATTTTGCCCAGAATTTCAGCAATCCGTTTTCATCCCTCTATCCCCCAGAGCAAAACAGACATTTGCAGCTGTTTTGTGAGATCTTCCAATCCCTGCTCAGCTTAAAGATCTTTTAATCAGAAGGCTAATCCCCTGCTCCTGTTGTTTGTCATAAATGATTGTTAGTGAAGATCTTCTTTCCATTATTTTTGCAGTATTCAAACACTCATGCTTTTTGGATGCAGGTTTAGGAGAATGGCATAGATTAGTCAATGCATTGCTAAAAAAGTGTTATTCCACAGTAATAATAAGAAAAGTATTGTAGGACTCATTTATTAGAACAGGGCTCATACGCATGCTCATCTTCCCTGATGAGCATGAGATACAACAACGTGTTGATGAGATGTTGAAACTGGAAGCCAGTTTGAAGGAAGCAATTCCAGCCTTGTAAAATGTAACTGTAGACTACACCACGTATTATTTTGTGGGATTTAATGCCTACTGGTAAGTTACTTGGGCGCTTAAAGTTGTTGATTATTAAACGCACTCATCACCTTTTTAAAACAAGCTGCATTGGATTGACTATAATCAATATAAATACACTGATAAATAACAGAAGGGAACGGTTACTTGGAGACCAATGGAAATATTAGGCCGGAGCACCTCTTAAATTACCTCATGAAAATAAAGCCAAAGATATTTACATACTTAAGCCAGCTCAGCTGTACCCACAAAATTGACACGCAGATTGTTCCAGGAGTTCATTTCCTGGTCGTAATAGTGGGAAAGCCCAACGGACAAATCCAAGCTCTCCGACCAGTAGTATTTAAAGCACCAGACTGCACGTGTAGGCCTGTCTCTTTTGATTGTCCAATATAACATTTCAACTGGCTACACAGAATAGAATAATCAAATCGATATTTTTTTTACTATTGCTTACTACCCCCAAATACACGTTACATTTTAACATTAGTGGGTAGAAAATGACACCTGGGGAGGAATACTGGAAGGTCCCATGGATGGCAACCTCTTGGAGCGCCATCCGAAAGACAGTTTGCCACCGCACTGTGTGTGTGTGTGGGAGTTCATATTGTCCGGCCATCGAAGTACAGCCTTTTTGCCTTACTATTCTTGGTTAAAAAAAAAAGGTCAAAGGCGTAAAAGGGGCCATCATCCTGAGACTTAGTCAATGGGTCGGATCATCATGCGAACAGTCTTGAGCGAGTAGGACCCCCCGTTGTACTCTGCCCAAAATATTCCATCTTGGTGCTTGCTGCGGTAAATACCGCCACTGTACCATACCCCGTTGAGATTGGTTTGACCACAGGCGTTGTACCACCACCCGCCCTTATGGAAGTGGGCACAGTTACCTAAAGGAAATAAGAGATACAAAGGTGACCGGTTAATAAAGAGGAGACCGATGCAGCACACAACTACTGCCGGTACACTCTGGCTTCTGATCGACTTGTTTCTGATCCTGGATCAGATCTAGTCGGATCGGGCTTGGGGCTGATATCCCTGACATCACGGGCCTCTAAAGCTCATTTGAAACTCAAAGGTCCTATAAATAAATCAAACATGTCTTGACCCGAGTTGAAATGTTTGCCATCAAGTCTTCCCGAACGGCATGGCACACCTTCCTACCTGAGAATGCGTCCTTGTCCCGATCCAAAGTGGTGAATTGTTTGCCGTTGTTGCTGGTGAGGGAGTCCCCGGCGTTCCCCTGATAGGCGCCCAGCCTCAGGCGGTAGCCCTCGCTCTCAGACTCCAGGCTGAAGCTGCTGTACTCGGCGTACACCTTCTTGCCCGTCCAGTCCTCCAGCTCCACCAGCAGCTTGTAGTCGCCCTGTTTCCCCAGGTGGTAGATGTTGTCCAGACCCAGCCAGTGCTCGCTGTCTATGTTCCCGAAGCCTTTCTGCAAAGGGGACACGTGCACAGTAAAAAAACAACTTGGTTGAAAACCAGCCTTCAAATTCTTTCCCTGTTCACACACATAAATAATGATCTAACATTTGCACAGGAATATCAAATTGTACAGAAATTGCATTTACAAGTGAAAGGCAGATGGTTGTTACCCGACAAATATGTCTAGTGTGGTTTATTCAGAACTACCTTATAATACATGACTCATGAATTGTACTTTGGGGTTTTATTCAAAATCAAGAACATTTTGAGAGTAATGTATACATTTAAGAGCCATGCGAGCCATTTTATTCTTCTGCAAACCAAACAGCTGTGTTCCTCAGTCCCCCTTTGGCCTATTCTACTAGGTCCTGTGGGACATCTGCCTGGTTGTTAAAAACCTACAGGGAGGAAGTAAAGAGGGATGTTTCCTACAGAGGGACAGAGGAGTGGGAAAGACCACGGCTTCCTTGTCGGCCCGCAAGGTCCCACAAAATGTACAGTTTTTAAAATCAGATTTATTGTCCAGCCTCTTGCACTAACAGAGTTGGTATTTTATTGGCCACCTCAAAATGAGATACTAATGAGATGGGCAGAGCTCCAGTCACAGCGCTCCATCGCTGAAGGATGTTATTATGATGGTGGAAACACTGGCACGTTTGAAGTGGCTGGGTGGGTTATTATATTTCCCCCTTAAGCACAACTGTCAAGGTGTGTCTGTCTGTGTCTGTGTCTGTGTCTGTGTCTGTGTCTGTGTCTGTGTGTGTGTGTGTGTGTGTGTGTGACTTTGCGCCGGACATCCCACCTTGTAATTCTCCCAGTTTCTGAAGAAGTTGACGGAGCCGTCTCTCCTCCTGTGCAACACGGTCCACCCCCCGTTGTCCAGGCCGTGCTCGCACCAGGCCTGGACCAGGCGTTCACTGCCGTCAAGCTTCAGCAGATACATCCCACTAATGCTGTGGCCTGCCTGGCGTACCTGGAAGCAGTCCTTATAAGGACCTTGGGGTAGGGTGTAGGTGTTTTGGGGACAGGAGAGAGAGAAGGGAATCATAATGGGCTCTTTGCACAGCTCCACTACTTCCTGAACTTAATGCTGCTCCTTTATTTCCTGTCTTACATTATTAGATAAACTGATTAATCCAGGTGTGTCTGACCATTGTGACTACTCAGACACACCTGGATTGATCAGTTTGTCCAGTAATGTAAGACAGGAAATAAAGGAGCCGCACTAAGTCCAGGAAGTAGTGGAGTTGTGCATAGAGCCCATTCAGGTCGCTCTTTGATATCACAAGTATCGAAGTCAAGGGTGCTTCTAGATTTATAGACACTGTTCGCGTGATGGATAGTATATAGGCGCTGAGTTATATTTTGATGGTACGACAACGTGTCTGCTGGTTCTTATGAACAGCAGACACGTTGTTATTTTTAGACTTCATTTTGATGGTGCCACATTTGGTTGTTTTGTTCATGTTTGTTCAACACATGTGAATGACATTTTAGCAAGTTGTTTGGGAAATGTGGGAATCCAATTCAAGCAAAAGATGTAAAACAGATGTGTGTGCTAGTATGTTCAGCTTTCTTTTGCCTCTTAATATAAAGAAGGTGAGTGAGCGTGAGAGGACAGTGCTGGAACTGACCGCAACATGACCTGGTCAAAGTCATAAAAAATAACTATCCCAATTCCTTTCCACATGTCGCTGTAGTTATGTCATAACGGTGACTAGGGGAGACACTGTCGCTATATATTTATAAGAGAATCTAGAGCCGAATTATGTCTCCTCTTTCAGTGGTCCTGCTAAAGTCATCAACACTACTCTCAGACGGTGAACAGAGGGAATAAAATAATAAAACAGGCTTTTGTTTTTGGAGGGATTTAGCGCTAAAAAAGAAAAACCGAAATCCACAGTGTCTGTATAAGTAATGAAAACATTATTAGTATGCGCCTTTTTTGCATGAATATGGATTCTGCTACTTTCTTTTCCTGTACACAAAGTACAGAGTTAGTGCTGCATCCAGGTCCGAAGCTGCCCGACACAAAAACACCAAGTTTTCCCTGCTCTTCCTGGCGTGAATGATGTGTATTGAACCAGGATGAAGACAAGCATTGTGCGGGGGGGGGCTCCGGCGTCCGGAGGACCAGGGAAGATGATTTCCCTCAGCTCAGTATGGGAACACACAGGGACCCACTGTTTCGTTACAGATAGCTAAAAACCCTGTTAACACAAGCCGCGTATTTATGTAGTAACAATATAGTAACAGTACAGTATTTGATCCCGCGTACGGGGGTCCCCCGTCGCTCTCTCTCTTTGTCAATTCCCTCCCACACTTCCATTCATGTAATGCCAGACTGTCCAAACATGGCGGTCAGAGATTGAGGTTAGTATAAATGCAGACGAGTACACCCGTGTGGTTTGAATAAGGCTCCGTTAGACCAAACTGTGGTTTTTCGCAGTGTGTACTTAACAGGAAGAAGTCCTACCCAGGAAAGAACCTTTGGCTATCACCAAGACAGCCTAGACACAGGGTTTTGAATTCCTACTTTGTCTCCCACACTTCGCAGGAGTGAGGTGGGAAAAGGGCCAGGGACCGGTGCCAAGTAATTGTGATTGAGTTATATTAGCAAAGGAAACTACTGAGCTAGCCTCTTATCGTTTTAAGTGATTGAGGGGCAGAGTTTGCCCGCCCGTTGTCCAAGCCCTCCTGATGGATGACTTCCATAAGGTGAACGTCTCAGGCACTCGGATCCATCCCCTGCTTCTAGTGATTTTTCTCCTGACTCTGTGGGAGTGTGTCTTCGTTTGAACCATAAAACCCTGGCCATGATCGTAGCCTGTTGTCATGAATGGATATTTCCAATAACAGCAGAGTGAACACGAACATAGACGGCTTTTCAACAACAAGCGTAGATTGAGGAGGTACAAATAGTTTTATGATGAATTAAAGTAGACTGTTTCAATCTGTGATTCTTGCTGGATATTTGCTGTTGTATCAATATTTTTTTCACATACTGCTGCACAAAGGCTTGATCGGCAGCCATTGTTGGAAGCTGCTAGTGGAATAGTCTGTTTTGAGCTTGGTTCTCATCTCTTGGCCAAGGATTGCTTCAAGAATCTGGTACACTTTATATCCAGGTCTTGTGATTGACATCCACCTCCAATACCTACAAATGTAGTTAATGCGATCAGCCAGTCTCATGATATAAACTAATGGAGACATACCATCAACTTCCATGTGGTTGGACAGGCTTGGTTAACTTAATCTTCCACCATATCCTGCTGGCCGAGCATACATTTTGTGCAGCAATGTCTTAATGGGTTGTTTCATTTAACTTCTATGTTACTTGTTCACCTTTTTTAGTTTTACCTTTCCAGGTTAAACCAGGGACAATAAGGGTAAGAAAAGCCTGGGTGAAATTGTGAAACTAATCACTGAGCCAGAAACAGATTTAGTATTACTGGTTTACAGACGGGTTACCTCGCAACTAAGTGGAAGTGGCAAGACTAAAGAGCAGCAGTACTGATCTGAAGTCAAAGCTCTGTGGTAGGGAGGACAGTTATATAATACATCCACAGTAGAAATACGCATTAGTACACTACTAGTAAGAGTCCCTCTTGTCCACATTAAGTGAAGTCCCAGCCATTTTCCCTCCTCTAACTTCAATCTTCTTTTTCCTTCAGTCCCTCCCCTCCGGCCCTATTTTCCATCATGCATGGTATCTCAGCGGGTCTGTGCTGCGTTAACAGCGTTTCGAGTTCAGGGGTAGTTATGTGGGAATGAGTGCAGAAAGTCAGGGCCCTGTACCTTGAAGGAGGTTTAAGCGCTGCGGTCCAAGCTCTCTAGAACTGGCGTTCAAATACACACTGCTGCAGTGGGTCTGTCCACTGGGCTCAGTGCCAGCAGCTGGCCTTGGTGTGGCTGCTTCTTTTGTTCATTAGTCAGTAGAGACACTTAAATGAACTGTGGGCTAAATGTCGGGTGTATTTTGTAGGCGTAGTAATCAAGCTTAAATTAATTGTAACATTTATTAGGAGCCACGTGAACATTATGGGAATTGTGTACAATAGAAAATGATTGCAATTGTTTAATGATGGTCTAATCATCTCAGCCATCTGTTGATGTAACAGACCCAACCTTTCGAGGAATAATCTGCGGTCATACGATAATGTCTTTGACGTTTTCTATTCGAGCAACACCACATTGTTTAACATGGCCTTTGTGCAGGAAAGCGTCTGACTCGGGTGTCTAATTGAAAGTTGTCCTGGGTTCATGGCCGGTTGAGCCAGTCTGCCTCCGAGGCTTGAGGCTCTGTCAACTTAGAGGAGCTTATCAGTGAGCTATTGTTTTTGTCTGGGTGTTATCCTCAGTGTATTCTTTTCAGCATTTATATTCTGGTAGTTTATAGCATAGAATTAATAAAAAACATTGAGCCTGTGATGTCAACCAGGACCTATGTGCCAAAAGTCTGCCTTGATGCTCCATGCCATTGGCTGAAAGGAACAAAGCTAAAATGAACAACAAAAAGGGAAACATGGCACTCATTGCAATCCCATTGAATGCTTGTTTGAACAAAAATTAAATGTCTATTTAAAAAAAGTTGAATAGACAGCACAGATTTCTTTAGATGAATTGCACGTCTGGTGATATCCCATGCTAATTTGGACAAAAATCTATTAATTCTGGTGATTATTTCCAGTATTTTTGCCTACTGCACAAATAGCCCTGCCAAGAAATCCTGTTTTCTGAGCAAGAACGATTTCTAGCTCGTCCTTAAATCCCCCTCAAAAATACATAACGCATACGTAAGAAAAGGATCCCACAGCCAATAGCATATTGCATTGCACCAACTCACTCCATATGTTCATTGAAGTGCAGCCAGTGCGGCTGTCTATTAGGGAGTCAGAGTAACGTATGATTTCACTGCTTTCTTGGCATGACAACTGGTGTAAAGTGTTACCAGGCCAAACAATAAATGCGATTTGAGATTGCAGTCATTTAGGTCAATGGTCTATATATTCCAGTTACTATATAACTGCAAATTGGGATCTTTTGTCAAGTTCGCCCTGACTCTTGACAACCCCATCCACCATGCGTTTATATATACATACCATCCGAGCTGAGGGTCCCCTGTGGAGGCGGTGAGTCGATCCCATACGGGCTGGCGGTCGGGGCCTCCATACGTGACCCCCGAGGAAAAGCCCGGTTGTTGGTGTGCCTGTGGATCTCGTTGGTGACCCGACTGTTGACAGGCAAGTTCTCCGGCACCACCTGCACCAGCGGCGGCGAAGCGGGAAGCTCTCCGCGGCCCAGGGTCCTGAGGCATTGCTCCTCCAGGGCGGTGATCAGCAGCGACTGGTTGTTGACCACGCCCGCCATGGTGGCGAAGCGGGCCTCCAGGTCCTTGTACCTGGAGGCCAAGCGCAGCATCTCTGAGGTCACGTTGAGGACGCGGTTTTCCAGCTGGGCAAGCTCCAAGGAGTTATCCCTCTTCCGGATGATCTCATGCAGCAGCTGCATGTAAAGCTGCGTCACCCTGGAGTTCATGTTCCTGCTCTCCTTCCGCAGCAGCTTCATCTCGTTCACCAGGTTACCGTCCACGTCCACCACCAGCTGCAGGGTCTCGATCTCGCTCCGCTGCTTGTGGAGCACCTCCCGCACGTCCGACATGTCCATGCGGGTCACCCTCTCTTTGTCCATTTCCGGGCCCGTGGCGCTGGCACAGATGGGGCCTGGGTGCAGTATTGGTTCATAGGTTATAACTATTGGCATTGACATGGATCACCATTTTAAAGCAATCAAGCCTTTTAAGCTACAGGCTATTCATTGAAAGTTCAAGAAAAGGTGGCTAGTAGTCTGACCTGTAATCTTCTGCTCAGGCACCATGAAGGTGTAGGAACACTTTTTGGCATCGTCCGCTGCGGCTCGCTTGGTCCTGCGGCCACGGCAAGAGCCCTGCCCCCAGAGGCAGAGGCATAGCAGGGCATAGAGGCTCCACATCACCCGCATGGCTGCTGGTACAAACTCCGCTAGCTGGCTTGACTGATGATGGGGGGAATGAATGGACAGACGAATGGATGGAAAAGGTTGATGTGGTTTCCTCTGGACCTCCCTGTATGCACATCACAGACCACACAAACAATTAGCTTTGTTTTGAATTTGAATTGGTCACAAAGATTTTACACTGAGCTGACATGCTAATTTGTAAGTGTGTGTATATATATATTCACAAAGGTAACAATTAACTTATTTTGCAATATAATTTAAATGATCAAGAATCGAATACACAAATGCACTGTTGATGACGGCAATTTTTTGGAATAGGGACAGTAAGCTACTTGTAGCCCATTTAGCTTGTTTGAAATAGTCCCCCTCTCTGTTGACTGTTGTAAGTCGTTGTGTTTGTGGAGCAGTGGGAAGTAAATAGCACCGAGCACTACACTCCTACGAGCTCCCTCCATCCAGGGCTTCTGGCATCGCTTTATCTTTGGTATGCGTCTTTGAAATGAAAACAATTCCTTGCTGGCTTTAATTCCATCCTCCTCCCATTTATTTTCTTAAATTTGGATTGATTCCTCCATGTCGCGAAAGTGAAGTGCTCTACTTTTATCGAAGTGATGGGAGTAGAAAGACATCCCTGACCGCCCCTACAGCTGGTCTCGCTAACTTTCCACTTCCATCCCAACGCCTCATGGGTTAACGGCTGCAGGTACTCCTGTCAGGCAGGTTTACTAAACATCATCATCTACTATGCAGCGTGACTCCACCATGACCCGCCAACAGCAGAGGTGTAATATGGTGGACGAAAGAAAGGTTGAACATTATACTGAAAATCACACACAGACCCAACAGAATTAATAATGTGTTTTTTTTACTCGAAGGGATGAATTGTGGCCAAAAGATTCAAATTAAAGGACCGACTAAGTTCCCCTGCTACCCACAATGTTCGGTCTGATCACCGCCAAAACCAGCTAACACACACAGACACACACACACAGACACACAGAGAGACGCACAGATAGACACACACACAGCCAGACACACAGACGGACACAGCCAGACACAGCCAGACACAGCCAGACACAGACAGACACAGACAGACACAGACAGACCGACACAGACAGACAGACACAGACCAGACAGACAGACAAGACAGACAACAGACAGACAGACACACAGAACAGACACACGACACACACACACACACACACACACACACACATACACACATACACACATACACACACACACAGACACACCAACACAGACAGACGGACACATACACAGACGGACACACAGACAGACACACAGACACACACACACACACAACACAGCCTTTCCATGGACAGTGCAGTGTGGAAGTCTCTTAACATCACGCCATCATTAGCCCTCCCTCAGACTGGGGCCTATTCATATGACAACCTTGTGGCTCCTCAGGAATACTGCCACTCCTGTCACTAGACTCAATACTGGAAAAATACACAGATCTGCTGTGTGTGTTAGTCTAGGTCTGTACGTCAAAAGGTATGATTGAATAGCTGTACACATGGAGGCCCCAAGACATTATTTGTGTGTGTGTGTGTGTGTGTGTGTGTGTGTGTGTGTGTGTGTGTGTGTGTGTGTGTGTGTGTGTGTGTGTGTGTGTGTGTGTGTGTGTGTGTGTGTGTGTGTGTGTGTGTGTGTGTGTGTGTGTGTGTGTGTGTGAGAAAGAGAGACACACGCGTGTATTTTTCCACCAGTACACATCCCTGACAGTGTAACTAGGTAGTGCATCCTCTCCGACCTCAGAGAGCTTATGCTAATGGATTAAGCAGAATCTAAAGCCTTCCCCACCGTGCAGCCTTAGTTCTGGGAAGGTTCCTAGCCATCATAGCTGTGATTCCACTGTATAAGTAAGTAAGTACCTCTAGTCTCCCTCTGAGAGCCACTCCATCACATATCTGGGGTTCAGAAGTGGCCAACTCACTCAGCAGTCAGCCTTGTCTGCTCTACCTACTATCGTCCATCTCTTTTACACATCAATACATCAGTTTCTTTGTGTATGTATGTGTCTATTTCTCCACTCTCTGCCCGTCTGGTTATGGCTATGCTCTGGCAATGATTTTACTTTCAAGGTTAAGTCCTTGGCCCATCTCTTGCTTTCATCCCCAACCCATGAGAGGCATTCCAGTGGTCTAGGAGAATGCGTTTTCAAAGAAGAACTGCTTTGATCTGATATCTTCTGAGCAGGGACCGGGTCTCTCTATCGTTCCCCTTTGACACTTGTGCACTTGGACAAGAGTGCACTCGCGCGTGCCTCTGCAATGTCTGGCAGTATCTGGCGGGGAAGGAACTATGCCGGGGCCGTGTAACACTGCCACTTCCTGTTAGCATCAGAGCCTGACGATTAAGCTTCTGTCGGATCAATTGAGTTCACAACAACAGCAACTTGGCCCCGTCAACAGGACATGCGGACCACAGACTGGACCGGGCATGAAAGATTTGTGCGCCAAACAGTGGAATCAAAGCATATATCTCCCCGGGAAACAGATATAAGGCATCCGGAATGGATTGAAGGATGGCTGAAGAGAGGGTTTTAGAGCGAGAAAGTGGGACAGGGCCTTAAAAACCTTCCCTGGCTTGGTGTTCTGGGAATGAGATCATTACCTCTCCCATAGATGGACCAGGTCCACAAACTTAATCATTCTTTACAGGGCTTTTCTTAGCTCTACCTCTGGCAGTCATGTCAGTTTTTCTATGCATTATTTTTTCATATTATCTCTGGTAACACGTAGCTCCTTTTTAGAGCCTCCTCCCCCAGTCTTCCTGTTTCTTCAAGCCACCATCCTGCTCCTCGTATATATTTTCCTCCGTCCTGCTATTTTGCACTATCCCCAGTTGCCTGGCGCATTGGGTCTGGCGGGAGGATGTGTCTCATTCCCATCAACAGATGACGCACAAATAACCTAGGGGGAAAAGCCTGCAGAACGGGAAACACTATTTTCCGCTCTTAATTCAAATAATGAATGCAATGTTGGTGGGGCCAGGCTCTGTCAAGGTGCTTGTCTAGCCCAGAGCAGATGCTGCATCGACTCGCAGCAGATCTACACACTCCCTCATCGACTCACAGCAGATCTACACACTCCCACAATCCAGCTCTATCTACCTTTTGTCCCTGTTCTCCCGACTCCCGGTTCAATTCAGAGGCTGCTCCCCTCTCCCCGTGCGCTGGGGGTGAGCTTGTACAGTGGGGAGATGTGACTCTGCTCTTTGACCCGAAGGGAGAACAACCGCTTGCTCAGCAGGAAGTGAATTTCAGGTATAACGTAGAGGAACAAGTACTGTAGAGGCACAGCGCAGTCCAAATCACATTCACGCACTTGCTCATGCAAAGGCACACACAGACACACACACACACACACACACACACACACACACACACACATGCAAACACACACAGGGCTGTGTATCCGCATTGCCAATGACTGGGTCTGAGTTCACTCGCACAAACCCTTACTGTCATTCTCCGTCTTCCCCCAGTTCCCCCAACTTTGCTTATGTTGTTGTTGTTGCTTGGTAACTCTGTGGGTAATATAGTGGTCACTTACATTGTAGATGCGTAGCAGCTGGTAATAATAGCTATTATCATCTGCTGCAAGTGGGGCCATAACCTTAGAGCTCGTTAGGGCAGAATCAACAATGCTGCTGTTTAGATTAGTGGATAAACACAGTGCAAATGGGCATGACTGCCTAACAACATAATCAGTGTTTAGGTAAACAATGAATCCTTTTTTCAAACTGCATTGCTCTAAATTGAGATGTAATTTATATTTAATCAACCATCTCATAGACGTTACACAACAGTTAAAGCCATCGACCGACATATTTCTAAAAATATGTCTTGAGCCCCTGACTCTTCATAGCCAGACTATTTTCCAGGTGATTATTCGCAGCTTCTGATGTATCGGCCGGGACGGCTCGTCTTGCGGGGACGAGAGCTTTGGCTGAAATATATTTAAGAAGTTATAGCCAGCGTATTTCTTTGCCTCCAGTCCGGCTTCCAGGACCTCCATCTGGCCCTCAGACTTTCCCACAGCCTTTCCAATGTGCCCCGAAATGCACAACACGTCCAGAAGGAGTGGAGAGAAACAAAGGCAGGACGATGGGGAAAGGCCGTCTGCAACAGTAAATTGCTGTGCTCTATTTACATGTCAACACAGCTGGACGGCTTCTTTTCACCTGTTTGCTTAAAAAACTTTCATCTACCATCCATGTAGCACCGTGCAAGCCAAACCACGACCCTCTCTGCAAGCGGTGCCGAGTTTCACGACCGCTCGGACGTGGGTGTACTTTTCTTACAAAATGGGGATTTCTGTTGACCCTGTTGACAGAGAGGCAATGTCATGACAAAACGAAGTCAGAAACTTGTCCATCGAATTTTGAACAGGACAAACCATTATGTTTGTCATTCATAATGTTCACCATTGTGTAATATTTACCCATATTTACCACGTCCCTAAACTGAGTTAGATTCAGGTGAATCTGCAGCTAATTAAATAAGACAAGAAAGAACAACTTACTACATCTGTTATTTGGACTGGATCCTTTGTTCAGAACTACACAACCACCAAGAGCGAAGAGAAAGGAAGAACCATTTCCTGTAGTAGGTGGTAAGAATTCAGGAAACCCCGGCCTGGGGCTTGGATCATACCCAGACAGATGACATAAATCATAGATCCCTAAAGAGGGTTCCTGGGTCCCTTTTGCGTACCAAGCTACTGAATTATGCTTTTCTGGACTGTGAAATGCACGGCACGGAACCCCCCCAAACCCTTGGTCCCTCGGGCCCCTGACCCACCATCTGTTTTGGTCCCGGAACAGTGAAACTCTAAACATGTGGGCTGATGGGCAGGTCGGAGGTCTGCTTGTGGGGGGGGGGGGGGGGGGGTTGCTAAGAGTGTGTGTGTGGGGGGTGGTTGCTAAGGAAGTGTGGGGGATAAGAACATAGCCCCACTCCAGTCTTGCTGACCCATATTTCGGCAATCAATTGGCCTTTGTGAAACGTAGTTAGGCCATTTTTCTCTGTTTGGATACGGGAGGATGCAGCCATGCGCACTGCGCAGGAGAGCCCCACAGACACACGTTACACCTATGCACACATAAAAAAAACAGGGCAAGTTACACGTCGCCATTATTCAGTTCACTGCACTCACACCGGAAATGGTTCACACAAGGGCCCTCTTTATTGCCCTGGCAGACACACTTCAGATAAGGGCCCTCATCTCTCTCTCACCGCTCTCCGTTAGCCCCTGCCCACAACTGTAGAGCTCTCTTACACACACTGCAGTACTATCATTCAAGGCTGTAAAGAACACCCCTCACCCTGAACACAACCCGCATGGTGCGCATGCTACTACCACCTCAAACAAAGAGGCACTTTTGAAGTAAAATGTGTGGATTGGAATAAGGGACAGTACTGGGTGCATATACCATGTTTTAACAGTGTTGAGCATGCTGGCAAGTTTGACATTGAAAAAACAAAGTCCATCAAAAGCAACTGAAGAAGTATTTGCCCAATTTACTGCATCATTGTTTTGTTCCTTTAATCCATTTAACTGGGCAAAGACGTCCGGGAAATCGATGAACAGGAGCCCCGTGTGTTTTATTTTCAGTGTGCAAAGTGCAATATCGAGGTTCAAGATGAACTGTGGGACAGGCAGCCAGCTGCCGTTGCTCATGCATGTTTTTGTAACCCAGGCTCACCTTTTTACTGAAACATTTATCACTGATACAGATGCTTGATATTAGCCCAGGGAGGAAAGCGCTCATAATTTATTTCAGTTTGTCTGCTCCCACCAACCACCCCCTCCCAACGGTCTAATGTGGTGTTGACCCTCCAGCTGACCTGTCCATTCGGCTGTGTCCACACTCTCATTAGTGGAGACTCTAATTGAGCCTCGGTATGGCTGTAAACAAGAGGATTTCTACTTCCTCCCAGTTCCTTTCCCCTTAGTCATTACAGTTTTCTGCTGTTTATCGTCTCATTCTTTCAGACGGCAAGCTTCATTAAATGCTGAGTTCTTCCATCAGTGCTAACACATGAATCATAAAAATAAACCATCAAGAACAATGGAAAACCACTCTCTGACATGGTTTGGCTGTATAGGCCTGTCAATGTTTATCTTATATGCCTGTTTGTGTTTTGGTGTGATGGAAACTTCCAAATTCAAATTATATTTGTGCGTCTCTGAAGGCATTCATCATCAGTGGATTAGTTTTGCCTTGCAGAGCTGCTGGTATTTCATATTGTCTCAGCCCCTGTTTACGCAAGATTAATATCTACATTCGTCAACCCTTTTTGAATCTAGACACTTATCCAGATCAAAATACAAATGTGTTTACGCAAATGGAACAACGCGATCACAATCCTCTCAGCCTGTTTAGACATCAGTGCAGTCTACCAGAAAACTCTGCTTGATTTACACTAGCACATTAAAGTTTGAGGTTCCTACCCCCTCCCCCTTGGTGCTTTTCATTGGTTGACGACCAACAACGTATGAGCCAAGCGTGTAACTTGACCACGCTTTCTTGAGATATTCTGTCTAGACTCGTATCTCTCGTCAATCTAGATTGAGCGCAGCATACGCTACAGAGGAAACCCCCATTGCGTCGCGACCTCACGATGGTTTTAAATTTGTTGATTTTGAAGAGGGACTCCAACCCCTCCTGTAAACAGGGCCTCTGTAATAATGTCACACATGACAAGTCTGTGGACCATGGCGTCCTGGCTTGAATTGGATTTTCAACCCCTACTATTAGTGACACACATCAGACCTCCAATCCTCTGTGTCCAGGCTCTCTTTAGTTAATAGTTGAGCACTGCATGGCCTTTTAAGTAATTGGCAGTCAGTGCTGTTAACGGCAAATAACACTTCCGAAAATGGCAAAATTGGTGAAACTGGTGCAGTAATGCATCAAAGCTGTTCAATAAAGTTTGACAGCAAGTAGGGGTTTTGGTTGTAATTCTTGATGTAAATGGTGAAGAGTGGAAGCTTTAAATCTTCCGTCCAAAACTTTCCTTCCACATGTGCAAGTTTCAGGTAAAGCTCAGGGCCACTCTATCCTAGCACTGAATGTTCCGCAAAAGGCTCTCCGAAAGCGGCTCCACCTTTTTGTCTGGGATGAGTTATGAGGGTATTTAAATAACAATTTAGCTCCATGGAAATGGCATAATTGCTGCAATACATTCTATCAGCTTTTTATTGCTCTCTAATTTTGTCTAATTTCCTCAAGTTTAGCCTTTTCAAGTGTGTGTGTGTGTGTGTGTGTGTGTGTGTGTGTGTGTGTGTGTGTGTGTGTGTGTGTGTGTGTGTGTGTGTGTGTGTGTGTGTGTGTGTGTGTGTGTGTGTGTGTGTGTGTGTGTGTGAATAAGGGAGAGAGAGAAAAAGACAGAGATTTAAGTTAGCGTGTCTGTGTATCAGGGTCTGTTTTTATGCTCTCTGTCCATTTTTCCTTCAACGACGTCCACAGATGTGCTCACTCACGGGAGATGGAGCGGTTCGCCCGGCCCCCCTTACCCAGCAGAGCAGCTACTACTGTAAGGCCACTTGAACCTAACGGTTCACCGTCAATCCCAAAGCTTGGCCGAGCTTTCAGAGTGTGTGTCTTAATGTGTACCATCAGCACGGCACTTGGCCCGGCAGGGAGTTGTGTGTTCTGCTATAGGAGGATGTGGTTGGAGTACAATGACCAGGTTTGTTTTTTAGTTTTAACAGCACCCTATGAATGGCCCTTTTATTTCCTGGCCTGGCTACCCCTGAGCCACTATTGATAAGCCCTCGACGAGAACGAAAAGTGGCTTTTTTAACAGGGGGGATGCGTGCAGGACATGCGGATTTATGTGTGTTTGTGTGTCGGTGTGCACATGTGTTGCGCTTTAGTCGGCACAAAGCCGGGCTGACCACGCCTGCATCACCGGGAGCCCCGTGTCCTGCCAGGAGTGTCATCACCCCATTAAGCTCCTGTTATTGATGTAGCGTCATAGTTCCACCGGGCCAGGTCGCCGCCATCACCTCCTCAATGTCCAGACACAGGAGGGCGCGTTGAGAAACCCAAAGCTCTTGGAAAATAAACAAGGCTAGCTCCGTTTGGGCCGTCTCTCCGTCTGATCTCCCTTGGTTCCCTCCACCTCGTCCCCAGGACGCTCTGATGTTGTCCTGCTGTTCTTTGTTGTTCCTCTCGGTCACTTTCAACTTGTGTTTTTTTGGTTTGTTTTTCTTGTTCTTTTCAACGTTATCCTACCTTTATTATTATTTATTTTTTGGATTATTGAACATCAGCACTTGGTCAGAACAAAGTGCAACAAAATTACCCTATACATCAGCAGGCTACTGCCTACATGCACTTTTTTTCAACTTTCTTTATAGCACACGATTACTTGTGTCACAGTCAAAACCTATTTATATTATTCAAATTGTGCTATATTAGGACTTATTATCCACCCAGCAAGATTGTTAAAAATAGATGTATAAGCTTAACGTTGCTGTCTGCAGCCGGTCTGAAGTGACGAAACGTGTTTACCCTTTGGAGCAATCACAGCTGCTGGAGCACACACACACACACACACACACACATACACACACACACCCCTTTGTCCTTCCCGACTCCTACATACCGAGACCAAACTGAAAGCAGAAAATGAAAATACCTCTGGAGCATGCCAATGCTTACCTTGCCTTCCAGAGGGCTGACGTGTGTTTCCTTGCCGTAAAAGAGTTTCACTTGTGTGTTTTGAATTGGCGGTGCACAAAGTCATAGCACTCGGGATTCATAGCTCTGTCCTTCTCAGTTGCTCAGCCGGCTTTCCTTCCTCTTTCCCACTGGGTTATCTTCGGTCCGAGGGGGGGGGGGGGGGGTGGTGAGTGGGGGAGGGAGGGGGGGGGGAGCAGCCTGTCCGGTCACCTAGTGTCTTCTGAGGCAGTGCTTGCGGCCCACTTCCCAGCGATGGGATCTCTCTCTGGGCTCAGCTGGCCTGGGGCTGAGGCAGGGGCATGGCTTCAGGAGCGGGCCAACTCAACAGACTGAGCTCAGACTACGGATGACTTCAGTTTTTGCACAAAGGATGGGGAGACGATTGGGAGGGAGAGAGGGTTGGTGGGTGGGTGAGTGGGAGGTAGTGGATGGAGGAGAAGGGGTTGGGGGGAGGGAGTGGGAGTTTGATATTGCCTATTTGTCTGCCCAGCCTACCTCTGATGTAATGGGTGGAGGTGTGGGGGGGGGGGGGGGTGGGGCAGCAGGGTCCGCCTCTTTGAGTTTCCCATCCCGGTGTGTGTGTGTGTGTGTGTGTGTGTGTGTGTGTGTGTGTGTGTGTGTGTGTGTGTGTGTGTGTGTGTGTGTGTGTGTGTGTGTGTGTGTGTGGAAAAAAAAAAAAAGGCGGAATGGGAAATGAGCTAGGAAATGCGCGCTCACACACACACAGTCTTTATATTGGCTTGTTCCGATGCAGAAATGTGCTACAACCTCCCGTGACACCACCCCCCCCCTAGTCTCGGAGTACCTTTGATCAAAGCCTGTAGTACCGGCGTTCTTTGGATCAAAGCCCCTACAAAGCAAACCTCACCCACCACTTATCGTCCCTCTTGTCTTGTTTTTGTTTTTTTGATTTGAGGAGAAGACTGATTGTGAGGCCGATGTGGCCTCTGGAACAACTTCCTGGCAACTTCTAACGCAGGATATGCGAGGGCAGGGCGAACGGCGGTGCAGATAAAAGTGATTTGCGTGATGGGGTTTGTGAGCTCGGCGCGGGGTGGGGGGGGGGGTGGTTAGTTCAGAGTTCTTTGCCCCAGCTGGAGCCTGCTGCAGCCGCCTCAACTTCTCCACTTCCCTCCTGCTTGGCCCACGTTGTTGTGTTTATCGTTTGTCAGAGAGGGGTAAAACTTAGTCAGCGAAAGTTGTTCACCGGATCAAAAGGAACACGGCATCCTCATTTCAGTATTTTCATTTTTTCACCAAGTATAACCAAGGCAACGAAGGGCTCTGTTTGTTTCACAACGGGGAAAATCAAGGACACTGGAGCCCACAAGGAGACATCCCCGGTGCTCCCTCTAATCTCCAGATTGATTCTCGATGAGCTCTTCACGCACGTGCGCCAGTAGATCCGTATGCACGAGCCAAGTATTATACAGTATACAGGCTGTCTTCTATGCATCCATGCGTGCTCTCTCTCTCTCTCTCTCTCTCGCTCTCTTGCTCTCTTGCTCTCTCTCTCTCTCTCTCTCGTCTGTATATTCCGGAGCAGGATGGAGTCCTGCATGACTAACTGCCATTATCCGTTGCCATGCTGTGAGAAGAGCAGTCACAGTGGTTTAAGCCTCCCACCTCCTCCTCTTCTTCTTATTTCTCTGTTTGTCTCTCTGTGAGAGTTTATAGAAACCTTTCCCTCTCGACAGTCCTTTGGCTCTGTGTCTGTCTTCCCCCCCCATCATTGTACGATAGTCCGTGATGAGTCCGTAAAGTCTTTCATATTCAGAGCGATGGGATGCTGCTTCTGGCTTTGCCTTCTAATGTTAATATTTACGTAACAAGACACTGTGAATCCGTGCTCTGCTCCAAGTCCTGCAGATAGACGGAGAAGACTGGTCCGATTTATACAGAGATGAAAATTCTATCAAACATTGTGAGGGAGTTTTGTCTAAGCTTCACTGTCACTTAGAAAAACTGTTAACTTCTGGGCGAGAGTTAGCTGGGAACGTCGACTGTATGAATGCGGCTGATGAATTCATTGCTTGAGTCATCGGAAATGAAAACGGCGCCACCATTGCATTGGATCAGTACACCAGGAGTGCAAGTGACACGGTCCGTCACGTCGCAGCCAAGCATGTACGGCCCGATTGAAACAACACAGTGTTAAACTTAACATCCCTGTTTGTTTTCCTTTTGTGCTCACAAGCCCTGGCCGGTTCTCCGCATGAGGTCTGGACCAGCCCTGTGTTCCCCTAGTGGTAACACCATCTCCCACGCAGGGGCTCTGGACTTATTCAGCCTGCCCTGTGTGCAGAAAGTCTTCTCTAGAAGTCATCCAGCAGATTTATGCAATATAACACCGGCCCATAGAAATTATTCAATGTGCTTTTTCCATACCCCTGATTCTTAAGGGTTGATCCAAGGTAGTGGGAAATGTCCGATATGGCTTTCATACTTACATGCGATGCATTGTTTATCGGCACGCCATCTTCAAATTGGAACCTGATGTGCTTATGACAAAACATGGAATAGGATTGAACCTATAGAGTGATACACAATGGAAAGCTCTCTGAACAGAGGTAATTGGCTGAAGACGTGTCGTGGAAAGACTCCATCACACAGGCACTTTAATATGTTTGTGGTGGAGGAAGACATGGGAGATTCCTGTGGGAAGGGAGAGCCATTATGCTGTATGTCTGGGCTGGCACTTATCTCAGAAGTGGACAGGATTTTAAAAGAAGAAGAATTTTATGTCTGCTGTACATCACTATCTGCCGTTTTTGACGTTGACATTTATCATCAGACTCTTTCATTTTATTTTTACCCTCATGATTTGCCATATGGTGGCTCCCTTATGGGGGATCTGTCAACGTCAGGTGGCTGCGCTGTGTAATTCTCTCGAAGCGATGTCGCCGTCGACATAACAAGACACTGTGGGTCCTGAATTGGTTTCAGCACAGCATCAAAACGAATGACAATTTGCGCAACAAATTCAATTGCAAACATTGGGCCCTATTTTAACGGTCTGAAACGCAAGTGAGAGGGGCCAAGCGCAAGTAGCTTTGTGGGCGGTTCTATGACGATGTTGCTATTTTACCGGCGCATAAATGAGTCTTGCGCCCGGCGCAAATCTAAAAAGAAGTAGCCTAATTACCCGTAGGTGTGGTTTGGGGGTAACGTGCAATAAACCAATGAGTGTGCCGTCTGCCATCCCCTTCATGAGCGCATTTTAATCTGACGAATTGATATTTTGACAGCGCGTTTGCAGTCTCCGATGAGACAGATGCATGACCACATGAATTTCAAACTTCAAACTGCTCAGTTTATGGCCAAATAATATGGCCTAATACACACATGGAATAGCGTTTTCTTCCACAACTTCAGAAATACTGAGACCTCAAATAAATTTCGGCAAAGAAAACACACATATGATGTGCGGTAACAACTTTATTACCGCTGTATCAGCTGTTCTTTCCCAAATAATTTACCAAGAATGTGTGGCTAGGTAGATGAGAGAAGCAAAGTGTATGCGCGAGGTGCACAAGCAACATTATGCATGCGCCCTTAAAATAGCATCTGAACAACGCGCCACTGACTTTAAACCATGTATTTCCTGGTTTGTAGCGCAATTATTTTCTGAAACTGCAAAATAGCACCAGGGAACTTTGCGCCAGAACACGACTCCTCCTTTCGCCGAACCGCCCCTTGGGGCGCAAGATCCTTCCCTAATTTACCGACACGTGGCGCAGGAGGGAAAAGAACGCTCTGCGCCAGTTGCAAACTAGCAACGACTCGTGCGTCAGTGTAGAAAGTCAATTGCGCCGGATGCAAGATAGGGCCCGTAGCCACAAGTTGGAGTTTCAACTTGATCATATTGTCATTCAGAGGCGGTAGTGTGTCTCCTGTCAACATGATGTATCACTCCTTAGGCCGGTTGATTTAAAGCAGGGGTGTCAAACTCATTTTCACCGGGGGCCACATCAGCATAATGGTTGCCCTCAAAGGGCCACATGTAAATGTAAAATAGTATGTAACCAAATATAATGTATAATAAATGTAACTACTCCATAACATATTGTTTAATTACCTTCTGCATTTATTACTTATAGAACTTACAAACATAACATATGCATAGATGAGAAAAAAATGTTACTATAACAATAATCCTTTAAATTTGTCCGGTTAAGAAACCCACATTACTCCATTGATCAACGATCAAACTATTCAAGTAAATAAAGAAATATATTATCAAAAGACAAGTTATGACATTTACTTTGTTTAACTTTTTTTTTTACACAGTCGGGAGGGTCAGAATAACATACAACCAACAGTATTGAGCTACTAAGAACATGTGTGACAGATGTAGTATTTTACAAAAATAAATGGCTGCACACAGCCTTGCAAGAGTAAACATTTGTCTGTCTTATCATAAACACATACACCTGTAAACAACAAATACATTGCTACACATAAAGTAAGTATATGTAATAAACTGAAAATAACAAAATAAGTTCACAACTAATGAGTCGGAAATGATGAGGATATACTGCCTGTCCATGAACACACCAAGTGGATCCCCTCTCCACCATCCTCATCCATTGATCATGTTCTGAAAACAACAAACACACAAAAAAAATGCAAGCACAATCATTAAATTGCACTCAGTTTAACTATTATTATTTTTGATGGAAATACATTTTATTACCATATATTTTAATTCGGTTTTAAAAATGCTTACCTATCTGTTTTCTGGCCAGATATCAGACACCGTTTTCCTTTGACCAGTGTGTCGATGTCTGGTTTTAGCTGTTGTGCTGTGGCAATCCGTAAAACAGCGTGGAGGTTGTCATCAGTGATGCGTGATCTGTGCTTGGTTTTATTTAGATTCATTATTGAAAACATCTGTTCGCACAGATAGGTGCTCCCAAACATGGAGAGAACACGGGCAGCATGAAGTCGAAGCTGTGGCATCTCACCAGGGGGCAGTAGACGGTAAAAGTCCTCGATTGCGGCATCCTGGAACTTTGCTCTTAGGCCACTTGTCGCTTTGAAGCTCGATCAACTCCAGCTGAAGGTGATGGGGCACACTGCTGACATCGGTAGTGAAAGGACTGGCAAAGATGGCAAAGCCCGACTGCTGTGCTTTGAAGTCAGAGAAGCGCCGATCAAATTCATCCATTAACCGGCTCAGTTTGGTAGCCAACTTGGCACATGAAAAAACACCGGGAACTGAGGCAGAGATGTTCTGACAAGCAGAAAAGTGGGCAAGATTGTCCTGTTCCACTTGGCACTTCCATAAGTCAAGTTTAAGCTGGAAACATTGGATCATGTCGGACATCTGCGTGATGACATGGTTGCGTCCCTGCAGCTTCTTATTTCAGTTGGGCGAGATGCCTCACTTATGTCACATAACATAGCAAAATCACACAGCCAGTTTGGATCCGAACAGTTCAGCCAAGGGGTTTTCCTTTACTCTGCATGAAAACAGCAATGTCTTCCCTCAGCTCAAAAAATCGTTTGAGGACCGTTGGCTCCTACTTAGCCACCGCACTTCTGTATGGTACGGGACGTCTCCGTGCTCCGAGCCCATCTCCTGCAAGAACAGCTGGAACTGCCGGTGATTCAGGCCACGCGCCCGAATGAAGTTCACTGTTTTCGTGACTGTGGTCATTATATTATCCATCCCCAGCACCTTCCCACACAAAGCTTCTTGGTGGATAATGCAATGATAACTTATCAGAGGCGTGTGACAGTTACTTTTTTGCATTTTCTCCTTCATTAGTCCAACCAAGCCCGTTTTTACTCCACACATTGCAGGTGCACCATCTGTAGTTAATCCCACCAATTTTTCCCAGGGCAATCCAGTTTTACTCACACAGACTTCACCACCGCTCACTCACCACGCTTCATAAATATCCCGTCCAGTTGTGGTCCCATGCATGGCAGCTACATCCAAGAGCTCCTCGGTGACAGAGAGGTCCGACTTCACGCCTCTAATAAAAATGGAAAGCTGTGCCGTGTCCCTGTTGTCTGTGCTTTCATCAACAGCTAATGAAAAAGCTGTGTAACTGCGTGACTCTTCCGCCAGCTGATCTGCTAGGTTTCCTGCTAGCTCCTTGACTCCTGGTCCGCGATGGTGTTTCTTGACAAACTCACATTTTTAAAAGGCCTGCATCTGGGTCGGGCACACCTGCTCACACACCTTCAGCATACACTGCTTCACAAAGGCACCCTCTGAAAAAGACTTGGAAGTGCGGGCGATTTCTTCAGCTACAATAAAGCTAGCTTTCACAGCCGCATCGTTTTTGGCTGTGGGCTTTTGTTGAACCAAATTCTGTTGCGATCGCAGGTTGCCTTTTAACTCTTTAACTATCGCTTGTTTTTCTTGAAGGCTAACTTTAGCATACTTGGCTCCGTGTTTGGTTTCATAATGCCGACGTAGATTGTACTCTTTGATGACCGACACCGACTCAGAACACAAAAGACATACCGGTTTTTCTCCTTGTAGCACAAACATATATTCGCCTTCCCATCTTTCATGAAACAACCTTCCATCTGCGTCAACCTTTCGCTTCCTGGACATTTTGGGATCATGTGTGGATATTTCTCATGGATATTTCTGCTCAATCTCACTTGTCGCATTAATTAAACACTGTTGTGGACACAGCGATCTAGTGGCAGAATGCCGTCACTTCGCGGGTAAAATATAAAATAAATAAAACAACCTTTTTTTTTAACGACGAATCAAGCACTCGCGCGGGGAGACTCGCGCGGCAGACTCGCGCGGCAGACTCGCGCGGCAGACTCGCGGGCCACATGAAATGACGTGGCGGGCCACATGTGGCCCGCGGGCCTTGAGATTGACACATGTGATTTAAAGAGTTAAAGTTAAAGACTGAGAACAGCACAGAATCTGCATTGAATAAAGTCCTTTTATGTTAATAAATCTGAATCCAGCGGTCTTGAAGGGGTCAGAGTTAAGTGGCGTGATCACACTTAAGATGATGAGTGAATTGTTGCTAACACTGTCCACCTACGTCTCCGCTCCCTTACTGTATGGGTAACACTTTTCTTAAGGTTCCCTCTGTTCTTCCTATTTGCTCTAGGTATGTACCTGTCTGACCTGACCTACATTGACTCTGCCTACCCCTCCACCGGCAGTATCCTGGAGAACGAACAGAGGTCCAACCTGATGAACAATATCCTTAGGATCATATCAGATCTGCAGAGATCCTGCATCTGCGGTGAGCTTTGATACGCGCAAATGTATACACCCGCGTAAATACTTAGACACGCACACATGTAAAAACACAAGCACATAAAAACTCACTCATAAAAACAGTAACAGTCTTTCCTTAATGAAGTGCAAGCTGATTCAAGCTCTCTGGTTATAAAATTGTCCTGTTCTAATGGGTTTATGGTTACCTTGTGAAAATATCCAAATATGCACATCACAGATGGCTTGGCATATGGTGTTATACAGTTAGCCATTTCTCAGTTTGGATTGCAAACCTACTGAATCCGGTACCTTGCACTGAAGTATTTAGCCTACAGACTACATTGCGTGAGTAACACTAGCTTCTGCCCCTTGCCCTCTATCCCCAGACATACCAGTGTTGCCTCACGTCCAGAAGTATCTCAACTCGGTCAGATATATCGAGGAGCTGCAGAAGTTTGTGGAGGATGACAACTACAAGTAAGACACACTGACTGCAATAATCTATGAGTCCGATTTCCTGCTAGGCACACTGTAAAGAAAACCGGTATGGTCTAATGTGTTCAATGCAGACGTCACCTTAGTTGGATTTTTCCATTGAGCAACACTCGTCATGCAGAATCCTCGGGGTGTCGCCTTGAAACACGCTTTCATAGGGTTTTAAATTTGAAGTTGCGGTATAAAAAGTTTTTTTAGAAAGAGAAAAAGAGATTCATTATCCACTCTAATTGGCAGAGAGTTTACTTAAGAGCCTGTGTTTTGAGATGCATTAAGCGATGTCCCAGGGTCCCAATGTTCAACAAAGAGGATTCAACCACTGGCTATAAACCTGAACTAGCTGACCCAAGGTTATCTCCTGTCTGCAGGCTGTCCCTGAAGATCGAACCAGCCACCAGCACACCACGCGCTCACATCTCAAAAGAGGACCTTGTTGGTAAGACACAGACTTGAGCGTACATTGTTATATTTCTTCCTATGGAGGATCTGTGGACGATTGAGGCGAAATGAGCCGCTGAAGGTGAACTCACAAGGTGTTCGTTCCCTTGTTTCCTCCACACCAGGTCAGGAGGTCTCTGCCTCGCCTCTCTGTGGCCGCAAGGGAACAATAGCCCCCGAGGGCGCCAAGGTCTCGGCCACACCCCCCTCGCCCCGCAACCTGCTGCCCTACAGCCACAGGAAGAGCCACAGCCTGGGCTACAAGTCAGTACACGTCCCGGTCCGCTCCAGGGACCACAAGCCATTGTCGGATCAGGCCTTACTAGGGCTGCACAATTTGCTGGACTGAAGTCTTTTTATTTTTATAAAATGACACACTCGCAGCTCAGCAATTGCTTTATTAATACAGTTTTTTATATACAGCAGGCACCACAGTATATTAAATGAATCAATAGTCTATTAATCGCAAAGAATGATCAGAATATTGAGCTTAAAGAGCCAGTGAGCCCACTGTTTCACTGTGATTTGCTAAAATGCGTTTTGGACTGAGAGTTTTAGGAGGGGCTTGTGTTATCCCCATGGTTACAACCCACAGCAACTTTATGATACTTTTTTAGTACCGTCATTCTGTTGCTGTTATGAGTGTTATAATAAGCGATGTTGTATATGAAATCCTTCCATACGCCGTAGCGTTATACTATAGTTGTCCGGGAATCCTAATCCTGGCTCAGACACAGACATTAAATAAATCTCTGCTCAGACAGAGCATCACAATCCACACCCACCGTGGCATTATACAATAAGTGTCCGAAAAGCCAAACTTTCTCGCGGACACCAAAGTCCAAGAAAGTTGGAAAAGGTAGTCTGATGTCACGTAAAGAGTGCAACGTTCACGGGGTCCGAGGAGAAAACATAGGACTTTACCCCTTTTTTCTCGATACTGGGGAATTATTTAAGTAACTGATGAATCCATTACTGATGCATCCATTACTATATTGACGATCATATAAGATAAATGACCACATGTGAAACAAAGTCCATTAAACCATCCCAAATCTCTGGTGTGAACATGACCTCAGGCTCCCGCGGAGGAAAATGCGTACATCTGCACTGCCGAACCCCAGGACTCACCATGTCTCCCTCTGTCCGGACAGCTTCATCCACAAGATGAACACGGTGGAGTTCAAGAGCGCCACCTTCCCCAACGCGGGCTCCCGCCACCTCTTGGACGACAGTGTTATGGAGAGCCACACCCCCACCCGAGGTCAGGCGGAGAGCTCCACCCTGTCCAGCGGTATCTCCCTGGGTAAGACTGCTACACCAAGCACCCCCACCACCACAGAACTACACAGTCAGCCCATAACCACCACAGATCTACAGCAAGACTATTACCACCACAGGTGTACACTGTAAGACCATTACCACCAGAGATCCAACACTGCATGACCATTACTACTACATATCTATATTGTAAGACCCTTCACACTGTTACCCACACAGATCTATTCTGTAAGACCATTCCCCATTTTGTCATGGCCGGACCAAAATACAGAAATACAATAGTCAAAAAGAATCCCATTTTCCCTTCTCTTCTTATCAACCAGATGGTACGGTCTGATTAGTTGTACAGGCGGCAAACTTTGAGAAGGCAGACCCTGATTAGTGCAGGAGAAAATGTTACTCCCTCACACCGCCTTTCCTATAATTTTCCTGTTTTTAGGAAGCAGTGAAGGCTCCGAGCTCAGTGAGGAGATGTCGTGGCCGGCTTTTGAGAGGTAAGACCTTCCAGACAGATGCTCACAAGTTGAAGCTATTTATTAAAACATTAACATCAGCCAAAGCTAACTGAAGCTAATCTTTGTGACGACCATATAAATATCCTCAAAGATGCGTGTTAATAGAGCAGCCACTATCCCTGTTGTGACTGAATGGTTTGTGAATCCCTGGCGTCATCCAAGTGCGAGCATGAGTGAACAAAGGCACCGTCCCTAAGCTACGCCGTCATTGGCTCTTGCCATTTGGGCTGTCCCGCCTTCACACTCCACGCTGTCCGCTCGCCCTAGGCAGGGAGACGCCACACTCTCTGCTCGGGCCACCTTGAAACCCGAAACTAATTAGCCACTGTGTGAGCCGAGCGCTGACATCCCCCAGCCCTTAGTCCCACTGTGTCCATGGGCCTTGCCAAGCCCCACCGCCTCTGATACATAGTCCCATGCCCGGAACCCACCCAGCAACCATCCTAACCCTCCTCTCCAAAAACACCCACTCCCCCCCCCTCCCGGAACATTTTATTTTACTTTTTTCTTATGGACGGTATTCACAGAGGCATCATCGTAGGACAAACGCTGATCTCCCTCATAACAGCAAGTATGGGTTTGCCCTTTGTATGTAACACGGTTCGTCGACTAAACTATAGCATTAGTTTACTACGCGTGCCCTGCTCCATATAAGTGGCAGACTCCTAATTAGCCCAATGAGCCAATGCCAGTGTTTGGTCCTATGATGGCGCAGCGTCCGCAAAAAGGGTCTCTTCCATTAGAAACCCCTCTAACAACACGCAAGAACACAGAACCCTGTCACTCCATCCAGCCTTAACATCATCTTGGCCAAGAAAAGGTCTGGCTGAGCCCACACCAAAGAACCTCACACTTATCAGTGTACCGTGCCCCCCTCCCTCCCCCTATCCCATTCTGAACAGGACTCGCTTCTATCACTCTCTGGGCCCAGTGACCCGCGTGGCCCGCATCTCCTACAGAGGCGTCCTCAGGGCCAGCAGGTATAGCCAACCCGACCAGTACCAACTAAAACCCTCTCTCGGCCTCTTTCCCTGTCCCGGAGCCCCCCTGCTGACGGTGGGCGGGGGGGGGGGGGGGAGGGCGGTGTGTGGGTGTGTGTGTGTGCGGTGTGTGTGTGTGTGTGTGTTGTGGTGTGTGTGTGTGGTGTGTGTGTGAGAGATCATGCAAGACGTAGTAGTTACGCAGGTGGTGGGGGGGGTGTGTCTGTGTGTAATTGGAAAGTATTGGGTCATTATAGGTGGCTGAGGATCATAGTCTCTTAGTGCTCTTGCTCTGCTAACCCTCAATCTCTCTCCGGGCTCGCCTCTTCCTCGAGACACATGTGCATGCATGTGCCAGCTCTCTTCCACGCACACGCACACACAGACACACAAACTCGCATTCTTTTTTGTGAGGGGTTCCAAAATATTTGAAAAAAAAAAAATAGTGAGATCCATCGTTGGCCAAGCCGGCCTCACGCGTTCTTGGAATGAGAGCATAGCATCACCCTCCTCTTCCTCATCTCGTGGCCTGGGCTCAGGAAGAGTCTGAGGTCCGAGGTGAGCCAGCCAGTTCCCATGGATGTTCTGTATTAAGGCGACCATGTTGATTATTCTCTCTCGCTCTCTCTCTTTTTTTCTTTCCTTCTTTCTTTCTCCCCCCCCCCCCCACACTGGGCTTCATTTTGTGGTGTTTTAAGCACGGGAATTCCTTCTCTCCAGACGGACCCAATCTGAACGCCGCTGCGCCTCTCGTGAGCACCAAGCCGAAGGAAAACTCTAAATCGCTTAAAAATAATATTTGGTTACATCTGAACTTTATAGAGCAGGAGTCAAATCAAGGTTTTCTGTTATTGGCGAGGGGGGGCTCTGCAGATTGTGTCCGGACGACACTGTTATGTTATTTTGGTGTGTGCGTAAAAGGGTAACCAAGGAGTTCTGTGGTTACATGCTTGTGAGTTACAACATGACTCCGTTTTTCCTTTGCTGCAGCTCGGCAGAGTCTGAGGAGCTGGCTGTCCACTTGTATCCAGGAGCAGTGACGGTCCAGGGGGTCTTGAGACGCAAGACAGTCCTCAAGGAAGGCAAGAAACCCACGGTGAGACACACACGCACACCTGCACACCTGCTCTAGTGCCAGGCCTTCAAACAGAGTGGAGTAAAGATGCAGCCAGTGTCAAAAATTCATGCCGACGTATTTATTAAAATGCTTTCGACGACAAACTTAAAATCAAACCCAGGCTGTTACCCTTCATTCTCTAATCATGCGTCCAAAGGAGCCAGGAATCATTTAATTTCTTCCCCTCACCACCAAACATGTGGTTTCTTTTGGCTCTTTTTCATTTCCTCTCAGGCCTTGGTAATGTATTACTGTCTTGCTGTCGATTCGTTGAGGGCTTTAAGATATGAGGAGCTCTTTTCCAAAACGCTATAAGTCCATTTGAATAGTTTACAGGAAAATGTATTTTTTTAATGTTGCTGTTTGATTTAAAAAATCATTGTACAACATGTTCAGACTGAGTCAACAAAGCATTTTAACAGGATAAATTGAATATTAACAAAATATGTGGGTCTAGGAAAAAAAATACATTTTCCTGTAAACTATTCAAATGGACTTATAGCGTTTTGGAAAAGAGCTCCTCATATAACAAACTGCTTCCCACCGGCGTTGGACTAGGAGAGCCGCTTGAGTGCACGTCACGGGGTCCGCAGCGGCTTAGCATTGGCTTAGCAAATATGCAAACATTTGCATATTTGGATCCCACCATTGACTACAATGTAAGTTTTACCAGAGGCCTCTTGTGACATCCACCTCTCTCTAACCCCCCCCCCTCCCCCCTTCCCCCCTATCACTGCAGGTTGCCTCTTGGACAAAGTACTGGGTGGCTCTCTGCGGTGCACAGCTCTACTTCTACCCTGCCAAATCCCTCAAGGCCACTGAGAGGAAGCACGTGAGTAGCACACGCCGTCACTCACACCCGGGTGCAGGATGATGCCTTTCATGCTGATCCAAGTCCAACCCCACATCACCACTACACCCACGACTCCCAGCAGACACCCACGCAAATGCACTTTAGACCTTGACTTGGTTCTAGTTCTACATTTACAAAGAGGTGTGTGTGTGTGTGTGTGTGTGTGTGTGTGTGTGTGTGTGTGTGTGTGTGTGTGTGTGTGTGTGTGTGTGTGTGTGTGTGTGTGTGTGTGTGTGTGTGTGTGTGTGTGTGTGTGTGTGTGTGTGTGTCCTCAATCGACCCAGAAGCTTAAAGCCGGACTGATGGAGGGACAGAGTGCAGGACCTAAATGGATATAAATAAGTGGAGGGCTAGGTGGAGTTAAGTAGGGGGATTGTGGACCAGGAAAGGGGGGTATAGGCCCAGCAGGGGATAGACAGATGGTAGCATTCATTGAATAATGGAACCCATGACATCATTGCAGTCCTGTGTGTCGCTCACGGGCTAATGAGAACCTTGTGGCATCTGCAAGTTCCTTCGCACTTTGCTCTGTCTAAGCCTGAATACAAAGGAAACGCACGCCCTGGCCTTCCTGCGCTTGTCCGCCATACCCTATGAACGGCTTGTACGCAGATGCAAGGCAAAGCAGAGAGTCGGGAAATTAACTGAGTGTGTTTCCTTCCATTCTCGCGTCCCACTGCAGTTCAAGTCGACGTCTAGTAAAACCGTGTGTGTGGTTGGTCTGATGGCCATGATGACAGACGACCCAGAGCACCCCGACATCTTCCTCCTGACGGACTCGGAGAACGGTAGGGCACATACACAAATACACATAAACACAAACAAGCAAACAAACATTCACGCACGAGCTATGGGCGTGTTTGGCAGAGCTATGGGCGTGTTTGGCCGGTGGGCGTGTTTGGCCGGTGGTGGTTTGCCAAGTGGCTCCGGCTACAGATAGACTCTACTCCTTTCAGGCGTCTCAGTACCCCAACAGAGGAAAATAATGATGTTACACAAAATAGAAATCATAATTAGATATCTGTATGACATAAAACTTGATAATTGTAACATGTTCGAAAAAGAGTGGGAAAATGTTTACACTTATTTAATCCCACCCCTTCTCCGTACCTCATTGTAGTTAAGACTTCCTTAGTCATAATAATAATTATTAATAACATTTTTATTTATTATTAATATCTATTTAACTTATATATATATATATTATTTATTTTTTTAACGTATCCAAATATATAATTTTCTAAAAATAAAATGTTACTTATATGTTCGTATCAAATATATACTATTCCTTACACATTTCTCCAAAAATAAAAAAATAAATAAAAAACATTCATGAAAATATATGAATGGTTGATACTAAATATATTTTACTATCAAAATATAATTTAATTCAGAAATTCCCCCAAAAGATAATAAAAAGAAAACAACTAAATAAATAAACAATAAAAAATTAACACACAATGAAAATCAAACACCTTCATCCTTGTACCCTGTGATAATCATTTCCTTTAACCTCTTCTTGAATAGTTTTAAGTTTGGACATTGCTTGAGCTATTCCATGCACCGAACCGTGACGTCTGTACCGATTCAATACGAATACATGTATCGTTACCCCCCCTTATGAGTTGACCGCCATGGGCATTCCCCATTACGTCGCTGTTTTATAAATAAAAAGCTAATTTTACCTTGAAAAACGCAAAGACCATATTTTGTTGCTCTTATTGAGTTTCTGTTTTTGTTGAATTTCTTGTATTTTTTCGTCTGAAACACTTGCAAAGCAAGAAATTTTTCGACAATATTCCGAGTTTGAGATCTCAATCATGGGATTTTACCCAATATCCCTAGATAGCGAACCAATCAAATTGCGGCATCGTCGAAGGTTCACGTGTAGCATATACTAAACACATACATGTATGCGCACGCACACGGAGGCACACACACAGAGACACGAAGGCACACACACACACACATTTTAACACACACACACACACACACACACACACACACACACACACACACACACACACACACACACACACACACACACACACACACACACACACACACACACACACACACACACAGAACAGAAGAGAGGGATACAAACACACGTTTCTTTTCAACATGGGTGCACAACGTCTTCATTGGGTGCCAACTATGACTGCTTCTTCAGTACTCTGCGCTCTTCTCACCCATTGACTCGGCACTGTGAAACGTATTGGTTGTGCACTAGGGCTGTCAACGAATATTCGAGATTCGAATATTCGTTCGAAATGTATCCAAAAACGCGAATTCGAACGTGAAAATTAATATTCGAATGTGAAAAAAGACTCCCCCCAGCTCTTCAGTGCGCTCGGAGCGCGTCTTTTCCTCCGCTGGCAACATTGTAAACAAAAAGAGATCAGCCTTGGCACCCTCCAACGTAGACTATCTGGTCTTTTTGGCGAATAACTTGTGAGCGCGACGGTGGCAATGCACTAATATGACAGAGTAAATTGCAGTCATTTGTTTTGTTTGTTTTTTTCGCTGTTTTTTGTTTTAAGAATGTTAGAAGCCAGCTTGTTTTCGTTTAAGTTCTTCAATTTTAAGGACGTGTTTGTAAAAGTTTGTGATTTTTTAAATTGTAGGATATTATTACTATTACTATATGTTCACTTGCTCGGAGCACTCCTTGTCGTTAAAAAAAATATTTTGCGCAGAGTTTAGGTGGGAGAACGGGACATTGATTGTTGTTAACTTCTTTGTGAAGCACTATTTTGTTAACGTTGTAAATGTGTTTAAATAAATTATCAATGATGTAGGCCTATCTTTGGGTTGTTTTGTCCCGGGTTCGAATTAGGCTATAACTTATAACACCAAGCAAGCCGCACTCGCTGTGTAGGGCACATTGTGGACTGAGCATGCAAGCCAATTTCATTACTGCATAGCGTGGGTTAGGTGCAAGTAGGCTATATCTGGAATTCCCCAAACCGATTTATTTGGTTTCTGCGGGGGGGAAAAAGAAAATCCTGCGACACACTTAGCAAACAATAAAGGCAGTGAGGCGCAGTTGTCCATCTTAGTTAAATTGTCTCACATTCAAAAAGCCCTTTCCCACTCCGCAGATGACGGGGAAGCAGTGCTGCTTGCGATGATCATTCTTATAGCCTAATGTTTTTTTTTTCATTGAGAATAACCCAGCAGTTTAGCCACGGTTGCACTACATTACAAAATCTTATAGCCTACGTTCATCATTTTTGTTCCTGGCGATTTCAATTGGTTGTCTGTGCAAGACAACAGACATGGACATTTATTCATTCTTATTCACAACTGTTCTGAGCTGGACTTACACAGGCTATGCCATTCAATAAGCATCCGAAGTAGAGCTCAGGGAGCTAGTAGTCTGGCTGGTGAAAGCTGCTATAACGCAATGTTCTCGGCAAAGTCCGAGACAGCTTTTTTTTTTCATGAATCCAAACGGTGCATAGTGCTGGCCCTTTCGCTGCCATGGTGGAAGACGTAGGCGACATGCATTTTTTTCTTTATCGATTTTAATAGGCCTTCTCGATAAATGGTAAGCAAAGCAAGGAACGTTACCACTAGCATACTTTGTAACATTCAGAAGCGGGCGTCTTCTTCAGATTACTATAGTTTGCGCGCTTGCAGGTGTGGTGGTGAAATGCAAGCCATACAAAGTTGTGGCTTTTCATGATTAGGCCTCCACGTTACTGGGCTGTTTTATAGGATATTATATATATCCCACTAATTTGAACCATGGTTTTGTCGCATTATTGACATATTGACGGCAACTGCGTAAAATAGGCAACCAGATATTCGAATAGTTCGAATTCGTGATTTTTTTCCAAACGAACATTCAAATGTCATTTTTGAGCAATTTTGACAGCCCTATTGTGCACAAGGCTCAACCGGATTATAATTTCTGAGTGAGTCATGGTGGTGATTTCCATGAAATTGACTCGGGTGACAGATTGAGGTTTCCTCTGACTGAGTTTCCTTTCCCTTGCCCAGGTAACACCTACAAGTATCAGGCAGGAAGTCGAACCAATGCCACAATGTGGTTCAAACATCTGAGCACGGCTTGTCAGAGCAACAGGCAGCAGGTAGGTGTAAAGACACGCAAGCACGCACGCACGCACGTGCGCACACACAGAGGAACAAACGCTCTCTTCCGTGCCCACCACAGGTGCCAGCCAATCTGATGTCATTTGAGTGACCGACAAAAATGATGGTGGTCGAGGAGCAGGATGAGGAGGAGGAGGAAGTCCCCCTGTGATGAAAAGCCAGCAGCAGGAGGTGCAGGACTAGAAGACAGCCCCCTAGGATGAACAAAAAGCAAGCTGAGGCGTGGGAGGACGGGGCTGTTGTCTCAGTAGTGGGAGTAGTTCACTGCCATGAGTCCCCAACGCCGCAACCCTGCGTCCAGTCCACGCCCCCCCACCCCCCCCTTGTGCCGGCCTCTCTGCAATCGTCTCCCGCCACCACTGCCTTAACCAGAGACCGTCCCTTCCTGTCCCCCTCCTCCCCAACGCCACGTGTCTGTGAGACGAGTGCGGCTGACATGGCTGTATTCAACTACTGAACAAGGACCTGTACCACTACTTCTTCTGTTGCCCTCTCTGGCTCTCCAGCAGCTCTCTGTTCTCTGCCCTCCCCTCCTTCCTAGCCCCTGTGAGCACTAGGAGTGGAAGCGTTTTGGACTCCTGTTCCTCACCCCCACACGGCCTGCTCCGGGTGACGGTCAGAAATGAGGGAGGGAACCTTTTCTTTGTTGTTGTTTTCTTTTCATCTTACTGACACCTTGCTCCTATGAAATAGAGTGTCGACAGAAAGAGGAGCTGGACCCTTGCCTCATTTAATCCACACACACACACACACACACACACACACACACACACACACACACACACACACACACACACACACACACACACACACACACACACACACACACACACACACACACACACACACACACACACACACACACACACACGAAAAAAATACACACACACGAAAAAAATACACACACAACACAAAAACACACACACACACACGAAAAAAATACACACACACACACGAAAAAAATACACACACACACAACCACACACACGAAAAAAATACACACACACACACACACGAAAAAAATACACACTCACACGAAAAAAAATACACACACTCACACGAAAAAAAATACACACACTCACACGAAAAAAATACACACACTCACACGAAAAAAATACACACACACACTGGACCAACCTGTTGGCCTGGAGTTAGTTGCTTTCTTCTTTATTTTGACATTATTTAATGTACACTTATCACATTCTTGGTGACCATTGCTCACAGATTTAATTTGCCAACTTTCTGTGCTCACACACACTCAAGCCTATTTGATGGCTGTATCATACACAAAAGGGCTCTGATTCTCAAAGAATTCCAGCAGAAACAGCCTCTCTGATGTGTCATGTATATTTTATTACGGAGTTCTTACGCCTCCCATGTCAGGTACTCGTGCAGAGTTTAGCAGGAGCAATGGTTGCTTTGGTTACGCATTAGTTGGTTTTATATTAGTAGCATAACCCCGGGAACTAGGCTAAGCTTTTCCATTGTTGTGATAGACTTGCATTTCCATTTCAAGTCTGTTTTCTTCTTATCAAATCGCTTCATTCAACACACACATACACGCGCGTTGTAAACACTAATGACTTTAAAGCTGTGAAAGAGACAAAGTGAGCGACAAGTGAGACTGCATGACCGAGCCTCTGATCTCTTCATTGGGCCGCTTTGAGCACAGCGGCAGCCCACAGGCTGGAGCACACGGTCAAAGCCGTCTTCTGGAGCCACGGACCATGCATTTCAACCCTGCTCGTTGTTGTGAATGTGTTGTAGCGTTACATTTATTTGGGAGGCTTGTTTTTGGTGTTTATTGCTTGTCGGTTTGGTTTTTTTTAAGGCGGGTGGGAACGTTTCGCAGTATTACGACGTAGACGGCTTGCACCCGCCACGGTAGTTTTGTCTGTTACATTTTTATCGTCTATATTATTTGGTATTATTTGGTCAAATGTCGTTTTTGTTTTGTTTCTTCAGTTTTGTACCTTTTTTTTTCAATTTTATTTTACTTGTTATATTATATTTCTAGAACGCTTGAGCCCTTCCTCGGTACTGATCTGAAAGCCTCCTATCTCTGTGTTTGGCCCTGGACGAGCATGAGCTGCTTGGCTCTTGCCAGTGCCAAGCAATACCACTTTGCGCATCACAGGGTTCAGTATGATGGAGGGTCATTGAAGGGCCATGGGGTAAGGAGCGAGGAAAACACGGGAGGAGTGACGGCGTGCAACATATCCAGTAACCCCATTCATAGAGGAAAGCGTTAACACCTTGATGTGACCTAATCCTAAAATATGAACAAGAGGAACAAATCTATTTTAAAGAACTGTAAATTAGTGTTCTACAGGACAATGGTTGAGCGCCACTCCTCTGTTTGATTCAATCAGCTGTTTACATTGTATGTTTACACAGTCGTTGGCCCAAAGTCCCAATCTTTTCTTTCTCTCTCTCAACACATTGGGTATCTACCCACATACACAGAATCCTGGTCATATAGAGCTCTCTTTGTCATTGTACCCACAGTCGCGGAAGAAATTAAGTTATTGCTGTTGTTCACTGTATAATTAGTATTAAATGAGAGCCCCCCTTTCGGTTGAGTAATGTTTGTGGAACTCCCCACTGACTCTAGAAGCAGTTGAAATGATCACATGACCTCTGGCCAAGCCAAATAGGACTGATCTGCACTGGCCAAAGAAAGAGTATTCTTCTTATCTGATGTGTTTAAGTAACCACTCCTTGACAGGGTATGTGGGGGTGTGGCGGGACCAGCACAACCCTGTCTTATTACAGGGACTTTGGGGAGGAGAGTAGCGTGGTTTTCAATGCAGAGCTCAGTGTACTCTGTATTCCGAGTTTTCCTATTGGAGAGAATGTAAGGGGGGGGGGGGTTAACCTGGGGATGAATGAGTTGGCGATCCAAAGAAGAGGGAGGACAATTGTGCAGCATGTGTGTGCGTTTAGTATTTGCAGACGTTGTCTCGGTTTTTAGAAGATATTTAAGCCAGTTTTGCGTTCGCTTTATCGTTGCAGTTGGTCATAGGAGTGACTCTACCCATGCCAATGGTGGCTTCAAGTCAACCTTTTTTGTACTGCATAGGCTATTGGAGTGAGGGGAACACTTGATTAAAAGAAAAAAGACGTTTGGCGACGCAATCAAAGTGGAACAAAAACCGCCTTTTAAAAAACAAAAGATAAAAAGGAGCAGAGCAGAGACACAGCTTTTTTAATTGCCAAAACCCCATGAACCTGGTTGGTTCAAATGATTGATGGGATTTAGCCAAGGGTACAATTGGAAGGTACTGTGTTTACCATGTAAGGGGGATTACGGTCAACAGGGGGGGTGGGTGTTATTTAAGAGCAGCTGTCCCTCTTCCCCTGTCTGCCAAGGCCGGTTGTTGGCAAGATGTTGTGTTGAAATTGTGATGGAGGGCCGAGAACGGGCGGGAATGGGCGACCTACCTCAGACTCAGTTAAAACCATGAGCTGGAGGTTCCTAATATGAAGGTTGGACTGGAGGTGTATTAAGTAAGGGATAATGCCCGAGAGGTGTCCATTATCAGGAATTAATGGACGACGCGGAGAGGAGAGGCGTAAATTAAGACCATTCATTTATATTTTCATGCGTTTTACAATCCAAATATCAAGTTTTTCACAAGCCATAACTTTGTTTCCCTGGTAACGCATGAGGGTTTGACTAATTCCTCGAACAACCATTACCCTCCCGTAAGGTTCTTATGAAACGGATCGTTGTTCACTACTCCAGTAATTAGGACGGACTTTAGCTACGACTTGGCAACGGGAGGTATTCTAGTCCGTCGACTTTGACTGCGTTCCCGTTACTATGGTTACTCATTTTTTGAGACGGGCTGATACGATACGCCAGCTAGCGCATTGATTGAGAACGGTGAACAGACAACTTGACTGGAACTACTTAACAGGTGTCCGTATATCAGGAGTTAATGCACACCCTGCAGCCAATCAGTATCGAGCATTCCCCCAGACCGTGGTATAACTCTTTAATACGCTCTCAAATGAACCTCGGACTCGGCAGGTTTATGGGGTGCGCGACAGTTGCTGTTTACATAATGAAGTTAGCAACCCTCCATCTGGACTTGGTTGATTTGTTGAAATCAACCTTTTCCTAATCTCGAGTTGTTTGGTTTGCTTTCTGATATGTTACGCGAGTTTACAATGTTTCTTTTTTTTCCGTTATGAAGTCAACATAGTGGAAGCATTAAGCGTTAAACTTCGCCAATGTTAGTGCTATAGGTCAACCGTGTGTGGGCGACGGGGAGCTGATGCGTTTGTAATTTCAGTGCTATTTCCAACTGTCACGATGACTTCCTTAATGAATGTGCATCTTCATGCTCGTAAGGAAACGTCCTTGAGGAAATTTGGCATACTACGCCACAAAGATTAATTGTATGCTTATGACGGAGATCAGTGCCTTGATCGGGTTGTTGAAAAGGCATTAGTTTTGTAACTTAAAAAAAAAGAAGAATTTCCTGTTAGGCCTACAATGTTACAGAAAATCCCTTATTGTACTCTTGAACTTCTGTGCTTCCTATTATTGAACCATTCTGTCTAGAAATGCACAACTACTAACTGTTTACTTTCCGGGTAAAGTAAGGACATGATGTCAGTGGACCAGCCTTCTCGACGAGGAAGGGGGTTTGCTCGCCACGACGTGATGAATTTGTGTTCTAGGACATGTTGAGAGATTGAACCAGCAATTCAGCAGACTTTTTGTTTGTATTTTCTTCACACCCTCATTTTTGCACTGGTAACATTTGCAGTTTGTTATAGACATGTCTAGATGTGTTGCACCTTTTATCATTTTCCCGTACCTCGCGAATGTGTCCTCATTACCCATGTCCATGGCTGGGGCCCCAGCACTATGACCTCTGACCTGAGCGATGTGCCCCCAAGCATAACGACTAAGAACCAATAAACTCTGCCCTTTTTTTTACTCAGAACTGAACTTTTTTGTTTGTTTGTGTGGCAGAGTATTTTTATGGTCTGAATGGGTCGACTGTGCAATAAAAACTAGCGGTTGGTATTTGGGACAGGATTTTAATGGTGAAATACCTCCATCTACCGATTAAACGGGGAAATTGCACTCTAAAATCGCCATTAAGGAAGCGGTTCGGAAGTGGACACGCCAGGCCAAGGAAGAAACCCATGGAAAGGCTGCTACCAAAGGGATGCGAAAGAATATACGTACTTGCAGCAGTATGGCCCAATTTTTTACAATTTGTAGTTTTGTAGCTCTGACTATTTTGTAGGTGTTTCGTTTCCAAACGCGAAGCCACTGGGTTTAAGGTAAGTGTGTTCCGTAGTCCCTAAACATCCCGACGCTATAGCTAGCTTGCTATAATTGCTAACCTGTACAACAAGGTGTGCATGGAGGTTCGTCGTCAAGCACTGTCCACGTCGTATGGACGTAAAAACATTAACATTAAAGACCACAGAGTGTCCGATTGTACACACAACGTTGGAAGTCGTTGAAGGGTTTTATCTTTGTAGACACGTCCACGTCACCTTTCAACGTAACGTTGAACGAATGTTTGACTTGAGTGCTGAACGACCCACCGTGAAAGACCAATTGTACGGCAGAGGCGGCCAATGCCTGCGTGGCCGGATCTGTCTATAACGAGGCAAGAAAGCAAGTTTGTTTCCGCGAACCAGCCGGTAGTCATCGTATTTGGTTGATCTAGGACAGGACTTGAGCCTCCACTCCAGTGTCAGTTAGGTGACACCAGACGTTGGCGCGTGTGAGACACTGTCTGAGGTGTGGGCTACACCTCAAATAGTGTACCGGGCCACATGGAAGTTAGGATCACTACTGCCATAATTCCGATCAATCAAGCGGGCACAGCCAGGAGCTGGGACGATTTTGTTTCCTGTATTCAGAAAATGTTGAGCTTGTCAAGCAATTTTGCGATGACAAGCGCCCCTATATCCTCTACAAGGGAAAATAGGGGCTTTCCTAAGTGAAAAGGGTTTGGTTTAGTGATAATATCGGTCTTTACCCCTAGTCGTCGGTATGGGAAGAACCCACAGTGCGGGGATGAAACAGTGCCTTGTACTGAGAATATTGCAGGGCTCGAACAAATCAATGGAAGTACAATACTGAGCATTGAATGAATGCTGCATTCAGAATCAGCTTTATCGGCCAGGTTTGCGTAATCAAACAAGGAATTTGACTTCGGCAACCATTTGCTCTCCAAGTACAACATTCACTACACATTAAAAATACTGTTAAGTAAACAGTATTACAAATTTACAAAACGAATTCACAACAATTCAAGAGATGTTAGAAATGGTGCAATCAGTCAGATTAAGATTAAAAAAAATAATATATATACACGGTCAGATTTAAGATTACAATATAATATAAATACAGTGCAAGGCAGGTCAGTGCAGAGGTAGTGTTAACAATATTTGAAATGTAAGTTTGAGAGATATACATGTGGTACATCACAATTGTTAATGGACCTTATTCAGCGACAGGATGTGGGAGTTCATGGTGTCTTACCACGTCACATGCGTACACAATGACCGTATCACAATAGCTGTCATAAGAAATGTTATGCCTCCTTAATAGCTAATAATATATGGCTGATGTGTATTGGTTTCTGTGCATGTGTAGTTTGTTTTTCTGATGGTACATTTGCTCTGACCAGGTCTTTCTGCTTCAGTTACTTATGCTGGGCACTGGGCAGGCTTCCACTGTGCTGCAGTACTGGGTCACTTCCTGCCCCAAAGGGAAAACAGACAAGAGGGGCAGCAAAAAAAAAATCTATCAGCCGGAATGCTATGCATATTATTGACTGTACATTTCTACCCTCTGTTTCCGTTTTCTTTCCTCCCAGGCTTTCCTGCTTCCTCGTCCACCTTCTTTCTCACCTCCTCTCAACTTTGACTTAAGTCCACCTAGCTCTGGTTTCCAGGCGCCGGTCTCCCATCCTTCCAAGGGACGTTTGTGTCAGTGAGGGGAGGGGGGTGCAGGCAGGAGAAGGACAGTGTCATGTTGGTTGTCATTCGCCGTGGGTGAAGAGGAGGAGGGATTTACAGGGGGGGGCACGTGCGTCGCCAAAGGCCGATCTTGGCTGGTTTCAGCTGACATGAAGCTCAAACAGCGAGTGGTGCTGCTGGTCGCCTTGCTGCTGCTGCTGGGCCTGGGCAAGATCTTCCTGCTGGACGGAAGTGAGGGCACCGCGGCCAGCCGCAGAGACCTCCGGGCATTTCGCAAGGTCAGCGAAAGGACAGCATTTTCACCAATGCAAACACAGACAGACAGCCATGTGCCTCAGCATAAAGTATGAGGGTTAGCATCTGTGTGTGTGTGTGTGTGTGTGTGTGTGTGTGTGTGTGTGTGTGTGTGTGTGTGTGTGTGTGTGTGTGTGTGTGTGTGTGTGTGTGTGTGTGTGTGTGTGTGTGTGTGTGTGTGTGTGTGTGTGCCCGTTTTTTTCTGTGTGCATCTCCAGATGGAGGCGGGCCTGACGCTGTCCCGTACCGCCCGGCTGACCCACACGCTTCAGTCTCCCTGGGAGATCGCCAGCCAGTGGGTGGGCCCGCGGGAGGTGTACCCTGAGGAGACCCCTGAGCTAGCGGCCGTGCTCACGTCCCTCAGCACGGCCAGGATCGAGCGGGCCGATGTGGGCTACAAGGGCACCCAGCTCAAGGCTCTGCTGGTGCTGGACGGCGGGCAGAAGGTGGTCTTCAAGCCCAAGAGGTGGGTGGTAGTGGTATTTTTTGCCTTAACAGGCAACCCTCTTCTTTCTTCCAATTTCCAGTTGACGCCTGTCCAGGTAAATTGGCTGCATAACACATCACATTTTACTATCGCCTTGACGGGTTGCAAGGTATTTATGTGATCTTAGTACTGCAGTATTTTCCACTCTGCCACCTTCCCCGTCATAGCAGAGAAGCTCTCAATAGGGGGGTGAGGACCTCCTGGAGGTAGCGGGTGGCATGTCCGTGGTAGCGCTGGTGGGTGAGGAGGGAGATCTTGTATTCAATTCTGAATGTGACAGGGAGGCAGTGAAGGGATTTTAGGATGGGGGTGATGTGTTCATATTTGCGCACCCTCATCAGGATCCTGGCAGCGCTGTTTTGTATGTACTGGAGCTTCTGGATGCTCTTGCCAGAGATTGTATTGCAGTAATCCAACCTGGAGGAGAAAAAGGCGTGGAAGAGGCTCTTTGCTTCTGCCTGTGTGAGTGTAGGCCGGAGTTTGGCAATGTTTTTAAGAATGGTGGTAGAATGCGAGAGAATGCGGTCTTGCGGAGGTGATTGATGTGGGTGTCATAGTTCAGTTGTTGGTCCATTTTAATACCCATGTTGGTGACGGATGAGGAAGGGGGGAATGTTTTGGCCAGAGAAAGTGATATTGGTGATGTGGGAGGAGCGGAGCTGATGTGGTGTGCCAATGAGGATGGCTTCTGTTTTAGAGCTGTTTAATTGAAGAAAGTTGAGTCGAGTGTGTGTCCCCTGACTTGTGTGGTGACATCGACATTGTTGAGGGAGTTCAGTAGCTGAAGAAAATCAGCAGCGGAATGACATGAGGGGGTGTCGACATGAATATTTAAATCTCCCAGAATTATGGTGTTTGCAGATGTAGTACAGAGTGTTGTGAGGAGATCAGACATTTCCGGCATGAAAGCAGAGTTGGGTTTTGGGGGCCGGTAGATGAGGAGCACAATCTCTCTGGTAACAATTGAAAAAAAGGGCAAAGTTTAAAAAGAATTTTAGAAAGTGTATTTAAGATTTAGCAGAAAGCTAAAGCAAACATAAATGTCTTCAGTCTTTTCAGAGTCAGAGTTGGGGCAAGTCTTAAATCCTCAGGGAGTTTATTCCAGCTACTGTATTTGTTGCATAGTAACTAAATCCTGCTTTCCCATGTTTTGTGTTTACTCTGGGGATAATTAACAGATTGGTCTCAGAAGATCTTAGGGCTCTAGAAGCCTTATAGAGTGGAAGCATATCAGTTAAATAATTTGGCCCTAAAAATGTAGGGATCTATTGGTTAGCAACATGATTTTAAAATAAATTCTCTGACCTAAAGGAAGCTAATCTAATGATTTAATAATTAGTGTAATATGGTTTTTTTTTTGGTCTTTGTTAGAACTCTAGCAGCAGCATTCTGAAGAAGCTGAAGTTTCCTTAGAGGTTTGGGAGACCTGTAAGGAGACCATTGCAGTAATCAAGCTCAATAGTGATCAAGGCATGTTTATTTTATTTATAAAAGTTTTTGTCTTGCTACATTTTTAAGGTGATAATATGCAGATTTTGTACCTGATTTGTTGTGAGTGCCAAAATGTAAATCTGATTTTTGTTAACCCCTAGATTTCTGGCTTTGATTGAGGTTTTCAGGGAGAGAGAGTGAAGGTGTTGGGTTACTCTAAGCCTGGAAATTTCGGCACATCCAGTCTCTGACTTGCTCAATGCACTGGCACAGCAGATCTGTGGGCCAATAGTCGATTCGGTGCTAGCTCTACATAGATTTATGTGTCATCAGCATAGCAATGATGGTCAATATTGTTATTTTGCATGATTTGGCCCAGTGGGAGCATGTAGATGTTAAATAAAGTTGGTCCTAATATCGAACAGTGTGGGACTCTACATGTCACGTTGGTTGATTCTGACACAGAGTTGACAATGGAAACAAAGTCGTTCCTATTCTGTAGGTAGGACCTAAACCAATTTAAGACTTTACCTGAAAGCTCCACCCAGTTTTCTAATTTGTACAAAAGTATTGTATGGTCTACAGTGTCGAATGCAGCACAGAGGTCTAGTAGCATTAGTATTGAGGTTTTGCCAGTCTGTGTTAAGACGGCTGCATTGACAACGTTAATAAGGGTGGTCTCGGTGCTTTTAAAGGGTTGAAATCCTTATTGAAGGTGTCATAACATCAAGTTGATGCCAGGAAGTGATTACATTTGCTGTAGGACAACTTTCTCAATGGTTTTACTTATGAAGGGTAGATTTTATATTGTTCTGTAGTTGTTAATAATAGAGGCATCTATGCGCCGCTTTTTTAAAAGGGGTTTAATAATTGCAGATTTCAAGGCTTTTGGGAAATTGCCTGATGGAGAGAGTTGTTAACTATTTGCAAAAAACTGTTTCCACAGGAGTTTTAGAGTCTATGTTAGGCCATGTTACTTTTGCCTGAACAGGGTGGTAGTCCAACATTTTTGTTTGAAGTGGAGATATATTGATAGCAAGCAAGTTCTGACTTTATTCTCTGAATTCTGAGAAAAAAGTCAGAATTCTGACAATAAAGTCAGAACTACGGGTACCTGTAAGGACCAACCTCCTTTGGAGAGACACTTGTGAAACTGGCACCAAAGCAACACAGGTTCCAGTTTCACTCTCCTTTTGGTCTTCCATTAACAAAATGGCTTCTTCTAGAACCCCTCAAACCCGCAAGAAGTCGCTATAGGTGGGTAAAGATATGAAATAAAGGCACCTTACCCTTAAAAAAATTGCAACAAAAGGTTTCTCAACTGTTTTTTGTAGTTTTGGGTGTCCTGAATAACGTACTAAAAGTCTACCAAAATCTGACCACTCGAAAGCTATTATTTTCAAGATTAAAATAGCTTAACTCCTTCATTATTTATCCTAGACAAGTACTTTTTTCTGTCTAACCCTATGTTTTTGGGGCCTAGAAATCCATTGGACTAATGCCATAATCGTTTGCGTTTCAGGCGTACACACGAATCCTAACACGTAACCGCATAGGTCCGGATAGATTTGAAACCACCTCCTAGGGTGGTTTCAGAAATGTGCGGTTTCTGGCACCGGATTCGCCGGCTCTGTCTGGACGGTCAGCCGAAACGCACAAGACGTATGCGGTTTCACCAAAAAATCGGCCTTGTGAGGACGGGGCCTTAGAAGGCGAACACGCGTTCACCAAGACGGGGAGACGGCGCCGGGCGACTTACGCCACTATTTAAACTTTAAACGTTTGAATTAACAGTATCAGACTGTTTCTTTTACATGTTTACAACTGAACAAGGCTGGGAGATTTTGTTAATATGCACATTAATGTTTGAACATCGTTACCATGGCAGTGAACGGAGTTGTCAGAACGCTTAATAAAGTTTGACGTCTTTATCTGACTGTTGTTGACATTCCCTTTCGCACGGCTCCATCCAGTCGATGCATAACGCAACCCCAGTCAAACGTTTGACTGCAGTATCTTCTATTCTATGCGCCCTATAATCCGGTGCGCCTTATAGTGCGGAAAATACGGTAATGGTAGCATGACCATGAGTGCTGGAGAGACTTGCAAAATCTGTCATGAAGAATTAAAAGATGCCTCTGCTGTCCGTCAGAAGGGAGCTGATGGAATAAATAGTGCAAGTGTGCAAAGAGGGGATGACATAGCCATTTCAGCTGGTGAAAAAATACACATAAAATGTCGAGAGCAGTACATAAATCCCAAAAACATTAAATTCCAATAAATAACTAAAGTTAAGCCGCCAAAGAGAAGTGCCAGAGTAGCAACTAGTCCTTTCAACAGCAAAACTGACTGTCTATTCTGTGGGGCTACAGTGTCAGTGACACATTGGAGTGCAGACAGATGCATTTGTGAAGTCCGTTCTTGAGTCTTGTGACAATCGCTAAGATGAATGGGCCTCCACTGTGAAAGGCAGAATTTATTTTTATGGCTGTGATCTACATGCTGCGGACAGTATTTACCATCAGATATGTAGTGTTAATTTCCGTACTGGGAAACCACTACCATTACAGTCCCAGAATGTCCCAGAGGCAAAGCGTAGAAAGTCTGGCCGGCCCAAAAGCGAAGATCAGGAGCAGACATTCATGAAGGTTTGCTCTTACCTTGAGAATAATGACAAGGAACAGTTGACAGTTACACATTTGTACGATAAAATGAAGGAATTTATGACAAATACTGATTCCGAACCATTTGGAAAGTCATACCTCAAGTCAAAGCTAAAAGAAAAGTATGGGGTACATTTTGCTGAAACGGAAGGCCTCCAAAACTTGGTGACAATGAAGGAAAAGACATCACAGATACTGAGATCTTATTTCAATGCCCAAGCAAAGGACGAGGAATCACAGAAACAAGTGATCATTGACAGCAGCACGATTGATTAAAAGTGATATCAAGTCCAATGTCGCATCCCTTACCAATGAATATCTAAGTGCAAAGTCGCTTAAGCTTGATTATGCCCTTTCATTTGTTCCTGGAACTTTGGGGACATTGTTAAATTGTCTTTTTGTAGGTAAGGAGACAAACCGAAAGGTTGCGACAATTGGTCAGGCAATTGTCCAAGCAGTCTGGCCACGTGACATTGTAGCTCCCTTACAACTTGGTCTGGCAGTGCAGGTACACCATTTGTATCGGTCACGATTCCTTGTGGACACCCTTCATGGGATGGGATTTAGTACATCGTATAATGAAGTATTGCGTTTTGAAAAGAATGCAACTTCAATTACCCCTGATAAGTTAGCGGATGACATAGATTTGCTGGACATAGCACTTCTTTTTGCCGGTGACAACGTTGACCACAATATTCTTACCATTGATGGCAGGGGGACTTTCCACGGAATGGGTATTGTAGCAGCACTCACACCAGGGCGAAAGAAGGATTGTGTCATTCCAAGGAGACAAATTACTAACCTGGATTTTTTAGAGAAGAATAAAATTCCAATCATCGAACATCAATTTGCGAAACATGTACGCAAAAACATTGTGTTCAAAAAACTCCCTGATTTAGTCAACCGTGATAGGACAGTTGATGTACTGTGGGAGCTCTCACTCAACTTCAAACAAGAAACCCCTGGGTGGCAGGGAATAATGCATATCATTCACCGAGGACAAGAACACCCAGGCCAATCATCTGTTGTGTTCTTGCCTATGATTGACTTGTACTCTGGGGACAAGACATGCATTTTATCTACGCTAAATTTCATTCGTGATCTTGCCATCAAACACCATGTCCCACCTATTATCACATTTGATCAGCCACTCTACTGGAAAGCTGCAGAGATCATCATGGATGCACCAGAGAGTAGCCAGCTTAAAAGCATTGTGTTGATGCTTGGATGTTTCCCCACATTCATGAACCTACTTGATGCAATTGGAACACTGATGGAAGGCTCAGGACTCATGAAAAGTTGCCTATGGCTCAAATGCAGTCCAACATATGATGTCTGGAAAATCAGTACAACAAGCTTTCCGTGGACATCTGCTGATGGACAGATGTATTAATGACCTAGTGTCGGATCTGCTGGAGGATAACCCAGTTTCAGTCACTGATTGATGAGGCAGAAGAAATGTACTCGTCCTTAGTAGCAAAAGAGACAACTTTGGAGAGTGCAGTAGCATCGGACATGTTGACACTAGGGCTGCTGCGGTGTGGACATTTTCACACCGAGTAATACACTCGTGTCAACACCGGTATAAACTTTGAAACTAGGTCAACCGCCATCTTCTCCGTCAACTCTCCTCTGACACTCGGTGACGCCGTCTGGCAGCGCGACAATTCTCGGTGACAGCGTCTTATAACGTTCTATGTATAATAGTATAATTTTTATCTATAATATCACGGCCGAAAGCTCTGTGTGCCCCCGGATGGCCGTAGCGCGGGGAGCTCTCGAGGGGATTGGGCTTTGCGGGGTTCGTTTACCTGCGTTGCTATGGTTACCGGTCTTTTAAGAAAGCGCGCCAATTATCTTCCGCCCAGAACTGTTGCCTATTCTACACATTTAAATTTTCTTAATTATATTATTAATTTTTACTGAATTTCTTTTTTTATTACTGAAAAATAATAATAATAAAAACCCGGTGTTGCCGGTGTGTAACACCAATCGGTGTAGGCCTCAACACCGGTAATACCGTATACCGCGGCAACCCTAGTTGACACAAATCAAAGAAAAAATTGACAATAAGAAGGCAGAACTCGGCACGAGGTCCAAAACCAGTCGGCTGTGGCTGAACTATCAAAAGATGCTACAGACGGCAAGAGCGCTGATCAAAGCAGATGGGTGAGTCAACCATCCAGACCTGTGCGAATGGGTTTTTGCTCCCTAATCAAGCAAAGAATGTCATAGAGGACCTTGGGAGAAAGGTGATGGCAGTTATGCAGTTATGCAGATTCAATTGCATCTTTGCGCTACAAACTTCTTAGCAAGAAAATTGTGTCTGCCACATAATTTGTTAGCCCAGAACATCTCCCTCCTATAGAGCATTCGACTAAATATCACTGCCAAAGAGTTTATTACCAGATCATGGTATGGACCCACATGGAGAGTGACATGAATCCATTGGAATGGGGATGGAAATTGGAGGACAATCACTTTGTGCCAATTATGACCGACAAAACTGCTGCCCCAGAAAACCTCCTGCATTTGGTCCATTGTAATTGCAAAACTGCCTGCCAAACAAAATGGTGTAGTTGCAGACGATACGGACTGCCATCATGCATGCCTGCTTGTGGACCATGCCAAGTCAAAAATTGTGAGAATCAGGATAATCAACCTTTATGGGAGGAAGAGTGTGACAACTAATTGTAAATCTTGTGCAGATCAAAGAAAAAAAAATACAAAATGCAAGAGCAGGAATGAAAAAGAAAATAAAGAAAGAAAATAGGGGTTAGTGGTACTGAGCCTTCACGTGGCGGCCCTGTTTTGACTAATTTCACAGTACCACACAGTAACACATTCATGCACAACATAATTGCTTCAACATAATTTGAACTGTATAATTAAAATCACCAATGCTGGGCAAATTATGGCATGTTGAAAAAGGACCATGTCCATTTATTTTGAAAAACGTTTTTCCTTTCTAACATAAATAACCATTTTTAATACATTGTTGTACTGATAATCACTTCACTATACTTTATGTAAGCTAATTGGATTCCTAGATAACCAAAACATAGGGTTAGACACCAAAATTACTTGTCTAGGATGAGGAGTAATGATCTTAATAAAAAAAAAAAACACCTTTCGAGTGGTCAGATTATTCAGAACACCCAATACTACAAAAAACAGTTGAGAAACCTTTTGTTGAAATTTCCTTAGGGTCAAACCATATTTTCATATATTCTGAGATTAAAGTCAGAGTTCTGAGATTAATGTCAGAATTCTGAGAAAAAAGTCAGGATTCTGAGATTAAAGTCAGTTTTTTGTTTTTTTTTATGAGTGGGGGGGGAGGCATGGTGTCGATGGCTGCTGGCGGGTTGTTCAAGGTCTTTGGTCTACTATCCGTGTGTCAGATAGTGGCAGAGTAGATGTGTGGGGGAGGCTGTAGTCTCGCTTCTTCTTCTCAACCTGTACTCCGTCTGTCGCCTGTGTGTCAGACCATGGCAGATTTGTGGGAGAGCGAGAAGAGAAGATTGTCCCTTAACAGTTGTTACTGTGATACGTGTGTGTGTGTGTGTGTGTGTGTGTGTGTGTGTGTGTGTGTGTGTGTGTGTGTGTGTGTGTGTGTGTGTGTGTGTGTGTGTGTGTGTGTGTGTGTGACGTGTTTGCGCTCATAATTTTGTTAACACAAAAACTATAAAAGCCACAGGGTAATCCCTATTGCAACCAAACCTGTTTGGGTGTAGGCTATCTGCTCTGAAAAGATATTATCCAGTGTAGTTGCTAGCCAATACTAAAAACTGAAAGATAAGGGTGGGGAAAAAAGCGGCACACTAATTTGTGTGCCATATATAAACTGTTTATGTGGCGATAAGACCTCAACAACTCCTACTTCTTTCTCCAGGTACAACAGAGACTATGTGGTGGAGGGGGAACCGTACGCAGGCTACGACAGACACAACGCAGAGGTGGCTGCGTTCCACCTCGACAGGTAATTCTGTGACCCATGGGGAAAGGAGGGTGGTTTGTTACTTTCGGCCTCACATCACGGCCGCTCTACTTGCCACAGGATCCTGGGCTTCAGGAGAGCGCCCCTAGTGGTGGGAAGATTTGTCAACCTGCGCACCGACATCAAACCCGTGGCCACGGATCAACTGCTGAGCACGTTCCTCACCCAGGGTACATGCTCCTTCCTGTTTCACACTAGGCTCTTAAGTTCTGTGTACTGTGGGTGTTTCTCGTTCTAAGTGATATGGGGTGTGTGTGTGTGTGTGTGTGTGTGTGTGTGTGTGTGTGTGTGTGTGTGTGTGTGTGTGTGTGTGTGTGTGTGTGTGTGTGTGTGTGTGTGTGTGTGTGTGTGTGTGTGTGTGTGTTGGATGGCCATCGGGGAATTTCAGCCTCTTCTTTTTGTTAAAAGGTCAGGTTGTAGGTCAATGTGTTTGAGTGAACAGTGTATCCGTTCATCTCCCCCCTCTTCATAGGCCTGTGGTTGGGTATTTCTCAGCACTGCCTAGTCAACTTGTCCTTCTTTTGCCGTTTTCCACCACCCACTGGGCCCAGTCCTAGTTCTTCTATGAAGTACAGTGTTTCCCCTAGAATTGGTTTAACCGTTAATGGTATGCGCCGAGAAAACCCTAAACAGGCGAGGTGAGCAAGATGGCATATTGGTGTGGTCGTCTTTCGGTCAGATAGCGGACTGCAATTTATATTTGCGTTCTAATGTATGTTCACTTGGTTTATAAAGACTTAAAAGAAGTCATCACGAGGAGATACAGACTTGTGTCTCGAGTAGAGTCTAACCTATTATTATCGATATCTGTTAAATGTAAACTTTGGACGTCAGGAAGTTGTGCAACAGATTTGTTTTTGATACCACCTTTCTATGAAAAGGATCATGGCCTATTTTAGTTATTGAACAGGGAAACTAATGTCTCAAAAACCCACCCACCTATCATAATCCCCCTCAGGGGGTTAGAACTAACTTCTTCACCACCGTCCCGGAAACGTCCTGAAAAACATTTTGAACCGTCCCGAATCGTCCCAAAAATCTTTTTTACATTATTGAGTTGTAACTTACTATTAATATAATAAAAACACAATACATTATGTTGATAAAATAATATATTTATTTCCAGACTAGGTTTGTTTAGCTTCATAATGACAACCAACACCCTCAGTCACAGAATTGTGGTCTACTCCACCATTTAGTGACTGCATTTAGTGAGTTGCATTCGTCAAGAGGAGGGCCATGCATTGAGATTTGCATGAGACTGTTCAAAGTGTCATTAGCTAGGCGAGCCCTCCAGTCCAACTTCACCCGTTTCATGCAGGAGAAACCATGCTCGCAGCAGGAGCTGCTCATGGGGAAGGGGGGGGGGGTTCCCCTTGAGCAGTTTTGGGTTTCATTCTGATGTAAATGCGACGGCTCTGCGGTTCCAGGGGCGGGGGAGGTGGGTTGGTGGGCCTGGAATCGGCCTTTGGTAGAGGTGTTGCTTCGCTGTCTCCACAGAGATAACACAGCCATATCATGAGTCCAGTTCTCACTGGAGAGAAAGTGAAATCCGCAAGCTCTCCGGGTCGTCCACGGAGAGATTATTGATCCTCCCGATGACAATTAATTACTTTTCCGGAATGACGGGACATCATTAGTTTTATTCCCCGGCCGCCCTTATCCACAAACAGCCATTTGCGACCATATTTAACACTTGGAGAAAAATGTAAACTCAAGTCCAATTAAATCCTCTAAATACATAGGATGTGTTGTTGAAAGTACGGAACATATGCTTGTCTTCACTGAATATCCTTTCATATCCTCCCTCTTCATAGGCCTTTAGTTGGGTATTTCTCTGCACTGCCTAGTCAAACCCTTGACGCATGGCGTCAAGATAACGCTGCGTTATTATTGCAGTCATTTATTTGAGAATTTTTTTTTTTCTTTAATGCATTACTTTGGCCCCGCAAGGCCAAACAATTATCTAATAAATGAATGCAATAAAAATAGTGCAGTTATCTTACCTGCACAATTATATGGGAAACACTGAAGTATGAGGTACTAAGATGGTTAACTGACACAAAAGGTTGTTTTGGAAGCAAATGCGTGTCGGTCTCGGTTTTGAATGATGGGTTTATTCTCAAAGACCAAGAAGAGCATATAACTAAGGTTTTAAACAAACTCTGTGTGTGTGTGTGTGTGTGTGTGTGTGTGTGTGTGTGTGTGTGTGTGTGTGTGTGTGTGTGTGTGTGACGTGTTTGCGCTCATGTTTGTGTTAACACAAAAACTATAAAAGCCACAGGGTAATCCCTATTGCAACCAAACTAGTAGTTTGGTTGTAGTACAGGGCTTGACATTTAATCCTCTCTCTCTTCCTTCCTCTTTTTATACTTTCTTTTCACACCCCCCTCCTCTCTCTCTCCTCTCTGAAGGTAACAACACGTGTTTCTATGGCAAGTGTTACTACTGTCGCGAGAGCGAGCCAGCCTGCGGCGTGGGAGAGTCAATGGAGGGCTCTGTGACACTGTGGCTCCCCGATGTGTGGCCCCTGCAGAAGCATCGGCACCCATGGGGACGCACCTACAGGGAGGGGAAGCTGGCCAGGTACGTGTTCCTGACACCTGCGTAACCGTGACGGCGGTGTCAAAGCTTTATCACGGTTGATGGGTGAGGTCAGATTCGAGGGAGTTTCTGGCTGCAAGTGCATGTGAAGCTGAGCCAAGACTGCTAATGAAAAAAAAAACTACACAGCCACAGAAACGCTGATAAGCAGCACTAACGCTGCGTTGGTTTATTGATCCGAAGGACCTTTGACCAATCACAAACCACGCTGATGCAATTCCCCCGGTTCTCGACTAGCCACTAGGATATCCCACTTAAGTATTTGCTTTGGGGTCATTTACTCTCTGCTGGGAAAAACCTTAAATGCTATTACGACACGGATAGTGTTCCAGATGTTTGTTCATGCGGGAAAAAAACGCTGCACGTGTCTAATATCTTGTGTGGACAACGGTGGAATTCCCAGGCACCAAGCATTGCAAGCATGTAGGACACACCCCCAGGATAGAGAACGTGGGCAAAAGGAAAGGCAAAGTTGCTGAACGCATTTCCCAACCCCCCCCCCCCCCCCAGGTGGGAGTACGATGAGAGCTACTGCGAGGCGGTAAAGAAGATGCCGCCATACGACGCGGGGCCGCGTCTGCTGGACGTCATCGACACATCCATATTCGATTACCTCATCGGAAACGCCGACCGCCATCACTACGAGAGTTTTCAGGACGACGGGGGAGCGAGCATGCTCATCCTTCTGGATAACGCCAAGAGGTGCGTGCAGGATACAGGAGATCTCTTTCTCTCCCCCTCTCTCTGCCTCTCTCACTCGCTCTTTCACTCTCTCACCCACGGTAGCAGCAGCTCCTGATCTTTCTGTAGCCTCTTTTGAACTGCAGCAGCTGTGATCCACGAGCAATGATGCCACACTAGGTCATAGTGCCCCGTTGCATATGTGCAGTTCCAAGTCAGTGCGTGAACTGACGGCCTTTTATCTGCTCGCTACCGTCGACTTCGCAAACAGTTGGTATTTTCAAACCCATATACTTGAGACTGGTTTATCTCGTATTTTGAATACTTGATCTGACTGCAAGTGTCTCTGTGGTTTGGATTGGATTGTAATATACTGGTTTACACTGTAGTGCATCAGTTAGATCTTGTGTGAGGAAGAGATGACACCCTATTTGTTGTGGCTCGAGTTTCATGTTCAATGTTATTTGTATAGCCCTTAATCACCATTATAGTCTCAAAGGGCTTAGCAGGCCAAATATTTATGACACCCCCCTTTACCCAAGCCCCCACAAGGGCAAGAGAAAAACTCCCTTGAAATTAGCAAGGAAGAAATCTTGAGAAGAAACGCATAGTAGGGGATCCCTTCTTCCAGGGATGGTCAGGAGTGCAATGGGTGCCATAATTGACATACAGATAAATACATGAACATCATGTTAAAATGTTGATGGGGTTCTGGCTGGTTAACTATGAGGAGAGTCCAGGCATCCAGTCCAGTCACCGCAACACGCTAGAACAGACAGAATAGTGAATTAGAACGGAAAAGTACATAGTGGAAATGTATACTGTATTAACAAAAGCACAAGCAAACAGTGGTCTTCCCTTCGCATCTGTCGTTTTCACACTCCTATGTTTTCACACTCCTATGTATGTTGCTGAAGACATCCAGCTTGTGGTGTTGTACCTTACAACATGCACTGTAACAAGCCAAAGTACTCCGATCAAGGTCCCCATCAGTTCTGGGACAGACTTTGCAAGGGTCCCAGAAACCACAAAATTAGTTTGTGATGGAGGAAACCTCCTTCTCTTTTAAGAATGTTCAATACTCTTTCAAGGGTTTGGTTCCGGAAAGTCTAGAACGAGTTCCTGAATAGAGAGCAGAGTTCCCCTTGTCGGACCTGATTTCAGTGCATTCTTTGGAACTGCTGCCCACACGGTAGTTCTCCTGGGTTTGTCGGTTGTGCCTATGGCAGGTTTTATTTCTTCCCTCAGACGTCAACCGCTCACGAGTCTGGGGATTACGAAGTGTAAAAAAGAGCATGCGTGCTCCATTTGACTGTTTAGATGTGAACAATATTCGACTAACTAAAGGGAGTTGTTAATAGACTCCTGCGTTATCAGGGAATTGCGGTATACCAAATATATATATATACCAACTTTGGCAATTTTTTGAAGCAGGGTATATAAGAAAATAGTCAAAAATAAAGTCTTCACCGTTGAATTGTTGTTGAGACTGAAATGGCCTCATTCACCAGCGATAAGGGGCTATTTTGCCTTTAATTTAAAAAACCTGACTTTATTCTCAGAATTCTGACTTTAAACTCAGAATACATAATTCCCAAATGGCCTGAATCCTCCTTCGTACAGCATACCACTGCTTTGGTGGTGTATTAAAACAAGGAAAACTTTAGGTTTGAAAGTAAATATTTTTTTAAGTTGGAAAGATATTGGATATTCAGCAGTTATTGACACTTGAATTACAGCTATCTGACGCTGGAACTACAGATGCGAATACCGGTAGGAGTCCTGTGTGTCTAGTGATATGCATCTGCCCAGGAGATGGTCGGGCAGCAACACCCCGCTCTAATAGAGCCATCATTTGGTCAGTAATCCTACACAAGAGGCAAATTACAAAGTGCCCTGCCAATAGCCTACCGAAAACGCCATTTACCCAGATACGTCTCGCGTTGGCTGTTAAAATGGCTGTTAAGTGTATCACGCTGGCTCTACAACAGTAATTAAACGGGTGCACAAGTAGGTCCTTCTCGTGAGATTTGGACCTAATCTAGGCAAGAACCCTACTCCTCACCTACAAAGCTCTCCACAACCTAGCCCCCAGTTACCTCTGCAACCTCCTCCAAGAATACACTCCCTCCCGCTCCCTCCGCTCAACCTCTGCTGGGCTACTATGTATCCCCACATCACAACTCATTACAATGGGTGCCCGGTCATTCAGCTGTTCAGCACCCAGGCTCTGGAACTCCCTCCCCCCTCACATAAAACAGTCAGACACCATTACAACCTTCAAGTCACAACTCAAAACTCACCTGTTCAAACTCGCACACAACGTCTAACCGATCACTGTCTTGATTGTTTGTTTGTTTGTTTTTGTTGTTTTTATACAATGTCTTGTTTTTTAACGATTTATGATTATTTTATGCTCTGTAAGGTGACCTTGGGTGCCATGAAAGGCGCCTCTAAATTAAATGTATTATTATTATTATTAAGAAGGGCGCTTATGTCCCATATATTCATTATCCTATAGGCCATTAGTATTTAAACCGAGCAAGAAGTGGGCAAATTGCATATTAGACACACAGCATTGTAGGCTAGACAATGTCATACAAAGAGTATGGATTTTGGGACATAAGTGTACTATGATATGCCCCGTACTGCTGCCGTCCCCGTTAAATATCATGCACCCACAAACGGGAAGGTTTGTCGTTATCGTCGTTGGCGTCTAACGCCAAAACAAGGGCTAATTTTCTCATCCTCGACATTGTGATACTGATTCAAGTAGTGTAGCCAAACCACTTTGATACGCTAACCGAACAGTGTTCCGACAGTTTAACCGATTTGTAATGTGCTCTAGAATAAACCACCCCGTCAGGGTCAGGTGTTTTTTAATAAAAAAAAAACTGCCCCTGTGAACACGCCCTTATACCACCATAACTAGTGCAAGCGATCTGCAGATTCAAGATGAGAATCTATTCAGGAGTGACGGCGAGTCTGACATCGCCCTAGATGTGACATCACCCTAGATAAGGTGAGAAAAGCCATTTCTAGTGAAGCATCGCATACATGGGGGAGTGTTGCCCAAAAATGAAAGCAGCCTTCAACAAACTCACCCGTGTTTAACAAACAAATAAAGGCCCTTAAGTTAAGGCAGTTAAAGGAGAAATCCGGTGTAAAATGGATCTGGGGTATGTTTAATATGATAACGAGTTGGGATGTTTGTTAGGGAGCAAAAAAGCGGATGTAGACGCATTCTTAAGTTGGCCAAAAAAACATTCTAGTCAGTATGTTTAGTTCATATCTCGATGACAACACTGAGGGGGGTGAATTTTTTTTTTAGCAGGCTTGTTTTCTTTTATTGGAGGTTAAAATGTATGAATAATTAGGGGCGCGGCCTCTTGAGTGACAGCTAGCCACTGACCCTGACCTCGCTTTGGAGGCTAGTTTTCAGGATTAGCATGTATCTCCGTCATCTTGACCTTGACTGCGTTCATTCCTATTGTTCATTCCGGTGCCAAGATGCCTTGCTCTGCGGTCAACTGTACCAACCGATCGTTTAAAAACAAATGAGCTACGAGCTAATTCAGTGTACGTCACCTAGATGACCGTATCTCCCTCCCCCCGACGTCACATCAATGCCCTTTTTTGGTTAGAGGAAATGAGGCAGAGTCGAACTATGACAAGATAGCGACGCTCATAAGCCAAGAGAATTGGAGGCAGTTGGAATAACTGAGGTCTGCCCGGATGCTACATCCATTTTATATGGTTGTATGGTTAAGACCCTTATTATACTACCAAAGAAGTGTCGGGCTACTTCTAGCCTTGTGCCTTGTTTAAAATAGCGATTTAATTTTTTACCATAACACATGCCCCCCATCGTTCCAAGTTTATAGCGTTTTGGTAGAATCGGCTAAAAACAGCCAATTTAAGAATGCGTCTACATGCGCTTTTTTGCTACAAAACGAACATTCCAACTCGTTATCATACTGAACATATCCTAGATCCATTTAACACCGGATTTCTCCTTTGTGATCCTCTAAACAAACTTCCCTGACCTGTGTGTCCGAACAACCGATAACGGCTGTTCTACAGAAGATCCTCGAAACATTGTCATTGCTGAGCTGTTCCCATAATCATTATTATTCCAAAATGACGCGCTATCGTGTTCAAATATCGGTAGACCCCCATGGGACCTTTTGAGATCGTAAAATATTAATGGGTTTCAATGGAGAGAAAGTTATTATTTTCTGGTCCCACTCTTTATATGCCCTGGATTACACATATGATGTTTGTGGATTTAAATTATAATTTTTCATGCAAAGAAAACAAAAAAAAATTGCAAAGGAGTTTCATAATGTTTTGTGTGAGGCCGTTCTGTGAACTACTACCCCCTCGCTGCTCTCGACGCGAATGATGATAATAATAATTGATGAGTTTTTTATAGCGCTTTTCTAAGTACTCAAAGACGCTTTACAAATAAGAAAGGAATACATACAGACAGTACAGACAATCAAACAGAAGGGAAAAAAATAAACACAACAATAGGCAACACATTAAGAGAGCGGGAGAGAGTGGAAGATGGCAGAGGATGATTTGTCAAATGTTGTAGGTAGTCCTGAAGAGATAGGTTTTATATGATACACATCACCACAACTCTTGTACAGACATGGCGATCTCTCTGCTCCACTTCACTGCTTTTTTCCAAGGGGAGGATAACGGCATCGAAAGGTAAAAACCAATATAAGTCGGGGCACGTGTAGAGTTTCAGTTATGCCGAGATTGTCGGTCTTGTCCACGCCAGTCGCAGGGAGAGTGACTTCACATACGAGACGTGTAGTCTCTGTCATTGTGTTTTCTCTACAGCCTTTAACTGAACAATTGCACAATAAACGGTCAAACTCTTGGCATGAAAAATCATCATTTAAATCCACAAACAACATATGTGTAATCCAGGACATATAAAGAGTGGGACCAGAAAATAATAACTTTCTCTGCATTGAAACCCATTCATATTTTACGATCTCGGAGGTCCCATGGGGGTCTACCGGAAGGGGCCTACTTACGAGCTCTATGCTCCCAACAGCTGTCTGCCTCTCCATGTAGCTCACTATCGTTCCATAGTTACAAATAGTGGCCCAGATCGTAACACACAGAATTCTGAAAAATAATTCTTAGCATGGTGGGACGGCGGATTGCCCTGGGGCATGGCCCTAGCAGCATCCTGTGACGGGATTCTTACATTTAATGGTTGTTTTTTTTCTGCAGTTTTGGAAATGCTGCTCTGGATGAACGCAGCATCCTGGCGCCTCTCTACCAGTGTTGTATGTGAGTATACACAATACTCTGTTACTATTACACAGCTTCTACTGTTCAACATATATTAACCTTCCCAACCTTTACAAAAAAAATACTTTAAAGGTTTTGTTCCAGCACTCATTGACATCTCTCTGTCTGTGTCTCTCCCTCTCTCGTGTCTCTTTCTCTCTCTGTGTGTGCCTCCCTCAGGGTTCGGGTCTCCACCTGGAACAGGCTGAACCTGCTGAGGAGCAGATCGCTGAGCGCCGCCTTGCGCCAGGCCCTCACCTTTGACCCGCTCCAGCCCGTGCTGGCGGAACCCCACCTAGCAGCCCTGGACAGGCGCCTCGCGGGCGTCATGGCGACGGTGAAGCAGTGTATCGAGTCCCAGGGTCCAGACAACACCCTGATAGAGGACCGGATAAACCTGCCCCATCCCTAGACACCGGCAGGGGAAAACCCCACCAGGGTCTGGAGGGGGTGGTGGTGGTGGTGGTGGTGGTGGTGGTGGTGGTGGCGGTGGACGTCAGAGCGGAGGCTGGGGATTTGGGGGACTGTTTTCATGAGGTCCTGTCCTTTTAAGAATTGGTACGTTGGTTGGTTTTTAAAACATTGGACAGCAGTCAGGCAAAGGGGGAGCATCTACCCTCAGTCCCATCTGATGTTTTCTGGCACTCTGTGCTGCTGCTGGTGAGTCTGTCCTCAATCAGTTCCTGGGCTTGCCCCAGGTCAGTCGGTCAACTCCAGCCTGCCCAGTGATGGGGACCATTATCTTGTGCCAAAAAAAAAGAAGAAAACGTCCCAAAACACATCCCTCGCAGATATTCCCCCCTGGAGGAGAAAAGGGAGGTTGTGGGCCTGCCCTGGGTTGTGTTGCGGAGAGAGATTACACCTCCCAAGATGCACTAGCACCCTGCTGGTGGGAAATGTTTGACCGCACGGCTCCCTGTGGATTTAAGAAAATGCCAGACACAAGCTTTTTCAACTGTATGCTATCGAGATATCAGGTCCGTCACTACCAGTAACGGCAGTTTTCTTGTCCATTTCCTAAAATGTATCCCTGAAGCGGACTATAATGGGTGGGGACAAATCAACACACGCCTGGGCTTTTCTTTTTTTCCTCCGCTCCCTGCTTACATCTGCGTCAAAGATGGTCTTCCTCCTTTGTTTTGTGAGAGAAAACTTATTCTTTGGGAGCCAAGAGATTCTATTTCTTTTTAAATAGGCACTTTTTCCCAGATCCGGAAAGGATTACAAATGACTATTGGCCAATCGGTGTGTACATATTACACTTGTTATATAGCATTAATAAAGCTAGCTTAAATATACCTGAAGAGGTATAGTGTGTGTGTGTGTGTGTGTGTGTGTGTGTGTGTGTGTGTGTGTGTGTGTGTGTGTGTGTGTGTGTGTGTGTGTGTGTGTGTGTGTGTGTGTGTGTGTGTGTGTGTGTGTGTGTGTGTGTGTGTGTGTGTGTGTGTGTGATTGTCCTCGTGTGTCAGATAAGGTGCCATACGTTACAGAATGTGAAAATACAACTGCTACTGACTGGAATTTACGTTGTATCGGATGTATGAAAACATTTTGAACAATAAAGTAATCTATTTCAACAAACTCATAATATTGTGGTGATTTCTCAAATCGTTACCACACCTGACTGAATCATGTAAACGCCAACGGTTTCCTTATTAGCCTACCTATAATGGGAGTGGGTTTTATGTATTTTATTGCATGATTGGAACGACCTACCACTAAACCTGTTTAGGTCGTTCAGACTGGAAAACGGACCCCGCTAGGCAAATAGAGGGAAACTGGGGTAAACGTTGACCTGTTATCAGCCCAGTGGATAACATGTCAACGTTATTCCCGTGCAACGCTTAAAATGATAGCCGGTCCGACCCAATGATCTATTAAAAAAAATAGATATTTGTCACTTCCAACAAAGATTGTTTCAAGCCTCATCTACATGTTAACTTTTACACACACACACAAAATGAATGTGTGTGTTCGTGATGTTTCAACTTTTTGAACGCCTTACTTTTACAGATTGGAAAGTGCTCTGTATGAGTCATCATAAGTGATGGGTGGGCATGTATGGAGTGACAGTGATGCGTCTGAACAATTTGTTTTCCACCTTGTGGTCAGGTCTGATCGTCTGGTTTCTCGGGAGACGTGTAGGTTAACGTTTATCGAAACCATTTCTAAATGGTCTCGTATAAACAAATTCATTTTCGGCCACCCACAACTTCTGTTGTGCCTCCTCCTTGTCATCACTTGGTCCTACTTGGTTGCTCACACAGCATGGATGCATATCAACAAAAGCTCCGAGCCGTGAGATCGATGGAGGAACAAGGTGCCGAGTATACCATGAAGGGACAGCAACACCGATGTAGCCGCTGGAGGCTGGGGGTGGCTTTTACCATGCAGTATGTCGTGGTGATCGCATGTATGGCCTTTACCTTTCACACGCGCAACACCATAACCTCGCTCTTGGTGAGTAAGTAATGAATACAGGCCATACCTAATCGGCTACTTGTTTGTTTAAATGTAACCATTGTGTGGCGAGGAAGTCGGTGTGGGCCAATGAAAAAGCTCGATACTGAATTGTGTTTCAACGAAGTGAGTGATCTTGGGTGCCGTGCCACAAGAACACACGTGTTATTTATTTCAATATACTTAAAATAGGTAAGAATAACTTTAAACTAACCAGGCTGACTGGGACTTACCTTTTTTACTTTTGAATTTACATATAAGCAATTTAGTGTTTTTTAGATTATCATTATGTAAATGATATAGCCTACGATATGTGACGATCACAGCGAATTATAAGGTAGAATATAATAGAAAACCTAAAGAAAAGGCTCCATCCCATGTAAATATCTCTAGGCTAAGGCTAGTTGAGATGAATAGAAAGAGAGTTTAGGTTTTGTCCAATATGCCTACATTTTCAAGCAACAGAATACCCCTTCGATCTAGTCAGATACTACTTATACAGACTTATTTTCCTAATTTAAATAAATCATTACCAGAAACAACGTTTGATGTTGCTTCTGACAAGTCTGACAAGTCCGAGCTCTGATATCATTTCCGAACTAATCTGTCTGGAAAGCACCGGTCCATGTGTGTTAGGGTTAGGGTGAATTTATACATTATTTTAAATAAAGTATAAATGAATACCTTAGTTTACATAAACACCATTACCAGGTAATCGATTACCTGTATTCTGGTGCATTTTCGGGATGGCCACTACCTATTTAACTACTATTCATTCAGATTCATAGCCTACATCCTGACTTGCAGGGCCTTGACAAGCTTACACTGCATACAGACCTACTTTATGGCCATTCCACAGGCCATTGCTATTTTACCCATCGTTGTTATTCTGATATTGAGACAAATCATGATCACGGTCCTAGTGTCCATTTTTTGTGAGTCTCTCAATGTCTAGGCCTACTTCAAATGCAGTTAGAAATATGGGACAGTTGCTTCATTTTGTTTATATGCTACAGGCCGAAAGACTAAATTAACATGTAACTTAGTCCTACTTGGTCCTTTTAAGTAGGCTATAACATTACTTGGGGAGTCCAATTCCTCCACTGAAAAGGGTGGAAAGTGTTTACAACGCCCTGCTAATTAGCCGTCTTTCGCTTCTCTACGTGTAGTTGTTTTCCGTGAATGATGCTGAGGGAGGTAGCCTATTGGATTGATTCGCTCAATTGTCTAATCATGTGTGTTAACAAAAAAGAAAAGCGATACCATTGGCCTGGGGGGCACACTGGTGCGACCCGAGGGCGAATTTTCTTGCGCCAATGAAAAGCAGTCTGCTTGATAGACAGCAAAAAGTTAGCGAGCATGTCTTTAACGTGGCCGGCGTGACCCTGACTTGGAGGAGGACTTTATTTCGAATGACCAATAACTAGCCTAGCCCAAATCATTGGCGTTCAGACACATTTAAATGGTTGCTGGCAGTGACAAGTATATCACACAATTAAACGAGGATAAGCGCTATGGATTTTATTTGATTTATTTTGTATTGATAATAGTTGGTTAATAGTTGGCAGATAGTGAATATTTCCAAAGGGGCGGCACCCTAGCGCCCTTTATTGACCCACCGCCACTGTTAGATCATTAGCCAACGGTTAATTAAGCAATGTATCACTCCAGTCCGTGGGCTATGCTCATTATACCACGGCTAAGGGGCGTTGTTCGGCCCGACGCGAAGTGGTATAATGAGCATAGCCCACGGACTGGAGTGATATATTGCTTTTAGAAAACGGTTACCAATAACGGCAATATGAAAGAGGAATACGCAATCAATTTCAGGTACAAAAAAAAAATAAAAAATCACAAATTAGCCTACCTAACTGATAAAATAGCCCCATTATGAAAAAAATAGTCCCTCCTTTCCGGACGTTAGCTCTGCATGTCTCTTTTTCTCGCCTTTTTCTTCAGGAGCAGGTCACTCCTCAGTCCCCTCTACCATTGTTAACCCTATCCGGAGGTGAAAGTTAACCTTAAACATGTCAATTCAAAGAATTTAGTCAATTTATTAACCTTGTCAAACACTTCGGCTACTTTTGCTACCTAGCCTCCTACTGTAACAGTTGGTTGTTGCCATGGAGACATTGTTGCTTGCGGAATGATATGCTGCGATAAGGCTTTTTAGAATAGTAGCCGTGGTATTTGCTCAATATACCACGGTTAACTGCCAATCAGATCGCCTGATTTCACCTTTCCGTTTTATAATTAACTTTATAACGTCCGGAAAAGAGGGACTATTTTTTTCATAATGGGGCTATTTTATCAGTTAGGTAGGCTAATTTGTTTTTTGTTTTTTTGTACCTGAAATTGATTGCGTATTTCCTCTTTCATATTGCCGTTATTGGTAACCGTTTTATAAAAGCAATATATCACTCCAGTCCGTGGGCTATGCTCATTATACCACTCCAAGGGGGTTGTCGTCAACGCCCCTTAGCCGTGGTATAATGAGCATAGCCCACGGCCTGTCGTGATATATTGCTTAAATAATTCATGCTTATAATGGAATCAACTAATATTTGATTATAAGTTATTATTTTAAAGCATTACCTTTGGCTTTTACTTCATTTGGTGTCATAATTAGATACACAATAATCCTCTTGTTTCTTTTCTATTGCAGAACATGGAAAAAGCACATGATGACATCTTCATACAATTTTATCCCATCTCAGGTGCGTCATGAAAAACCTTTGCATCAAAAACAAGCATGAGGATCAGTTTAAGATTTCCGTTAAAACATTTTAATTGTAGCCCGTCAAACAAATACCCACATTTATAAAGTTAAAGGCAAACACTTTCTCTTGGCCATTTACCTACCCACCTCACCCGGTCCCTTCAATCCGTCTGCCCATGTGTCCACCCAACCAGATATCTCAGACAACAAGACCCTCGAGTTCAAGAACTACACAAACCAAAGCGTGGATCTGGTGAACAACAGAGAGATTGACATCTCTTGCAACGGCCCGTACATCCTACACATGTACGTGTGCCCCAAGGGTTTGTCCAACAAACCCGGACAGGGCCACCTGGAGCTACGCCTGGTGGGGGACATGCAGCAAGTGATCACTAACTTCTCCCTGGAGAGCAGAGGGGACATCATCTGTAAGGGCCTACACACCACTGTCTACCTACAGAGGGCGAAGAGAGTGACCTTCGGCTTCTACTCCAAGAACCAAACCCTCAAGATTAAGAACATCACGCTCGGCCTACGCTACATGTTGGGGCAGTGCGAGTACTGAAAGAGAGAGGCTGGGTAGAAGTACATTACAAAGACCGGTTCAGTCTTCTGATCCAACCTGAACAGGGCTCAAACTCAAGAAATAAGTTCAAGACTAGGCCTACTGTTCAGAACAGGAATGACAGCGCTATTGCCTGAATGTATCTTCTCGCGGTGGAATGTGTATGCATTTCGCTCTAAGCTATTTTATTATTTTTACTTTTACTGGTATTCTTTTTATTGTTGGTATTATTACTAATTTGTAATTGTTCTGACTCAGGTCTGCTGAAGTCACATAATTATGTCCAACCTAAGATCAAGTGACAGTGGCTACTGTGTCTATATTGGAAAAGTAAACGAAGTTCGAACCAGAGTAGAACTAAGTAGAGAGTAGTAGAGGACTTTACGTCTATATTATATTCTCCCTTATAATTCCGTTTTTTTTCACATAATCTCAGAGAACTGAATTTCTTTATTTTTTTTAATTTAATCTATTATTACAATTTGTTATCGTCTCAAATTGTATAATGCTATAATGCAATTGCACTTTTATTGTGTATCCTAATAAAAGGGTAAAATATTTTTCTTTCTTTGTTTATTTCATCATTTACATTTATTATTGGCTTTTGTATTGAAATTGGCACAACCAGCCCCCATAGAAACCTTCCTGGTTAAATGAATAGCCAATTGATTTTGGCTGAACGAGTAGAATATTGGCTAGGATATATTGATATCTTTACAAATATTTATCGCACAAGTAAATATAGGAGGAAGAATAACTCACAGTCCATCCGCTTGTCTCTGACCAGAAAGCCTGCAGTCGCTTGATCTAGCAGTAGATTCTAGTCATAAATCGAGGTCAGAATGTAAGGCAACCTGATTTTCGGTTATGATACTGATGAGTCAAATAAAATCTCATATATGAATTCAAATGCGCTGTCAAATCATATGGCCGTCAAATCAATGGATGCGTTTTGATGTGATTGAGTACTCATCACAAATCAAGTCAAATAAATCACGACAAATTGTCAGGAACAAACAGGACAGTATGGTTGCCATGGTGTTTACTGGGAGGATCATTGGGATAAGCCTCCCAGAGATCTCCACAGTCTTCACCTTCCGCTGCCTATGCCGGGTGACCAACATCCTACAGGATCAGTTCCACCCAGCGCTCCATCTCTTCCAGCAACTGCCCTCTGGACCAAGATACCGTTCCAGCCGCTCCAGGACCAGCAGACTGACCAACAGGCTGTCAGACTGCTGAACAGGCTGTCAGACTGCTGAACAAACAACCTGCCCCCCACAGCCCCCACTCCAGCCCAAACCCCTCGTTCACATAACTCCCACTCAATAACTGTGAACTGGACTGCATTGCTGCACTGTACACTATTTTTCTATTTTTTTTTCTATCTTTTACACTCACACATCACAATAACTACAGACTGGACTTACATTGCTGCATTCTCATTCTCTTTCCTCTCACACAATGTAGCTATAACTGGACTGTTGACATTTCAACTACACTATCACACTTTTGGGTTAGTGTTGTTATTATTATTATTTATTATAAATATATTTATATACCATAGCATATGGGAGATCTATCTTTATAGTGGGTAATGTATGCTATCAGGTACTGGTATGCCAGTGGTGGTGGTGATGCTCTAAACATAATTTCGTTGTTAACTCTGTGGAACAAGGACAATAAATAAATCTAATCTAATCTACATACCTGTTCAATGAACCACATTCCTTTGTGTCCAAGGCTTTCCACCCTTCTTTGTCTCCAACCCTCAACCACTTTCACTTTGAGCAGCCACAACATATTGCGTTTGCTACTGAGATGATGAAATCTCCCTATTTTGTCATCCCCTGGCATTCACACAAGTGTTACACAACCGCAGCATACTTTTGGTGACCCAATCAGAAGGAGAAAGCTTGTTGCTGCTTGTGTAATTCCAAGACAGTGGATATTTTACCTTTTTCCCTTCTGTGGGGCACCAACAGTTTGTATTTCAGTTGGTCTGCTCGACAGGGCTATTATAACCAGATAAAAAATAAACAGCTTTACATTCCAAGATAATAACATGTTAGAAAAATGCATGTTTTGTTTGGAAAAATATATTTTCTGAATATTTTCCGTAGCTTGTAAATCTTGGTAACTGCATGCCACAATCATAATGACTCCATATAACTAAAACCCCTTTAATATAAGTTCACAATACAAAAAAGGTGATTGGCAGCCATGAATAATTAGCATGAATGGGACAATACAATAACTTTTTTTTGCACAAGCCTACCTAATATCTATAACTTTTCGGTACATGCAAAAATATAATTGATTGTTAATTGATGTGCCTTTATTGTTATTTGTTACCCACAACAGAAATCAATCTACATTGAACATACGGTTAGTTAGACTTTTCTTGTGTGTTGTTTTATGAGCTCTGTTGGCACCAAGATGCAACACCACTGTATTGCTCTACTTATCTTGCGTGTTAACAGAGACATGATGCAACGCTGGCTAGGGGTTTTCCTTGGAAGTATGGTAATCACTTTAATGCCTTTCACTTTTGGCAGTGTACAACAGTTTCTGTTCAAAGAGTCCCTGTAATTCTGTTTTGGTTGGCAGGAGTGCTGATCTGGACGAAACTATAAACAAGTCCACACTCTATGGATTAATTCATTGAATTTGATTCAAGCGCTAAATCGATTTTCATACGTCACACGGCAGATATGTGAGAATGAATAGTGGTTGCACGTGTCGCATGTCTGGCCCCGTTGCACATAATAACACACCGAAACCTCTGCGCTCTACGTCTGTTTTCCGAATTCAATGTAACAGTATACTTTTCTATGGAGTTAGAATCATGCCAAAACCCCACACACACACAAAACATGTTTTACTCACGCAGAATGATCCACACACACACAAAACGTGTTTTACTCACGCACAATGATTCACACACACACACACACACACACACACACACACACACACACACACACACACACACACACACACACACACACACACACACACACACACACACACACGACACACACACACACACACACACACACGCACACACGCACACACACACGCACACACACGCACACACGCACGCACACACGCACACACACAGAAACATATTTGACAAAGAAATGTCACGTGACTTTTGGCACTAATTTTCCGCCTTGCTGATCCACGCACAAATGCATTCAGATCCACGCGCAACTTTTCGTTCGGTACTTGTAGAATTGTTTTGTAGGCTACTTGAAGGATTTTTTTGTGTACTTCAAAGATTTTAGTTTGTACTTGAAAGATTTTAGTTTGTAGGCCTACTTGAAGAAATATGTTTCTGTGTGTGTGTGTGTGTGTGTGTGTGTGTGTGTGTGTGTGTGTGTGTGTGTGTGTGTGTGTGTGTGTGTGTGTGTGTGTGTTTGTGTGTGTAGTAAAACACGTGTGTTGTGTGTGTGTGGATCATTGTGCGTGAGTAAAACACGTTTTGTGTGTGTGTGGATCATTGTGCGTGAGTAAAACACGTTTTGTGTGTGTGGGGGGTTTTGGCATGATTCTAACTCCATACTTTTCATGCACGCTTCCCAACTTGTTGCCAAAGATTTACTTGAGCGGTAAACCGTGTTAGTTTGTTCCTGGCGCAATGTCCACTCAGTCTCTCCAAAACTGTCCAGAGAGGCGGGACTTGAGCAGCGACACGTTGCCAGGCTAAATTTAGCTGCGCGGAAGAAAGTGTTCAATGGAGTGACGTTTTAAGCGTAGGCGGGCCGGGGTTCCCTCCCTCCTTGTTTACAGTTGCAGGGATTCCCTGAATGTGTGGGATGAGTTTAGGGCAAATATATGGAGCACGGCTGTCTGCTCCTGGGCATAACTCAAACGGAGAGGATGGAGGCACATCCAGGCAGCATGCAGAAGAACTATGTGCTGGTCCACACTGAGAACACATGTGCACGGTCAGACCCATCCCGTTGCATCAAGGTGCTCCTTGCGCTAGTGGCCATTGTGGTTGTATCAGTGCTGACGATAGTGGCATTCCTGGTCTATCGGCCGAACGGAGCTGCATCGCAGGAGGTAAGTTATTTTATAAATATAATAATAATATATCAAAAGAAATGTACTGAACCAAAAAACATGAAAGTGATTTACCCATGTTCGTCTGGTCTGCCTGTAAATTCAATCGGTCCCTCTGTCATGGCCTGCGTTTATTTTCTTTCCTGTCTGTCTGCAGGTGTCGTGCCATAAAAAAGTTAACATACCCGGCCCGCTGAAAGGTAAACCAAAGTTGTAGCCTACCTACTACTGAATGTGCATGCTCCCATTTGTGTTGTCTGTGTGTGCTAACAGTCTATTTTTGCTTTGCTTTTCCAGACCCTAACCAACGGGGAGAATATGACATATTCACGGCTGAAAAAACGGCTACCTACTTAATCTACGGCGAGCTGAAGTGCCTTGAGGACACGTACGGCTTAATTTATTTGAATCAAAACTGGAAAGAGCAAAGCCCTGAAACCATCCAAACAAAGAAGTGTCACTATCAGGATTCCTGCATTATAAAAGAGGTCAATCTCAGACAAGACAGCAGGGTTTATCTGCGCTTTAATATCGGCACGCCCAAATGCAATGAGTCCGTGTTCCGTGTCTATGAACTGTGATGGGCAGTCTTGGCTTCAGAAACAATGCTTGTTAACCCTGTATCAGCTACTCTTGTAACTGTAAGAGATTGATTAAAGCTAAATCAACTGCATATGTGTGCGTCTGTTTAAAATAACTATGAAACTTATTTTGGGGGGAAAAGGCCAAATAAGCACTGTAAAAGTGTACCTCAATCTAAATATATATTACTTTGTAGGCCTATATTATTTTTGTTGATATTATTATCTAGGCTATCTAACAATTGTCAAATACCAATCCTACACTGTTACCAAATATACATTGTTTTTCCTGTTTAATGAACCTTGTTACATAATGCAATTAGTAGGCTAAACATGTCCTGTTTAGCCTACTAAGTTATGATATCCATTTTACATATCATTTCAGCCTTACTATTTACATGATCTTATATTGATGGAAGACCTAATACCATCTGATTATATAAATGAAAAGTTTTCAACTAGCCCAGTGAAATATACACACATTTTAACTTTATAGCATGAAGCGACCTAATGAAGGTTTCCTTAACTTTAACTGTCACATTAATGAAACTGCGCTGTGGACTATACCCCGGTGATCTAAGCATATAGGGAGATATCCAGCAGCTAAACGTCATGACCTATAAATAGATCATTGTCCGCAGCTAAACATCCAGTTTAAACCAATTGGCAAATAAACAATGTTAAATATAGGCATATTGATAGGGTAATTCTATATATCTAGGTCTATCCAACACATTGTATATTTTTAACAGTTGTGAAAAACAGCTGCTGGTTTATTGTCAGAATTTAAGCCCAGACCTTTTGGACAGTTTAACCCAGTTAAACTCATAGATAGTATTATTCCCCGGCGTTCCATCTAATGTTTTCCTTCGGGTGCGGTTCAGGCGTCGGTATCAATTTATAGCAGGTCTGGTAGGGTGCGGAATGTAGGCTAATTCGCGGGTAGGACCTACGGGCTGGTGCTTTCTCCCAATAAGGTTTTCCTATTCATACTGCTATCCATTTTAAAACATGGTTTGGCAAGTAGTAGCATAATGTTTTTTAATGTTGTCTTTTGTATTGGTTGTTTTTGTTTGTATAGGTGAAATGCCTAATCTGCAACAAGCTTCTTGGTTATAATAACAATACATCTTCCATGTTGAGGCATTACCGTGCCCTTCATGAGAAAGAGGACAACCACAGCACATGCTGGGACTTCAGGTGCGTTTACATTGCTTCTTTTTTTATGCATGATGCATTATAAGAGGGCTATAGCCTATACCATCATGGGCGCAGATGGCACGGGGGGACATGACCCCCTCAGATGCATAGTGACCCCCGTCCCTACATAAGGCGACAAACATCGCCGGTAAAACAGGATTAATGTCCGTTAGTAAGACTACATAAGGCGACAAACACCGTCAGTAAAACGGAGGATTAATGTCGGTTAGTTTGACATGAAGCGCGCATTGAGCCGGCGTTTGCGTGCTACGACTAATGGTGCGTTCCAGTTTGAATTTCCAATCTCCAAGTCAGAATTTTAATCAGAACGGTCCCCCGTGATGTCGGATCTCCACCTCGGAAAGTCGGATTAATCTCACCAGCCAGACATAGAATTTATGCTATCTGCTACTCACGTAAACAGTAGTTACATGTTTTGTTGTATGTTTGTGAGGCTGGGAAGCACTGGGAGCACTCAACTTTGGGGTTACGTTGTTCCGAGCTCCAAGTTCCGACTTCAGTGTAAATTGAACACACCACAAAGGCACGACCCTCACTCCCCAGGGTCCTAAAGAGGAACTGGTAGCTGTACCTGTTGCCGTGATCATTGTCTACTATGACAGAGCGGGTGCTTCATGAAGAAACAACTGAAGAAGCAAAAATCAGAGCATTTTTTTAAAAAACAAACTATGTAAGTAGGCTATCCTACTGCCTGTTGACTTTCCCAGATGTGGCAGCTGTAATGTTACTACATTAATCAGAACGTGCCTTTAGTAGGCTAACAGATGGTTTTATTGATGTAGCTCCGTGAGCTAGTAACTCCAGTGTGGCTTAACATTGTCTTACTTATTCTAATAACACATATATATAGTTAGTATACAATTACCGTAGTTACAGGTGCCGCCACCTAGTGGTTGGTGGTAGTCTTTATCTTAACATTAATTGCGTACTCTTATTAGCATCCCCTTTTCTTTAGATGTACGCTACCATACTCATGAACTAGATTATTCCTATAACAAATTAATCTTAACAATCTGCATCAGCACTCGTTTGCAGTACAAACATGAACATAACATAAACATTGTTATCACCACATAAGAACCAGTATGTATGTTTCAATTCAATTCAATTTTTTTTTTTTTTTTAAAGGATACAGGTAAGTCCATTATCATTAAAGGTTCAGTCTGTCTGGTGGTTTGACACTGTGTGTGGACCTTCTCAACAAAGGCAAGCCATTCTTCTCAGCTGGTCCGCTGCTGTCTGTTGCAGGCGGTGCTTCAGCTGATGCGGTGTCGGCTGAATATTCCATAGCTGTTTCATTTGTTTGCTCTTGCAGTCTCTCTTGTGTTTTCAGTAAACTCCTTCGATTCCTTCTCAGGATTTGGCCATCCTCTGTTCTGACGTTGTAGGACCTTGGACTTACTTCCTCCAGAACAGTCGCTCTATTTGTCCAGGTGTTGGAATCTTGGATTCTCACTGCATCATGTCTTGCCAGTGGCCCTAGGCTTCTTGTGCACTTGTCGTAGTTTGCTTTTTGTCTCCTTTGTAGAAGGCTTTGTTGCAGTTTCACTCTGTTCTGCTTTCGTTCTGCAGTGTATGGAATCGTGGTGCGTAGCCTACGTCCCATAAGAAGTTCAGCAGGGGACATGCCATGTTCCAGTGGTGATGCTCGATAACTCAATACAGCTAAATATGGATCTGAATTACTGTCTTGTGCTTTGTTGGAGCAACTGTGTTTGACTATGTGAACTCCTTTCTCTGCCTTACCGTTTGATTGGGCATACAGAAGGCTTGAAGTCACATGTTTAAAGTCATATTCTTCTGCAAAACACTGGAATTCTTTGCAACTATATGATGGACCATTGTCACTGTAGACAATCTGAGGAATTCCATGTCTCGCAAAGATGGACTTCATGTGCTTGATTACACAGGTCGCAGACATGCTGGAAAGTAGTGCTATCTCTGGGTAGTTTGACAGATAATCTATTACCAGAAGGTAATTCTTTCCATCCAAGTGAAATAGGTCTGTCCCTACTTTTTGCCATGGTTATTCAGGCAAGTCTGTGATTTTCATGGGCTCTTTTGGCTTTTTCGATTGATGTTTTAGAAAGGTGTTACAGCTTGAGACCATCCTGTCTATGTCTGCGTTGATTCCTGGCCAATAGATGGCTGTGCGGGCTCTCCTCTTGCATTTTTCCATACCCAGGACAGAGCTGCCAACATTGTGTTTCAGAAAATAGTAGCATGCCGAGCGTAGCGAGGCGAAAAATTTTAGGCCGGAGATTTTCCGTGTTCTGAGATGCAATCTAGGTAAGGACTATAAAGGACATGTTTTATCTGCAAAGAACTGCAGTATTTTGGAGTGTATACTTTCGTCTTTTTCCCTGTAGTGTTGCACACAATTATACACAGACGTACACAAAAAAGTTTTTTATTACCCAAACACATAAATTAACATACAGTACTGACCAAATACAGTATTGACTAAGCAGGTGGATTGAATTGAACATTAACACCTGACAAACCCTGCAACACAATGTGCACAGCCTTATTTAGAACAGAGTTACACTCAAGGGAACCTTTAGCCGTGACATGACCATCTGATCAACCCCGACCTCTCACTTTAGCTGGTCATAGGTTGCTGACTTTGCCTTGGCAAGAGTTTTCTTGGAGTACGTCTGCTTGTAGCAGACTGACCCCTTTGCCACCATGAACTGTTTGTGGGTAATGAGGTTACTCAGGGTCTCCATTTGCATACTGGGTCTGAACTTCGTTTTATTTTTCGTGACAAGACTGAAGATGCGTTCACAGTCTGCGTTGGAATGAAAGATGCAGAGGATAGCCAGCATCACCCTGCACAGCAAAGGATACTTGAGATGGCCATTCCCATCTCCTTCAGGCTGACTCATCAGATGCCACTGTGTGTTGTCTGGTCTGTCACAGCTGGTGATGCTCTCTGGCAGAAAATCCGTTTGGTATGTCATGAATTGACCCTCAAGCTTATCCATCTCCTCAGCATTCATCCTCAAGCAGGGGAATCTGCCTGTGAAGTACCTGATAGAATTGAAGTCTGCACTGTCCCGTGTAGACATGTCAGCCACAGAAGCAATTCAGTAAAACTGGGTCCTTGTAGAGGGAAACTTCTTGACCATGTACTCCACAGCCTTCACGTAGAAAGCCCTGACAGCGCTGTAGACCTTGGCCAGCTGCAGCTCCTCAAGCTCAGGGTGATCTGCAATGAAGGTTCTTGTGTTATGCCCAATGAACAAGGCCTCATTGCTCTTCTGGTTTCCTGGCTGACAGAATTGTACCTGGTGAACCTCAGCAGCCGCATTGATCACCTCAGGCTTCACAAAACGGTTAAGGAGATCCTTCAGCTGTGTGGTCAAGGTCCTGTGCAGTACATGAATGCAAGGTTGGTCTTGCTGCAGCAGCGTGTTGGCCTCATCAAAAATGGGCAGGACTGCACTCAAAAAGGTAGCAGTAAAGCTTGAATGCTGGTTCCTTCAGATGTTTCACATGCCCTCTTCACTCTCCTTTTGTGCCCATGTCTTGGCGCTGAGTGGCTGCAGTGCTACATGTCTTGGGCCGAGTGGGCTGCAGTGCTACATGTCTTGGGCCGAGTGGCTGCAGTCTTGGGCTGTGTGGTTGCAGCTGCTGGTCTTTTTCGCCTGCTGACTGGACTTGGCTAGGTTGTTTGTTGGCGGAAGAGATAGCCTCCTGCCAAATCAAACCCAGAATTGACCTGCTGGCTGCCACTGTGAGTTGGTTTTCTTTCCTTGCTGTGGTTGGACATGTCGCTACCCCTGCTGTGAGTTGCTTTGTTCTTGCTGGTGCTCTGCGTGGACTTGGTCTTGCTGCTGTGCCCAAACTTTGACTGTTCTGATTCAAAGTATTGCAGCAAGGCAGGCCACTGCTGCAACAACCTGCCAATGCATTTCTCTAAAGAGAGCCACCGAGTACTAACATGCTTCACGATCTTTCGCATTTCAACACCACACAGGTCCTGAAACTCTTTCAGTCCCTGTTTCCTCTTACTGGATTTGTCCAGGTAGAAGAACACATCCACAAGCAGCTCTTCAATAGGCACTGGCAGCTGAGCAGCAGCTTTTTCTGCAGCTAGATGAATCAGATGGCACGGGCATCCCAGCACATATACTGCACTGTTCTTCTTGTTGATGTACCCTGCCGTGCCCTCCTTGAGTCCTTGCATCACCATGGCATTATCTGCCCCAAAGCTCATGCAGTTGTCCCAAGAAATGTCACGTTTCTCAAGTTCACTGTCCATGAGTTTAATATGTTCTCACAGTAGATGCAACATCACACTCCGGCATAGGACAACAACACTGTCAGAACACGCCCAAGTCCTGAATCAAAGTACTTGACAACTAGGGGATACAGCTTGCAGTCTCCATAATCTGTGCTCCCATCTGTGGCTAAGGAGTATGGAGCCGTCTTCATTGCCTCCGTGATCACAGAAGCATCTTCCTTGGCAAGGGCTCCTACAATGGCGCTACTCTTTGTGCGACCAGACCCATACTTTCCTGCAATTTGCAATCAAAAAAAGTATTGCATTGTATTATCATGATATATTACTATAGATTAATAAACACACAGTAGATTGTTTCTTTGTTTGTAACAATGCTTCTTGGCAATACATCTATATACTGTTGGAAAGCCTGTTTATTTCCTTTTTAAATGGTGCAGCATTTGTAAGGAAAATGCATTTGTTGTGGCTGCGTATGGATCTTCCACCCACTCCTGAGGCTCTGGATGGTGTATTAAATGAATAAACTGTAAAATTGCCAATATGTCTTGTTTGTTACTTTTGTTCAATTATCAAATCCACCAAACAACTAAAAACAAGAGTGTTGCTCATCCCACAAATGCATGTTCCCCACAAATGCGGCACCATTTAAAAGGGAAAATAACAGGCTTCTTCACGGCGGCTGTTTACTGTATTGCAAGAAGAATTGTTCAACAAAGAAATAATTCTACCATAAAACACATTTATTATGTTTCTTTATATAATATTAATTTCAATTTGATTGATCATGGAAATGTTTCTCTGTAGAGTAGCTAGGCTTAATTTTTTTTCACTGTTCATATGATGGAAATTTGAGAATATCATTATGAGAAATTCAAACGAAAAGAATCAGTTTTAATCGCAATAATTAGTTATTCTGAATTTTAATCCAGTTATTTAACAATAGGGTACTGTTACCTGTACTGTAGGCTATGTACAGGACTGTAAGTTTGCTAGGCTGTTCTTTGTGGAGTACTAGGCTACAGGGTCCCTCTATGCTGGATGCTAGTGTACATGAGGCCTATTTTGTCATTTGAGCCTTACTGCCTATTTTTTTGAGTTGGAACTCTTTTTTTACAGTGCCCAATATGGTCGGCCCCGCGACTCAGAGTATGTTATGTTTGGGCATCTAGAAGTCAACCGCCAGCACTTCAGCTTCTATGACATATGTGTCTTATCAAGGTTAGGGAAACCCGGCGATGGCCTTGTAGATTCCATCGCCGCTTTGTACGACTTACTTGGTGTTTGCCGGTCCTGGATGTGCTTTTCAAATCGTGACGACACCATGCCCCGGGACGCTGAAAATCTGCCTTCTACACAACGTACAGTAGGCGTTGGAAGTCGTTCCAGCTTGGGACGTGCTGATGATCGGCTTTCAACGTTTGTATCGCTTGTACGTGTTTCAGATTACCGCCTCTTTTTCGACGGAGCTCCAGTAATCACTCATGATTTGATATGTAGTCTGCTCTAGACTATTACATAGAACAGCGTCGCTCCGCATTTCACACGCCAAAGAACCAAGCGTCCGCCCGAGCCATAACACAGCACAACTTACAGCGACCGCCTCGAGCGAGACACTCTTCGCGGCGGAACCTGTCCGCCCCTTAACACTTTTTATTGGTTTGATAGTACACGCTGCCTCTGTATTCTGAATCGTGTTTACATCCCGTCCACTCGCGCATCGCTCTTGCTTGTCTTGCGCATTCTTAACCATACATTTACACTCGCGCCAAGATCGTCACGCTTGCATTCAGGCCTCGCTACCTCAGTGGTCGCGAATTTTCGTCGCCGTTTCGCATCGCTCGCTGTATGTCAGTGACGAGGTTTTATATGTGGCTTTACGGTGGTTGGATGTCACAAAGATTGGAGTGGGCTGCTGCTAAGATTGACATCGATTTGTTGGGCGATGCGTTTTAGGTGTATTCAGTCAATCGTTAGATGGTATTGGGGTCTGGAAATCGTTTGCTACGCAGATCGTTGTATTGTTGCAGCTTGCCAGACGTGCCCTCGTGTCGTCTTTCACATGTCTCTTTGGTTGTCCATGATGGGAATGATGATCTGTTCTTCTAGAAAGCAGCCCTATTGAACATCAGGTTCGCTCTGATGTTGTGTTACTGTTGCACTCCCACTTACTTGGCCAACACTTTCATTCCGGAAGCTTTGTAACTCTCTGTCACTGCATCTTTCTGATAGTTTAGCAGATGATCTGCTTCGGAATTCCTACTCGCCCAGGCGTGTTGTGTTGTCTAGGTTGGACATGGGAGTACGTCATTTCT
>OLKM01000588.1:0-30000 GCA_900291075.1 Melanogrammus aeglefinus
AACATGATACATGTCCAAACTTGACTGTTGGTGTCACTCGAACTCTTCAGCTTAGTGACCCCGAAATTGCTTTGAGGAGTCCTGATTCAGTATGCCAATCAAATTTTTTACCAAGCGCTTTTATGGGCTGCCATAGACTCCCATGCCATACAATGAAAGATATTGGCAAATGGTTATCACAATGAGAATACATTGGAAAGTGGCTTTCTAAAGGGCTGGAATAGACTTAATGCTAACAACGCCCTCCTAGGCGTTGATGATGCCAAATTATTGGATATCATCAGGGATGGGTCATAAGACTATGAGCCAAGTTTGGTTTGGATAATAAGGCCTCGCAGAGATATAAGCCACTTCCTGTTTTGACGTCACCCCTGAGGTCAAAGGCACGAAATTGTTTGGGTGTCCCAAAATGATGTCATGAGTCTATGTGGCCAAGTTTGGCCCATGATATGTTTAAAGATTGCGACAGAACAGGCTTACTTCCTGTTTGACGCTTTGGCCGTCAAGTTTGTTTGGGCTGTCACGGCCAAACGCGGTTGAATTTGAAAAAGACTGTTTGGCACACCATTGTTCAACGCTTGGTCCGAAGGTCATGTATGGCAGAGACAAGTTTCTATAAGATAAAGATTGGACAGATTTTTATGCTGTAGAGTATGTACTTAGTTGAATTTGACAACTTTGTCAACATGGTGGCAAAATTTCTGAAGTTTTCATGAGAAATAATTTATTGACTGGTTATGATATGGTCTAAGGGCTGCTGATAAATGGTTGCGCTTACTACCTGTTGGGCGGCTTCGCAGTTAATTTGATTGGTTGTTGCGGATTGTTTCCACATGCAAATAAGTTTAGTAGGCAAAATGGGTGGTCTGACTGATAGGCCAGCATACATTGAAAGATTAGGTTTAAAATATACTTTATGTGTAGAGCAGAGGAGTTTAAAACACATCTCTCATTAATTACAGCACCCCTAGATGTCAAAGGTCACCAAAGGGCTGCTGAGAAATTAGGCTTACTTTCCTGTTGGCGGTTCGCGGTCAAATTGGATTGCCAAACGGTTTTTGAATTTGAAAAATGTATTGATGATGATTATGTCAGCCATGGCCTGAAGATCATCTGTGCCAGAGTTTCGAGAATGATTGGACAACAATTGTTGATATGAAGTTTTGACATAAACAAAGATGGCGCGAGAACCCATTCATGCGGCGCAAAAGCAACGACATAGGATGTGTTGAAAAATCCTATATCAATGATACGTTTTTTGTGAATATTGGATGAATGGGTCAAAAGTAAAAACATGAATAGCATGTCCAACTTTGACCTGTTGGTGCGCTAGCAGAGCACTCATGAGCCAGCAACCCCCGACATTGCCTGCGAGGAAATCATGGATCTGTCCTGAATTCAGTTGTACAGGTGAGTCTTATGGAATATGTGTGTGATGGTCTTCAGCAGAGTTGATCGTCCACTGTGCGCGGCGGAGAGCGGAGACCAGCATGTGGTGAGAGCGCGCCACCCAAGGCCGCCAGCAGAGAACCACAACGTCCACCACCCACAGGGGCACACTCCGCAAGGAAGCAGGTTTGAAGTCTCATCCTACTCCTGTGACACTCTCGCTGCTCTTTGATTGAGCTGATTGTGGCTCTGATGTCTGAATTGGCTGTCCATGCTCCTGGCAGCGGCAGCAGGTGTGGTCTTCCTGTACATCAGTACGGATTATGTGTTTGATGGCCGACGCCCCCCCTCTATGGGAGAAGACGACGCCCAAACACCTCTCAACAATATGGACACGCAGCAAGCTGGCGGGTAAGAGCGAGAGACATTCCGCCAATATGCCCAGGGTAGGCGCGCTCCTCTCTCTCCTCTCTCTCTCTCCTCTCTCTCTCTCCTCTCTCTCTCTCTCTCTCTCTACTCTCTCTCTCTTCATCTCTCTCTCTCTCTCTCATTCTCTCCTCTCCACTCTCTCACTCTCCTCTCTCTCTACTCTCTCTCATCCTCTCTTATCTCTCTGTTCTGTTGTGTTGGTCTCTTCTCTCTCTCTTCATCATATATATATATATGCTGGTGTATTTTACGTGTGGTGTGTTGTAGGCCGCCGTGGTGCTCAGGGTCCCGATCCTCTACTGGGGAGGTGGTAGAGCGTGGCGGAGAGTGCAGTGACTGTGCTGTGGCCCGGGCGTGCAGCAGGGGGCAGCAGAGAGCTACGTCCTCTGGACCACTGCCAGCAAGGTTTCCCGACCTACACCGGCGACGTTGCAGCAGCCCGTTTGTAAGGAACATCGCAGAAGCGAAGGCTGCAGGTAACTGTTACTGTACTGTACATAGTACAGCCAGTTAATTACTAATATCAGAATATGTGCGACTAGTACTGCATTTACCACAACAGTCTACAGGTTAATGTTACTGCTAATTATGAGCTCATGCAACTACAGAAACTACTAATAGGTACAAGTTTCAAATCACCTGTGTGTGTGTGTGTGTGTGTGTGTGTGTGTGTGTGTGGTGTGTGTGTGTGTGTGTTGTGTGTGTGGTGTGTGTGTGTGTGTGTGTGTGTGTGTGTGTGTGTGTGTGTGTGTGGTGTAGGAAGCTGCTTCTGTCCAGGGTCATCTTCCACTTCTCTTCTAAGGCAGCAATGACCAAGTTCAAGATGGGGTCCCATGGCAACGGCTTTTAATGCCTCCCACACAGCATCCTCATGACATATACACACTCACACTATATTAGTAATATAATAAAATATATGTATATATCACACACATCTCATACCAGTAAATATTAAGAGAACGATTATACAGTATATATTCTCACAATCGATCTATAATACGCACATTTAAGTAGTTAAATCTCTCTCTCGCTACTCTCTCATCTATAGATACGCACATTTTAAAGTAGTAAATCTCTCTCTCGCTCTCTCTCTCTCTCTCTCTCTCTCTCTCTCTCTCTCTCTCTCTCTCTCTCTCTCGCTCTCGCTCTCCAGCAGACCGAGGCCCCCCCCGGTGTCTCTCGCCCACAGAACGCTCAGCTGGACTGTTCCCGCCTCCAGTTGATGGGTCTGGGCGTGGAGCCTCGCCCCTTCTCCGACACCATCACTTCCTGTCTCTGGCCCTTCCTCCCGGACAAACGCTGGAGACAGACCGTCTTTCACTGAGACAGACAGACAGAAGACAGAAGTGCACTGAATCAGCCACGTTGAAGATAGTTAAGATGTCAGAGCTTTAATAATCTCTAAACAGCTTATTCATAGGTCTGCTGACCTTGTCCCCATAGGTCAGCTGACCTTGTCCTCAGAGGTCAGCTGGTGCAGAAGACAGCAAATTCTCAGTTTGGAACTGTCATGATACTACACTGGATGATGACGATGATGATAATAATAATAATGATAAAATGTTTGTTAAATATAACTATCCTTGTTGTTTTTTATTGAAATAAACAGAAAGACACAACTTTATGACACTGATAAATGCTATCTAGGCCTTCCTGACACAGCTACTACTAGTTCTAAAAACTAATATAGTGCCACCCTAAAATACTATAGTACTGAAATATTACCACAGACATTTTAGCACAGTACTAATACGCACCGCAGTTAAACTGATTTAAACATAATAAATTAGGGTAAATTAACTTCACAAGCGAGCGTCACAAAAACACGGAGGCAGGCGCAGAAACAAATGCGCACGCATGCGCAGACGCAGCACAGCGACGCCTCTCTCGAGGTCCAGAAACGCGGACAGCATCACGTCGGATATCTTGGTGAGTTTCCCAACATTTAAAACTAACCCCCTCCCAAGTTTTTTACCGATTTAACGGAGCTTTGTAAAACGAATTTTAGTTTTGAAATGTCGTCACGATATAGAGATGTAATAATCATTATAATATTAATCCGAACGAGCAACCAAATAGGCCTACCTCAAGGAGTTCATCAGCTTTTCTCGTAAAATAGTTTAGTTATGTTACTCTAGTATAAAGTCTCATTATATATAATAATATTATAAAGTTTATCTATGTTACTCTAGTATAAAGTCTCATTATATATAGGCCTAATACTATTATAAAGTTTATTTATGTTACTCTAGTTTAAAGTCTAAAGATATAATAAAGTATAGTTGAAGCTCTAGTAGTCTATAGTTATATTATGATATATTTATGTTGTAGTTATATCCTATTTATTCTTAACAATACTAAGGGTTTGAAAGGTGGTTCGTGTGGATCCGAAATGCATGTGGTTTTGCACGTGAATACAGAGGTATGCATGCCTGAATGGACGGTATGTGTGTTATATAGAAATGAATGCGTAATTGAGACTGATCTAATTTCTACTACTTTCCTACTTATACATTTCCAAGTTTTAGAATGCTTTTCCTATGTTCTTCAATACTGTATGTTCTAGAGAATATTTTCATATACTCTAGAGGACGTTGTGTTTTAGAATACTTTCCTCAACTCTATAATACTTTCCTGGAGTTTCCTACTCGTTATGTTAATGATTTTTCCACACATGGAAAGAAAGAATGTGTGTATGTTTTGGTTGTTTTGGACAACACTTGATTTTGATAAAGCTAGCATTCTCAACAGTGTTGCCATGACAGCAGAACCCTGTAAGGGTCTTGAGAATGGAGTGCTTGTTGACACACAGATGAACTCTGTCTCGCTGTCTTGTGACTGTATGTGTGTGTGTGTGTGTGTGTGTGTGACTGTGTGTGTGACTGTGTGTGTGACTGTGTGTGTGTGTGTGTGTGTGTGTGTGTGTGTGTGTGTGTGTGTGTGTGTGTGTGTGTGTGTGTGTGTGTGTGTGTGTGTGTGTATACAGAATATATCTGTTATCGATCGCCCAAACAACAGCAGAACAAGATGGGCCAATTGCTCTGTCAGTTAGCATTGTTGTGCTTTAAAACTACTCCTTAAAACGGAGGTTTTGGAGTTTAACACGCAGCTGCGCACGAGGTTGAACGTGATTGCTGTGTAACGACTCGTACAGGATCAGCTGATTCCTAGCCGACTCGGTTTAAACTTACCGAAATGCATCCATTTATAGCACAAAATGCATCCATCATTAAGTTAAGACTGCATCTTGAGCTGACTTCTTGAGTTTAAAACAGTGTTAAACTCTAAAAAGTGGCTAAGCTAGTGACAGAGCAATTGCCCCAATAAATTTGTTCTCTATGTATTTTTTTCATAGAGAGAAAAATCAACGTCAACCCTTCTTCCACCAATCAAATCTCCTGATGAGCAATGACCCCGCCCCCCCATATGGCCCCGCCCCTCCATACGGGCCCCCTGGGGTACCTCCAGGTATTCCACATGAACATGTCACGCTCTTTCCTAGTCACCTCGTCTTGTCGCCTCTCCATGTCTCCTCTCCTCCACTCCTGCTGTCCTCTCCTTGTCCCCTCTCCTTGTCCCCTCTGCTTGTGTCCTCTCCTTGTCCCCTCTCCTTGTTCCCTCTCCTTATGGCCTCTCCTTCTGTCCTCTCCTCGTGTCCTCTCCTCGTGTCCTCTCTCCTTGTGTCCTCTCCTCATGGCCTCTCCTTGTGTCCTCTCCTTATGACCTCTCCTCGTGTCCTCTCCTAGTGTCCTCTCTCCTCGTGTCCTCACCTCGTGTCCTCTCCTCGTGTCCTTACCTCGTGTCCTCTCCTCTTGACTTTTCCTCATGACCTCTCCTAGTGTCCTCACCTCGTGTCCTCTCCTCGTGTCCTCTCCTCGTGTCCTCTCCTCGTGTCCTCTCCTCGTGTCCTCTCCTCGTGTCCTCTCCTCGTGTCCTCTCCTCGTGTCCTCTCCTCGTGTCCTCTCCTCGTGTCCTCTCCTCGTGTCCTCTCCTCGTGTCCTCTCCTCGTGTCCTCTCCTCGTGACCTCTCCTCGTGTCCTCTCCTTGTGACCTCTCCTCATGTCCTCTCCTCGTGTCCTCTCCTTATGACCTTTCTCTCTCCTTGTTTTCAGGAGGCATGCTAGGTCCGGCGTTCCCCGGGCCACCCTACCAGGTACTCGCGTTAATACTTTAAACACGTCTGTAATCCGTTCCTCACCGCGGTCCACTCCTGGTCTTAGCATCTCTCAAACATGTCATGAAATGTCACGCTCTGAGAGTTAGCTAAAATGAGCCACGCTTTAAGGTCTGCTTTCCTCATGTTCAGGAATACGCCAACCAGGGCTACCCCCCCTACCAAGGTGGCCACGCCCCCTACCATGGCAGCCCCGCCCCTTACCAGGGGAACCCCGCCCCCTATCAAGGTAGCCCCGCCCCATATACGGCCAGCCACGTCCCCTTTCAGCCTGGATGGGAGGGCACCAAGGTGTCCCAGTATCAACAACCATCATCAAACCCCAGTAGGTCAAAGGTCCCTCAAACCACACCTCACTATTTCACACCGGAGACCCCCCCCCATAGATCTACAATTACACCTTAATCCTTATTTACTCCATACCATAACCTGTACTCTACCATAACCCTAATCTACACTCTACAATAACCCTAATCTACACTCTACCATAACCCTAATCTACATTCGACAAAAATCGTAGTATACATTTGAATATAACCCTAATCTACACTCTTCCATAATCCTAATCTATACTCTACCATAATCTTATCCCTATCGTAACCCTAATCTACACTCTTCCATAATCCCAATCTATACTCTACGGTAGAGTATAGATTGGGATTATGGAAGAGTGTAGATTAGGATTACGATAGGGATAAGATTATAGTAGAGTCTTACCAGGGATTAGATTAGATTAGGATTACGATAGGGATAAGATTATGGTAGAGTCTCTACCATAATCTTATCCCTATCGTAATCCTAATCTACACTCTACCATAATCCCAATCTATACTCTACCATAATCTTATCCAATCCTAATCTACTCTCTACCATAATCTATTTAATCTACATTCCACCATAATCCTAATCTATGTTAACCCTAATCTATTCTCTACCATAATCCTTATCTACCGTAATACCAATCTACTCACAATTTAACACTAACCTACAACTCCATACCTTTATTCCTAATCTACCATACCTATGGTCTCCATCCACCTCAATGCTGTCGGCTTTCATTTGTTTTCAGTTTACATGATTGGATCCGGCGGGCATCGGTCAGGAAGAGGCGGAGTCACAGGGATGGAGGCGTGTCTTGGAGCATGTTGGACTGCCGTCTGCTGCTGTTGTCTCTTGGACATGTTCAGATAGGACTACACTTCCCACAATGCACCAGTCAACACGGAAACTCAAGATAGCTAAATGTTAAATATGTCAAGTTATATTTTATAACAGCTCAAAGGATATTATATTGCAAAGCTTTTAACACATGAATGTTGTCAGTGATTGTTGAAGGAATGTTTTTTGGTGTTACCAATAAATTGTGATTATACGGTTCGATATATATATCTGGCCCCAGATTACACACTTGAGCCATCAGACCTGTTGCTATGGCGACCTCACTTTATTCCAGTGAAACAGGACAACATGCAGAAGAGGCACAACAAATACGCAAACTGAAGGCATCTCAATGAATATTGGCATCCATATATCCATAGATATAGGGTCAGAAGAATAGCAGATATGATACATAGATATAGATATATATCATGCACCTATATAGATATATGATGCATAGATATGTCTATATCAATATGATTATATTTCGAGTGTCTGGTAACGTGTCGGTCAGCCCTGTGTCCCATCTTCTAGCTGGGTGGGGCAAGTGTCAGAATCCTCCGTACAGGGGGAGGAGCTAGCCTCCGGCTCCATCCCCCACATGTTATGAGAACAGCTCAGCATTTCAGACACCTCATCCACTTGACACACATAGAGAGACACAATAGCATACACTACACTACACATCATACACATATAGAGACACACATCGATACACACATATAGAGACACACATCGATACACACATTATAGAGAGACACACATCGATATACACATATAGAGACACACATCGATACCCCAGTTGGGCGGAGCTAGCCTCAGGCTCCTTCCCCCGGTTGGGAGGAGCTAGTCTCAGACTCCTCCCCTGGTTGGGCGGAGCTAGCCTCAGGCTCCTCCCCCTGGTTGGACAGCTTCAGGAGCTGAGCCATCAGGAAGCTCCTCTCCTGGAAGATCTCTCATGCTGAAACACAAACCTGAAGGGGAGAGTGGTGAATTTGCTAGCTAGGCTTTCATACTTAGAACAACTAAAACGTGCTTTACATTGCAATAAACAGGCCCATTATAAAACAGTTAAGGTATAAAAAGGCATTTTAAATATTGGCTAGCTAACTACGTTGGCAAGCCAAAAGAAAAAAAAATAACTTGACAAGGTAACCTGCATAATTACTTATTGTATTGTATATAATATACAGATTGCTTACCGTAAAACGAGAGCAGCTTCCTTAAGTGTTGTAACGTTGTCTCGCTGGACAGCCGGCATGAAGGACCGTTGTGAACAATTTTTTCTATATTTTTGCTAACGGGACGTAACGGTGCGTTTCAACGCGTAATTCCGCCTCGTCATCATTAAATAAAAGCCATCATGAATCGCCAAAAACAACATGATACGATCAAAAAAAACACATTAATATGGAATCTCACCGATCTGCGAGCTTTAAATGTCATTTTTATATGATTACAATGATCCCAAACATTTTAATAATCAAAATCGCTGAATTTGACCATGTCCTGTTCATACAGAGAGGAGACTCGCGAGATGAGGCAGCGACAATCCCTCACACACTGGGTTGAGCGCATGCCTTTTGCTTTCTCATTGTTTGTCATCCCTGAAATATTCGTATTTTATTTTACAATTTATATTTGTATTTTATTATGTCGTTTGTATCCATAGAATAGGTAGTGTATTTCACGTATGTGTAGAAGCTATTTAGACATAAAACCACAGTGAAAAAGCATGGAAGGCATACCTAACCTCTGCCTCACTGAAGGGGGCTGGCGAGAGCCTGGAAAATGGACTTCCCTTCCAGTGAAGGTATAAATAATGGAGGACCAATGCCAGGGCTAAAAGGTTTGCTTCAAACGACGGAACATAAAATAACTCGATTGACTCCTCACATTGAAAGACAAACTGCTTTGAAAATATTTGGAACCTCAAGAATAGATTTGACTCTGGACGAACGGAATAAATATTAGCAAGGGGAGGTAGGGGGCTTCTCACCCCGCATTCGCTAACATTACATCGATATCAGAGTAAGCCTTTGATCCGTTGATTTTTCCATTATTTATTTTAGTTGTTTTTTTTTAATGTGAAGGTATGGTAGGTACATTTAACGTTGTTTTCTCGCTTAGATTTTTCAAAGGTTCCTGAGAAATAGACACTGTACTATCCGATAACACCGTTATTGCAACCAGCAAAAATGGTTGTGATTTGCGATGCGTATGTCAGCGAACTGTCTGACATTAGCACGTTAGCCTACGTTAGAAAGCCTGACGTTTTTGAAGCGTACCAACGTCACGCCTGTCTAGTACGGCATCAAGGCAGCTACAGACCCGAAGATGACATGATTACACGGGTTGGCCAAACGAACAAGCTTGGAATAAATATTTATGACAGCTTGCGTTCGCCGATTATTGGACGCCCCCCCCCCCCCGAAATATTTTTATTGCAGATCTCCATGAATCACACAAATGACCTTTTTCGGAACAAAAACGGCGAATTCGCCCACACGAGACAAGTACACACACTGCACACACACACACACACACACACACACACACACGACTTCCCCTGGTCATGTGACTTTCGTGTTCCTGGTATGCAGGTCATGTGACTTTCGTGTTCCTGGTACGCAGGTCATGTGACTTTCGTGTTCCTGGTACGCAGGTCATGTGACTTACGTGTCCCTGGTATGCAGGTCATGTGACTTTCGTGTTCCTGGTATGCAGGTCATGTGACTTTCGTGTTCCTGGTATGCGGGTCATGTGACTTACGTGTCCCTGGTATGCAGGTCATGCTGGACGGACAGAGCTCCACCATTCGGACGGGCGACTCTGAAGGAATGGTTACTATGGAAACCTGCAGAAAAGAGGCAGATCAAATATGAGATGTCAGCATCCAATCACAGGGGCCCCGATTGATTTTTACTTCAATGTCATTGGATGTGATTCGCTCTCTCTTTCGCCGTCCCCTAGTCTCTCCCTCCTCGTCTCCTAGTCCCTCCCTCCTCGTCTCCTAGTTCCTCCCTCCTCCGTCTCCTAGTCCCTTCTCTCTCTCCTCTACCTGTTGCTCGGCCTCGGTGGGTAAAACGGATCCATCAGTGATCAGGACGGCTCTGGAGACACACCTGGAGACACAGATTAACCAGATTACTGACTGATTACTGACACATTAACCAGATTACTGACAGATTACTGACACATTAACCAGATTACTGACAGATTACTGACACATTATCCAGATTACTGAAAGATTAACCAGATTACTGACATAAAAACCATATTACTGACATATTAACCAGATTACTGACAAATTAACCAGATTACTGAAAGATTAACCAGATTACTGACAAAAAAAACATATTACTGACATACCGGTATTAACCTGATTATTTACAGATTAACAACATTGCTACCCAATAAAGATGTACCAGATTAACCAAATTACTAACAGATTAACCATATTACTACCCATTACAGATTAACTGCTGTTTATCACGCCGCAGTTTGACCAATCACCCACCTGGTGGGCGGGGCAGTCTGGGTCAAACAGCCCTCCTCCAGCACCAAATGGCTGCAGCTGATTCGCTGCCCCGTGCTGTCAATCACTGCCTTGCACCTGAGGTAGAGGGAGGGGCCATAGGCCAATGAGTGACATTGATTTTGGTATGTCTTATTAATAACAGTAACACAAATAATAACAATACCAAAACCAGAATTGTGTTTATGTATAATGTGCTTCTCAAAACAACAACAACAACAACAACAACAACAACAACAACAACAAGCAGCTATCCATGATGATTACCGGAAAACCACTGTAGCGCATATTGTTCGGGACAGTGAGCTCAGGGAACCGTTTCACCCCTGATATAAGGTCTATAGAGCAATAAATAGATACATAGATGGTTAGAGATAAGTACTCCATGGTTACCTGCTGCTGCTCTTGTCTACCACTAGAGCATGGACTGAATGTCTGAGACAGTAGATCCCACCAAATACTGCACACATCCTGCCAAATACAAAGCAGGGTTAGTACCAGTGCTGCACACATCCTGCAAAATACAGAAGGATACTATCAGTACTGCTCAGTACTTCTACTAGCAAGAGACTCAAGACTCACTTGGTCAGAGTTCTCCTGGACTCTGCGTAGCCCCCCTCCTTACCTCCCTCCTTACTCCCTCCTCTCTTACTCCCCAAAAAACACCTCCTACGTCGTGTGCCCTTACACACTAAAGAACTGTACTTAGCATCTTGTAGCGTCTTATCCTAGCTAGCTTGGTTGTGTACGGGGAATGGGTTAACTTAGTGATGGTTAGTGCTTGGCCCTTGGTTCTATGAAGATCCTTACCTACAGAAGCACTGGGGGATCTCTCCCAGGCCGTACAGAGGAAACAGGAAGGGGGTGTTTCCATAGCGACCAAGGCATTTCAGGAAGTGCCGTGTTGCCACCAGGGCCGCAGCCGTGGGAGTGTCCGGCGTTGTCATGGCGATGGAGTGAATCAGGAAGTGCTGAAGGTTCTCAGACAGCTTCTGTTGCTGAAGGAACTCCAAATACGGTCGTTCAGCAAAGTCTAAGAAACACATGAAATGAACACACACGTGATATAAGCACACATACATGATATATTGTTGTAAGCCTGATATAAAACCTATAAAAGTGCGTGAGTACCCTGGTAGAGGAGGGGGGTGTCTTGGTCAAGACAGGACGTCAGGAAGCGCATCAACATCCTCTTCTCCACCACAGAGAGCAGCTTACTGGAGAACACGTCTGACCGACTGCAGGGAACCTACACACACACACACACACACACACACACACACACACACACACACACACACACACACACACACACACACACACACACACACAGTTAGTTAGGGTTAAGGGTCACTTAGGGTTAAGTGAGGAGAGGAGGACTGGGCCTAGGTTTACCTGTTCTATGTTTCCGTGGCGACAGGTCAGGATGCGGGTGACGTTCTTGAACTCTGCGTAGCGACTGACATTGGATTTGATGAGGAGGTCGATGAGGGCGCCACGGGAATACAAGAGCTGGCCACAAACACACAGGTCATGTAGAGGTCACATGAGAGGTATGAGAGGTCATGTAGAGGTCACATAAGAGGTATGAGAGGTCATGTAGAGGTGCAGGCGCCCCAACCAACCAGCAGGGGTCGCTTATGCAGCGACCGGGACAAAAAACATTATATGACTCATTTAATCTAATGACAACAGGATGCAGGTGACGTTCTTGAACTATGGCCGTTATTAAGAATATAAACACAGTTTTGTAAATAGTACGGAGACGGAAACAGTAAGCAGGTAATGAATAAGGTAATGAATGAGGTAATGAATGAGGTAATGAACGAGGTAATGAATAAGGTAATGAACGAGGTAATGAACAAGGTAATGAACGAGGTAATGAACGAGGTAATGAATGAGGTAATGTATGAGGTAATGAATAAGGTAATGAACGAGGTAATGAACGAGGTAATGTATGAGGTAATGAATAAGGTAATGAACGAGGTAATGAACGAGGTAATGCACGAGGTAATGCACGAGGTAATGAATGAGGTAATGTATGAGGTAATGAATAAGGTAATGAACGAGGTAATGAACGAGGTAATGAACGAGGTAATGTATGAGGTAATGAATAAGGTAATGAATAAGGTAATGAGTGAGGTAATGCTACCTTTGACACCAGGTCGATGTTGAAGCGCCGGCCCTCCTTCAGCAGCTCAGCGTAGGTTAGCCTCTTCTTGGTCTTCTCTGGTTGGCTCTGATCAGGACAAGGGGGTGTGGTTTATATTATTATTATTATTATTATTCATTCTCTCCTTCTCTGTCTATGTCTCTCTATCTCTCTCTCTCTCTCTTACCTTTTGTGCTGGAGTGTTTATCTCTTCCTTCACCTCGGACTCTGAATGGGGGAGAAAGACTCTGTCAGGGTCCGGTTAAAACAACACACTTGCTGGTGTTTCCGCTACGTTTGAAGTATATATATGCCCATAGCACAGTATAACGTCAAGTTCACAGTACTGTAGATGGTTCTACTGTATTATTAACGCTGTAGACATCAGACGGAGGGGAGTCAGCCGACAGACAGACCACTAGATGGGGCTCCTTCCTCCTGCGTCTCTCCGGCTGGAGTCTGGCCGGCTCCACCCTCTTCTTCCTCGTCATCTTCCTTTGCCTCTTCCTCCAAGGGGCTTGAGGGAATTTGCTCCTCTTCTTCACTAAAATGATAAGCATTCCCTTAATAATTGTAACCTAGCAACGAGGATACATGTTACCTAGCAACAAGGAGACATGTTTACCTGGTGTAGTTGAAAACCTGGAGGTTGGTAACTTGGGAGACATCTCCTGTCGTCAGGCCGATCAGGTCTTCGCCGTCCTCCAACTGACTCGACCAGTCGTGCTCTTCACTGGCGGTAATCTAACACACACACACACACACACACACACACGCACACGCACACACACACACACACACCTTAATCTAGATCTAAATAAGACCTGTTTACACCTTCATCTAAATCTTAATTAGGGGTGTGTGTGTGTGTGTGTGTGTGTGTGTGTGTGTGTGTGTGTGTGTGTGTGTGTGTGTGTGTAGGAGCTGAACTCACTTTATTTTGCTCTTCTATCCAGGAGAGGAGGCCATTAAATGTGAAACTTGCCCACTTCCCAGCATAGTAACTCCTCCTGCAAATATACACATATTACTACAGTGAATACACTGTACATGAGTAAATACCCAGTCCTACAGTAAACACACAAGATACTACAATAAATACAAAGAGTATTACAGTAAATACAGACTACTACAATCACTCGTCCTGAAGTACTGGGGTATATAAATACACAGCAGTATTATGGAAGTACCTGTCAAGATGAAGAACTCTTTGGCCGACTCTAGAGCACGCTGCCGCCACCACAGACTCTACAAGACCTGCATGGATGCACACACACACACACACACACACACACACACACACACACACACACACACACACACACACACACACACACACACACACACACACACACACACAGGAAGCAATAGCTTAGTAATAAGATAATGGTTTAAAAGTTGATTATCACGACCAGAGATCCCACAAGGGATTTTAAATAGTTTTGAAAAATGTAACAAGCATAACCTTTCGTTTTGACCATAGATACGAGACTTACTATACATAATTGATGTAATAATAACAAACCAGTCGGGCCAGCACCGCCCATCTCCAGCCCAACGCAGCAGCCCTAACCCTAACCCTACTGGTTCTACAACCAACATCATCTAAATACGGAATAGCAGCAGGAAAGGACGACATCTTATAACAAGGAGCTCAAATAAATGAATACCAAATGCAGACATTACATTGATGAACTGGTCCCAGTGAGGGCAGCCAGCCTTTGATTGTGGTAAACACATCACCAATAGCCACATTAAATACACCGATACGGTTTATTTCATGTCTGCCGTCAGTCTGATGGAGCAGACACACTTTACAGAGGTACCCTATAACATTATTTTCAAAATTAAACTCATTGTTTTCTACCTGTTCCTAGGATGACGACGTCAAATTCAGAAGGTAAATGTTCGGAAGCCATGTTGGTAGCCGAGGCGTAAGGAAGTCACGTGACGAAGCTCACTGACGAGACTTCAGCAAGTGACGCGACCCTAATCTCGCGAGGCTCAAGGCGCATCACCCTTAAAAATTCATGTGACCTGTGTCTGTACTGTCGTAACACTTACCTGTTCCTTAATGGACTGTTTCTGAACTGTTAACCCCTACCTACTCCTTTATGACTTGTCTCTCTACCATCTAATCGCTACCTGCTAGTTAATGACCTGTTATGCACTGGCTAACCCCTACGTGCTCCTTTATGACCCGTCTCTGTACTGTCTAACCCCTACCTGTTCCTTAATGACCTGTCTCTTTACTATCAAACCCCTACCTGCTCCTTAATGACCTGTCTCTGTACGGATCTAACCCCTACCTGCTCCTTAATGACCTGTCTCTGTACTGTCTCACCGCCTTTTCTGCTCCTTAATGACCAACAGGATGTGACAGCTTGTGTTTTCAAATGTTTTATTTGAGATATGAAGAACTGTTAAACAACAACATCATCAACAAAATACAATAATAATCATCAATGTGGCTCGTACCTTCACTGAAACGTAACATATCAGAGAAGTGTGCGTGTGAGTGTATGTGTATATGTATTTGTTTGTGTCCGAGTGAGTGGGTGTGTGTTAATGTGTACGTGTATTTGTACGTGTGTCCTGTGATATATACACATGACATCCCAGGTCAGGTCTGATACAGGTCCCCACCGAGACAGAACCACACAACAGGTGGCTGAGTTCCTCAGTATTTTGGTCGCTTTATGTTCACTCTGTGGAAATAAAAAACAAATGTTTATCTCTTCTGCTCGCCAGAGGTTTATGATTCGGTCAGCCGTTTGTCTAGTTGCTTAGGAAACTACTCACCCATCAGACTCCTGCTTCTTTCTCTTCTCGATAATCTGATCAAAGGAACCACAATAGAGTATTAGTTTCACACACACATAATGATAACCCACACACACAGATGGAGAGACAGAGACACACACAGGTTGAGACAAAGAGGGAGAGACAGAGACAGACACACACAAACGGAAGACAGAAACACACACAGAGACAGAGACACACACAGATTGAGACAAAGAGAGAGAGACAGACACAGACACGGAGACAGAGAGACAGAGAGACAGAGACAGAGAGAGAGCGAGAGAAGGACATTGGAGAGAGGGAGGTAGTGAGCGAGGAGAGAGTTGCGATTGGTCCTCACCGCGCTGATCTTCTTCCACTGTCGGTCTAGCTCCGCCTTCTCGTTGGTCTCCTTGAAGCGTCTGGTCTTCCGGCCCTCAGACATCTTGATTCCATACTGGAAGGCCGCCCTGCAGACCAAACAACCGTCAGCTAGCATCTCCTCTAGCCTTTCCTCCAACACCTAGCCGTGGCATGGACTTATAGCATGCCAGTGTTAGAGGTATGCTAGTGTTAGTCGCATGCTTTAGCTAATATCATGCTATTGTTCGTAGCATTTCAGTGCCACTATCATGCTAGTGATAGTAGCATTGCAGTGCTAATATCATGCTAGTGTTGGTAGCATTGCAGTGCCACCATCATACTAGTGTTGCTAGCATTGCTGTGCCAATATCATGCTAGTGTTAGTAGCAGTTCAGTGCTAATATCATGATAGTGTTAGTAGCATTGCAGTGCTAATCACATGCTAGTGTTGGTAGCATTGCAGTGCTAATCACATGCTAGTGTTGGTAGCATTGCAGTGCTAATATCATGGTAGTATTGGTAGCATTGCAGTGCTAATATCATGCTAGTGTTGTTGGTAGCATTGCTGTGCATGAGGACGTACTTGGGAAGAGCCTCTTTGTTGTTCATGTAATCTGAATATTCCTCCTGTGTGTCGAAGTCCCAGCGACCCAGCGGACCCTTCTTGTTGCCCTGGAGAAAAGAGAGACGGAAGAGGATAAGGAACTACACAACCCGTACACATGCAGCACAGCAAATAACTACACAACCCACAGACAAAGCGCAGTAAAGAACTACACAACTCCTACGCATGGAGCACAGTAAAGAAAATACAAAACAAACCAATGCATGAAGCACAGTTAAGAACGACACACCGCACATACACTGGTAGCGACATGTGAATGAATGAGTGAGGTAAGGTGAATGAATAAATACATTAGTAGGAACATATTAATAACAATACACAGTCCGGCACACACTAAACATCTGCTTCCTCCCTATTGGTTTAGCTTTTAGCTTTTGACAGGATGCATGGTGGGCTTTGTAGTCACCTGGTCCATCTTGCTGTAGTCCACTTCCTCGTCACTGTCCACAGCCAGGTCGTCCATACTGCACACAGAAACACATAACGTCACAGGTCTGTCCGTACCGTACTGAGACAGAAACGCATAACATCACTGGTCTGTCGGTACTGAGACAGACACACATAACATCACTGGTCTGTCCGTACTGAGACAGACACAGATTACATCACTGGTCTGTCCACACTGAGACAGAAACAGATTACATCACTCGTCTGTCCGTACTGAGACAAACCACATCACAACATGGTGAGAGGGCGCAGAGTGAGAGTGTTTTTTGAGAGGTTGATGATGGGTGGGTGAGAGGAGGATGATGAGAGGATGAAGGCGAGAGGGTGAAAGGGTGATTTTGAGTCAGAGGGTCTTACGTGGCAGGGTAGCACTCTGCGTAAGAGTTTGACATCCCAAAGAAATCTCCAAGATGCTCTTTCCCAGCCTCCCTTCTGTTCCCTGCAGTGCTGGCAGTCAAGGAGAAACTATTTCCCTAGACACTTGGCATCAACAGACGCTTAGCAACAGCACCTAACACTTAATGATGTCCCATAATCCTAAAATACTATGAAACACAATAACTTCACGACAAAATAGGAAGACGAAAGGATATGTTTCCTGGCTCTGCCATTGGCTTCCTGCTGCTCCAGCAAACTTCTCGTTAATCATCTTGATCTGATCGGTGACTGAGCTAGGACCTGAGACGAAGACAGAGACAGAGAGACAGAGAGAGAAAGAGACCCAGACATGAGAGACAGAGAGAGACAAAGACAGAGAGAGACCCAGACATGAGAGACACAGAGACAAAGATAGACAAAGAGAGAGAGACAGAGACAGAGAGAGAGACAGAGACACAGACCCCGAGAGACAAAGAGAGAGAGTGAGACAGAGAGATCTACAGGTTATAACAGGTCTAAAGACACTTCATGTGTAAGTATCTTATAATCAAATATAGTTACCCGTCTCCAAATCCAGAACCTGTAGGGAGACAGGAGAGACACACACAGAAGGATAAGTAGTGGTAACAACGCATCTGATGACTGATGATATCAACACTGGTGCCTTTATTAACATGTGATGACTAATGGTATAAACACTGGTCTTTTTATTAACATGTGATGACTAATGGTATAAATACTGGTCCTTTTATTAACATGTGATGACTAATGGTATAAACACTGGTCTTTTTATTAACATGTGATGACTAATGGTATAAATACTGGTCCTTTTATTAACATGTGATGATCATTAAGGCTGCGAACCTCCTGGTCGTCCGCGAGAGGTTTCTCAAAGTAGCTCTGCCTCCTCTGTTCCTCCTCTGCCTCCCTCACTCTCTCCCGGTCTCGCTCCCTCTCTCTCTCCCTCTCCCGCTCTCTGTAGCGCTCCTTCTCCTTGGCAGCAGCCTTGGAGGCTGAGGCTGTGGCGGCTGAGGGGATGTAGTCTCCGACGTCCTCAAAGATACTGAAGAGAACACACATCCTTCATGTACTGACCAGAAAACACATCCTTAAAAAAGGTACTGAAGAGAAGACCTTAATATGCTGGCCCAGAAACCCCCCCATACACACACTTAATGTTCTGACCCAGAACCAGTTCCTTAATATACTGACCCAAAAAACACACATATCCGTAACGCACTGACCAGAACACACACACACACACCCTTAATGCACTGACCCAGAAAACGCACGCACGCACACGCACACACACACACACACACACACACACATCATCTGACACACAACAGTTCCACACTATAATGTAACCTCAGAACAACAGCAACCAGTTCCAAAATATACTAACCCAGAAAAACACACACACCCCTCCCGTAACACACACACACACACACACACACACACACACACACACACACACACACACACACACACACACACACACACACACACACACCACACACACACACACACACACACACACACACACACACACACGACCCAGAAAACCCCCACACACACACCCCCTTAATGAACTGACCCAGAAACCCCCCCCCCCCCCCAACACACCAGACATCCTTAATACACTGACCCACAGCACAGCAGGGGACAGAGAGTCGTACCTGATGTCTGCTTCGGCAGCCTTCTTCTCATCCAGTTTCCCTGCTGGCAGACGAGCATCGTGTGAAACCGGTTTGTTTATACAATCTCCGTACCCCTACTTCAGCCACCCCTGGTCTGGGTAAGCAGGGATGTGTTTGGAACAATCCTGTTGCTGGAGGCGGGGATCTGTTGACGCCTAATTAACGAAGGTACCAGGAGTAGAGGTCCTTGAAGATGGTGTTACTGTGCTACTATGAGTAATGGTACTAGGAGTAGCGATACTAGGAGTAGTGGTACTATGAGTATTGAAACTAGGAGTAGTGATACTAGGAGTAGTGATAGTAGGAGTAGTGATACTAGGAGTGGTGGTACCAGGAGTAGTGATACTAGGAGTAGTGATACTAGGAGTAGTGATACTAGGAGTAGTGATACTAGGAGTAGTGATACTAGGAGTAGTGATACTAGGAGTAGTGATACTAGGAGTAGTGATACTAGGAGTAGTGATACTAGGAGTAGTGATGCTAGGAGAGGTGGTACCTTTGTCCTTCTTCTTGATCTTCTTGTGCCTCGTCCCCTGTCTCAGGTAGGACAGGATCTGGGTCAGCTTGGAGATCACGATGTCGTTAGTGGTGAGAGTGGTCTGAGCCTGGAGAGAGAGAGACACAAGATCAATACTTTACACATGTGGAGTTCATCTAGCAATAACACATACACATAGAGAGAGAGAGAGAGAGACAGAGAGAGAGAGAGAGAGAGAGAGAGAGAGACAGAGAGAGAGACAGAGAGAGAGAGAGAGACAGAGAGAGAGACAGAGAGACACAGAGAGAGAGACAGAGAGAGAGACACAGAGACAGAGACAGAGACACACATAGAGGGAGAGAGAGACCATGTGAGAGAGAGAGATCCACACATATCCACCAGCGTACCTCCATGCTTGGGCAGTCGGCCTTGCTGCGGATCAGGGTGGTGGGGATGTCTGTGTCTGCGTACTCGTCGTCCAGGTCCACCACGTAGGCCATGCGGCCCGGGAGGAAGAGCTCGTTCCTCTCCACGATGCGCGAGCGGAACACCGTCCGGTACACGTTCCTACCTGGGAGAGGAAGACAGCACTGCTGGTACTACTGCCAGACGCTTCCAAGTACTAGCGCCGCTGCAATAGTACTACCAACACAGGAACTAGGTGTGATACTCACCGAGACGAGTTTTGAACTCCATCTTCTCCTCTACTTCGACGTCTTTCCTGAGGACATAGAAAAAAAAATACATGAATACAGAAACACACACACACCTCTACTGAGACTACATTACCCAGCATGCCCTATGACCTTTCCATAGGTTCTGGGAGCACTGGGGACTAGGGGAGCCATGGATAAACAACACTTACTTGACTTCTTTCTGGACCTTCTCCATCAGGTCCTCTTCCTCCTTCTCCTTACTGGTGATTTCAGCCCTGACCTAGTGACACATTTTTACACACGTTATAAACTCTCTCTTCTGTTATCGCACAGTAATCACCACATCAAACTTACTATTGTTAGTTAGAAACTTAACAACAGCATCATCAAAAGAAGTTACAACAGTAGTAAAAGGTAAAAACAGTAACAACAGCAGTAACCAGTAACAACAGCAGTAACCAGTAGCAGCAGCAGTAACCAGTAACAACAGCAGAAACCAGTAACAGCAGCAGTAACCAGTAACAGCAGCAGTAACCAGTAGCAGTAGAGACCAGTGCCAACAGCAGTCAGGGCGGGGTCCCTACCTTCTGCAGCAGGGCGAAGTCGAGGCCCTTCACCAAGTGAGTGTGCTCCATGTCACCTCCCAAGAACTTGGACTCCTGGATCACCTGCCGACGCTTCTCCGCTGCCGACTTATCCCTGCGTGCACACACACACACACACACACACACACACACACACACACACACACACACACACACACACACACACACACACACACACACACACACACACACACACACACACACACACACACACACACACAAACACACACCTCCATTAGTCGAATGTATGTATATATGTATTACAATACTCAGGCCGCAGCAGTAGGTCTTACAGAGCTGTGGTAATACTGATGGCATTACTAGTTAGTACTAGTAGTACTCACGCCTCGGCAGTGGGTCCGACGGTGCGGTAGTGCTGATGGTTTACGTAGTAGTACTAGTGTTACTAGTTAGTACTAGTAGTACTCACGCTTCGGCAGTGGGTCCGACGGCGCGGTAGTTGGCGGTGGTGCTGATGAGCTCCGTCTCCTCGTAGTCCTTGTTGACTCCGTCTCTCCTCTCGCGGGCTCGGTCTCGGTACTTCTCCGCCAACTCCCTCTCTCTCTCCACTTCCTGCTGTCGTAGCTTAGCATAGTAGCTGCAAAACAACAACAACATAGCTTAGCATAGTGGCTACAAAACAACAACAAAAACCGAGCTCAGCATAGTAGCTACAAAACAACAACAACATAGCTTAGCATAGTGGCTACAAAACAACAACAACAACAACAACAACAACAACATAGCTTAGCATAGTAGCTAAAAAATAACAACAACAAAGCTTAGCATAGTAGCTGCAAAACAACAACAACATAGCTTAGCATAGTAGCTATAAAACCAAATAGCATAGGCCACATGACCCTCATGATACCTCAACTTTATTTGCTTCTGAATAATACACACTGGACTTTTAATATTGAATCATTAGTATTACACTTTACACATGATAAAAATTATACCCGTGGGTAATACATATCATATAATGGTATTCAAGTTACGTCATTATCATATCATGATGTATCATTAAGACTCACCTCTTCTTCTTCCTCCTCCGAGCTGCAGGGTCCTCATCCTCATTGTAGTCCTTTGGCATTCTGGGAAAACAGAACGTGATCTTAGATGGCCGGCCAATCAGCTGTCAGTACAGTAGCAGTACAGACTCGTGGCACGTGACACCCCAAAAGGCAGTTATTTTGTCCCCCGATAGTTTGCACTAGTTGACCCACATGGATAGTCAGTATTCATCTGTATTTCCTGGTTCATGTGTGCCGCGTCTACATAGAGCCACTTGACAAATGCTTCTTTACATTTTGAAAAGTGGCACGTATCAGGGCTCAAAGGTTTTAGCTTGGCTATTTATTCTGAGAAGTACTATTAACCGGAGACTCACTCTGGCCGAGACTTGGAAGGAGGGGCCGATGATGGGGCAGACCTCGGGGTCATCAGCAGCTTCCTGAAGTCGTCATTGGTCAGTTTGGACCTGAGGAGAAACAAGGTTAATATCCTGTCTCTGTTCTGTCTAACCCCTACCTGCTTCGTTATGACCCGTCTGTACTGTCTAACCCTACCTGCTCCTTGAGGGCCTGCCTCTGTACTGTCTAACCCCTACCTGCTCCTTAATGACCTGTCTCTGTACTGTCTAACCCCTACCTGCTCCTCAATGAACTGTCTCTGTACTGTCTAACCCCTACCTGCTCCTTAATGACGTGTCTCTACACTGTCTAACCCCTACCTGCTCCTCAATGAACAGTCTCTGTACTGTCTAACCCCTACCTGCTCCTCAATGAACTGTCTCTGTACTGTCTAACCCCTACCTGCTCCTTAATGACGTGTCTCTATACTGTCTAACCCCTACCTGCTCCTCAATGAACAGTCTCTGTACTGTCTAACCCCTACCTGCTCCTCAATGAACAGTCTCTGTACTGTCTAACCCCTACTTGCTTCTTGAGGACCTGTCCCTGTACTGTCTATCCCCCACCTGCTCCTTAATGACCTGTCTCTGTACTGTCTATCCCCCACCTGCTCCTTGATGAACCTATTAACTTACTGCAGAGCGGACATGTGGTCCTCTGTTTCGTGGCCCTCCGGGGCCAGCGGGTTGGAGTAGGTCTCGGCTGAGGAGAGAGAAAAGGGGGTGTTATGATCACTACTGACCTCTGACCTCTGCTCTCATGGTGAGTGAGTGCAGGATTATTTATTTATTTAAGCAATATCACACGAGAGGGAGTGCTGTTGTACTGTATATCAGCACGGCTGTGATTCGGTCGTAGGCACGAGGCCGCAGGCCGAGTGCCGCAGATAATCACAGCCGTGCTGATATACAGTACAACAGCACGACCTCGAGTGTGATATTGCTTTTATACAACAGTGCTACGAGCACATTTTATTAGTTAACAGTAATAAGAAACAAGAGATTATGATTTGTTTGTTTAGTAATCATTTATTCGGCTCCGCCAACAAAAATAGTTCCGCAACTGAAGGGAGACTAGGCTGTTGCCAGGCAACACATATACATTCCTAGACACAATTACCGTGCAAAGTTTGCCACAATCTAAGATAGGCTATTTAACAGCTGATGTAACGTTAGCTAATAACGGTTATTAGAACGCCCGTACAGCGGAGTGATTATGTCTGTGAAAAGTCCCAGTGCTGTTATACTGTATATCAGCACTATGGAATGTCTCGTTGTCCAATCAAATTGCTCGGTTGGGACCGGTCGGAACTAACTGTTGTATAATTGTTAATAAGCAGCCTATGCAATCTGCTGAAGTTGTTTTTTTAAAAAAAAGGATGTGCAGTAAATGGTGTATACATTCAGGACATTGATAGTCCGTCTTATAACTAATTGTCCACATTTTGACACGTTTTTAAAATCTATGACTATTGCAGTAGCCAATAAGAGGCCACGGCAATCTGTTTACTGAATTTTACACAGTCTGATTCTGACTGAGTTTACTGTTTACATTTGAATAACAAGTCAATCAAACTTATTCATTCTGTGTAAAATCAGTGTGTCTGTGACCACAGTCATTTATGGTGGAAGGTAAAATAAGTAGATTGCCATCACTTTATTTGCTATAGGAGATATAGGACCGTAACGCCGAAATGTCATCACCCAAATAGGAACTGATGTGCTCGTAGTGCATACCATAGATACAGTAGGCAGACAAATACATAATCATAGTAATATTAATCATATGCTGCAACCCTAATACGTATTTAACATGAACACAACCTCACTTCTAATCCTAGTAATATGCATCATGTATTCGCTCAGAGTAAGCATGTTACATGACCACAAGAATACTTAAAATCTTAGTAATATATATCATGAATAAGATCATGGTAAGTATTTAAGATGATCACAACAAATGTTTATGACCAAACTGGAATACACAAGACTAGCACTGTTCTAGATGTAGCTTAGTGTTGTGCTAGCATTAGCTGCTAGTATGATGCTGGCACTGTACGAGCATTAGCCGCTAGTACTGCGCTAGCATCAGCTGCTAGGAGCGACGCGGATGGACGTCTTACTTTCAGGCATCGTGGCGAAGTCTCGGTGCCTCCCAGCTAGAATGAAGACGTGTGTCGGTCCAACTCTGCCGATGGATTAGCTCAACACGTAGGCTGCAGCGGGGTTTATAACCAGGGTCGCTCTTCTGGGACCACCAACTGTTTGGTACGCAAAGCACCGGAACCGGAAACAGCCAACAGCACGTTACACTGTGTCCGAGTTTAATGTTTGTTAACTTGAACTATGATAAGAAGCATACGTATATAATATCACATGAAACATATAACTGAATAGCAAGTACTCGTTACTGTATGTGTAATATTTATAATATAAACTACCCTGACCCTATTTTTAGGCAAAAAATATTACGAATTCATAAATACTGTATTTGATTTAATTTCTGTTAACAATGTTTTGGGATATGCTTCAGCATGGAACCATAAAAATGTAGGACTTACTTTGATGCAGTCTATGCTAAAACAATATGTGGACGACTAATTCTGAAACGAATGAGTCCATTCGAAACTTCTGTGTTAAAATACTACTCTAAATTCCTACAATGAACAGGTGTTGTGTTACTGAACCAAAGAAGAACTGAAGAAGGAGATCAGCTGTACATACACATTTATTATGGTCAGTTTAATATTCACAACATAGACAGTAGCGCTGGGCTGGGACCCCCTGCTGGCCTCAGGGTTTGGTCTGCGCCAGTGTCTCCAACACCTTAGCGACTTGGTCGGCGTTCATGTTGTCCAGAGCGACACTCTGCTCTTTTCCAAATTCTGCAGAGAATCAGAACAGGAATCAGAATTCATTGCCCACACGGTTCCATGAATTCGTCTTGGTGTAAACAAGAACAACAAACTAGGAGGAGGCAGTATGAAAGAAAGCCATAGGTACTGCAAGCCAAGAAACAAATCTATCTAACCTCTTTAGAATCCAGCAGGTATGAATCACGACAGAGAATATAGCCTGACCTCTTCATATGCAGGTAGCTCCACGAAACACACACACACACAGCAAGAGACACACATAGAGACACCGAAAGAGAGACAAACAGCCACAGCAAGAGAGACACACACAAAAGACACAGAGACAAAGCCAGAAACACACACACACACACACACACACACACACACACACACACACACACACACACACACACACACACACACACACACACACACACACACACACACACACACACACACACACACCAGGGTATCTGCAGGTTTCAGCAAGTCACATTTAAGACTTTTTAAGACCACCTTGAATGAAATTTAAGACCTGAAAACGCGATGGTGGGGGTTGGCAACAGACGCAAGCTTACTTCGGAAACTGACTTCTTCCAGCCAACTGTCCTTGAATTTGCACCTACCCATTGTCACAAACTAACTAGCAAGCACGCAGATAATCGTTTATCTATGTAGCTAGCAAGAAAGAAGCCTCTCTACATGTCCTTCCTGAAAAGTCCCACGAGAATTGTGTGCCCCGACACACAAATTTAAGACCTTGAGTTACAGTATTTAAGACCAGCGTTTGACATTTGTAACGAATTTAAGACTTTTTAAGGCCTTCAATTTGTAAACATGAATTCAAGACTTTTTAAGACTTTTTAAGGATGTGCAGACACCCTGCACACACACACACACACACACACACACACACAACACACACACACACACACACACACACACAACACACACACACACACACACACACACACACACACGCGCGCGCAGACGCCAGCAAAGACAAAGAGAGAAGGAAAGAGAGACACCGAGACAGAGAGACACAAACGGAGACAGAAACAGGCAAAAATAGACAGAGATAAAGACACACACAGAAGCAGAGACAGAGAGACACACCGAGAGACAGCTACAGAGAGACAAACCCAGACCCAGAGTCCAAGAGAGAGAGTCCCTCACCATATCTGCCCCAGAGTCTCGCCTGGACACCCGAACATTCCCGGATCAGGATCGGGAACTCCGGGTTGGCGCGCTTCAGACTCACATAGTGGTTCTCCACAAAGTCCCTACACACACAAATGCAAAGACACAAGTACATTGACACATACTGTCATTGGGAAGACTTATTGTTCAAATAAAATATAAATCAATGGATTAAATATATTTTGTAATAGGCAGATTTTGCGTTCTCCTCACTAACCAACATCCTTTCGCATTGTGTCAAAGTTCTGGATGTAACCCGAATCATTCCTACACTGTCTTTTGGGTCACACGCTGATCCATTGAACACATCTGTGCTGCAAGTAAAGTGTATTTGGATCCCCAGCCCTTCCTCCAATCGACCACCAAAGTGGTGAAAAACAAGTGAGTTAACTTTCCACCAGTGAGTAACTAGCCCTTGCCCGAGTTCTGGGCCACAAATAGGGCTTAATCCTCTTATGACTGATGTATAATACATAAATATAAGATGTCCAATCAGTCTCCAGATGTAGGCATTAAAATGCAAGTTGTTCCCAATGATGTGCAATAAACTGGATGCATAGTTCTCTTGTTTACATCATATTTACATCACTGTTATTTCCCAAAGCTGTGGAGTTGTTATATTTCATTATATATGAATGATTCATGTAGATATAAGTGATTGCGCATTAAATATGACTATGTTTCATATAACTAGTTGTTATATTGCATTATATATGAATATGAGTCTCCTCAGCTGAAGGTTAACCACAACACTGGCTATGCTAGTTAGCTTAGCGGCCTAGTGAGTATAAAACAGGCCGTTTTTAGACCGAGGTGTTCCCAGAGTTAGTTCGGATATATCGTTACCTGGCCCCCTGGCTCGCCGGGGAGGTCTGACAGAGATGAAGACGAACTTCCCTCAGGTTTCTGGACAGATTGGAGCCGAGGGCTCTCACTGCGGCGGCCGCCATGTTGACTGATGTTCTTCTTCTACCTTCTCGTTTTATGATAAATGCGTCCTTAGAACGTCGCCTGGCGTACTTCTGCCACCCACTGGTTTGGAGGTCGGTACTATGGAATTTCGTAAAATAAAAAACAAGCCTAGTATCCGGGTCCAATACCAGTGTCGACCAATATCGTATAGCTAATCAGAAATGAAGAGATGCAGATAGCAAACTTTTTCAATTTATTCACATGAGTAAATATTTGAACCAAATGTCCATGGCGTTTCTGGACCAGTACCCAGTGGACCAGGAACGGGCCCAGGACTGACCACACCCCCAATGAAATATGTGCCAGTATGATGACCGCATGAGTGGCCGTGTGTATTAGTGTGTGTGTGTGTGTGTGTGTGTGTGTGTGTGTGTGTGTGTGTGTGTGTGTGTGTGTGTGTGTGTGTGTGTGTGTGGTGTGTGTGTGTGTGTGTGTGTGTATGCATGCTCATGTAAACTATAGTGTGTGTGTATGTGTGTACTAGTGTGTGTGTATTAGTGTATGTGTTTGCGGGCGTGCCGGGCGGGGCTGGTTCTCCTCAGCACCTCCCTCCTGCGCTTCTCGTTGAGGAGCTGCTGGATGCGTCTGTTCTGTGTTCTCCCCCGGCCCCCCCCTTCCCTGGGCGCCAACACCTCGTCCACCACGTTGCTGAAGGAGGGGGGCGGGGCCCTGGCGCTCGCGGTCCGCGTGGGCGCGGTCACAGCGGGCGTGGTCAGAATGCTCTGTTCCTGTGTCGTCGTCCCGACGGCTGACGTGGTCGGGAGACTGGTGGTGGTTCCGGGCGTCCCCGTCGGTGACTGGTTCCCTCAGCACCACCGCCTGCGCGTTCTCGTGAGGACTGCGGATGCGTCTGTCGTGTCTCCCCGGTCCGTCTCCGTGGCGCCCAACACTCGTCCGACACGTTGCTGAAGGAGGGGGGCGGGGCCCTGGCGCTCGCGGTCCGCGTGGGCGCGGTCACAGCGGGCGTGGTCAGAATGCTCTGTTCCTGTGTCGTCGTCCCGACGGCTGACGTGGTCGGGAGACTGGTGGTGGTTACCGTGGCGCCCCCGTCGGTGACCACGGTGACGACGTCGTCGGTGACCACGGTGACGTCGTCGGTGACCACGGTGACGTCGTCGTCGGTGACCACGGGGACGACGTCGGTGACCACGGGGACGACGTCGGTGACCGGGGGCACTCTGTTAATGGTGGGGGTGACGGTGGAGGCTGAGGGGACGGTGGAGGTGGAGGGGACGGTGTGGGGCTGAGGACCCCTCTGAAGAATCTGCATAGTCCTCAAAGTCCACGTAGACAAAGTCCTGGCTGATGCTGCCTCCGGTGGTCCAGGGCGGAGCAGCGGTGATAGAGGGGGGAGGGGCTGATGGTGACCACTTCCTGTCCGGATTAGGGGACGGACCTGGCGTGGAGTTTAATGACCTGGACACAATGATGTCACCGTTACAGTCTGTCCTTTATCACAGCTACAGTCTGTCCTGTATCACAGCTACAGTCTGTCCTCTATCACAGCTACAGTCTGTCCTCTATCACAGCTACAGTCTGTCCTGTATCACAGCTACAGTCTGTCCTGTATCACAGCTACAGTCTGTCCTCTATCACAGCTACAGTCTGTCCTCTATCACAGCTACAGTCTGTCCTGTATCACAGCTACAGCCTATCCTTTATCACAGCTACAGTCTGCCCTTTATCACATGATGAGCCACACGCTTACCTGGACACGTTGCCATGACTGGTGAAGTTGCCATGACTACAAGACTTGCAACACATCTGTCTATATTTGGGCATGGAACAGTAACGACTCAACACCTGAAGACGACAGAAGGCCGACTGGTCTCCACGACAACGCTGCCCTAGACACACACAAACACACATAGAAACGCACAAGCACAAACACACACACACACACACACACACACACCACACAGCACACACACCACGCACACACACACACACACACACACACACCACACACACACACACACACACACACACACACACACACACACACACACACACACACACACACACACACACACATAAACACAAATGATTAGGAGTGGAGAGAGGAGAGACAGAAGAGGGAGTGGATAGAGTTGAAGATGATGAGAGAGGAGGACAGAGAGAAGAACGGGGGAGAGGAGAGGAGGAGGTGCAGGAGGTTACTGGTGATGAGGGGAGCAGCAGAAGACTGAGGAGATCTGGAAATCCACTGGACGATAGATATGTTCTTGTCACCTGCAGGGTGAGACAACAAAACACTGTAATCATATAGAAACATTTACATACATTTATCTATAGATATGTACCTATATCTATCTCGATGAAAATCTATGTAGATAAAGCTAGACATAGCTGGGTATATTTATACATAGATCGATATATATATTTTGATTTTTATATACATTTTTATCTATTCATATCTATAGATACAGCTGGATACATATGAAGATGTATATTCTATATCTATATAGAGGTATATTTATCAGTCTATATCTAGAGATACTGATATATATACATCTATATATCTATCTTACTATATACCAATAGATATAGACAGGTATACATATATGTAACCATCTCTGGTTCTATATCTAAATCTATATGTATAGATGAAGATAGATAAAGATCTATAAATAAATAAAACTGCCTATTATTATATCTGTAACTATATCTATTATCATTCATTACATAC
>OLKM01000588.1:35000-67500 GCA_900291075.1 Melanogrammus aeglefinus
GTGTTCAAAGTGCGGATCCCAGAGCTGGCACTGCTCCGCCCTGTTGTCACCACAACACGGTCAGTACTGTGAGTACTGCTGGTAGTACTGCTTATACTGCTAGCACTTCTAGTAATACACAACACAGTACTGATAGTAGCACTATTAGATCTTCTGTTGGTATTACTAGTAATACTGAGGTTGATACTACAAGTAATACACAACACAACACTACTGTAAGCGTGTTGTGTGGGATACTGCACATGACGGTATCTCACCTGTAATCGCTCAACGTAGGACAGTCTCCCAGGCTGCACAGCTGGAACTCAAACCGGTTTCCGATGCAGGGGCGCCCCCCGTTGGCAGGTCTGGCGACGACAGGAACCAATAACCAGCTCTCCCCTCCTGTCCCCTGTCCTGTCCCCTGTCCTGTCCTATCTGCTATCCCTGTCATCCCTGTCTTCCCCTCCTCTCCTCTCCTCTCCTCTCCTCTCCTCTCCTCTCCTCTCCCTCCTCCTCCTCCTCTCCTCTCCCCTCTCCCCTCCTCTCTCTCCCTCTCCTCTCCTTCTGCTCTCCTCTCCCCTCTCCCCTCTCCTCTCCTCTCCTCTCCTCTCCTCTCCTCTCCTCTCCTCTCCTCTCCTCTCCTCTCCTCTCCTCTCCTCTCCTCTCCTCTCATCTCCTTTTTGCTCTCCTATCCTCTCCTATTTTCTGTACAAATACATTTGTACTCTGTACATTTTCTGTACAGAGTACAAATTATCTAAATCTACCATTTCTGTAAAACCTTGAATGCTTTTATCTATAACATGTTAAGCAGTTGATCTGACCTAATCAAACCTGGTAAAATACTCCAGGTTTGAAAACCTTTAATCTAATCTGGTACAATACTGCAATGTTGAAGATCTTTAATCTAATCTAATCTGGTACAATACATCTGGTGTGGGAGAGTCTAAATCGACTCCAATAGTAATCAAATGGGTCACATTAGGGTTAGGGTTCAGGACTCAGGGGGGGCTGGTGGATTGGGGTTAGGGTTTAGTATTAGGGTTAGGGTTAGGGTTCGGGTTGGGGTTCAGTACTCCCGAGGGGTCAATACAGTAGTGTTGGGGTTAGGGTTAGGGTTCAGGTTGGGGTTCAGTACTCACGCGGGGCCGGTACAGTGGCGTGTGCGGTATTGGACGCCACCTCCGCAGGACCGCGAACAGCTGCCAAACAAGCTCCAGCTGGCCCAGCCGCCATCTTGTCTCAGGAGGTCAGGGGTCAGATGGAGACAGTAGCCTTTAAAACAGTTCTGTGATAGATAAAAGATAATAGAGTAGATAATGGGCGATAACAAGGCAGTGGATAATGATGGATAAGGAGACAGTAGATAATGATGGATAATGAGACAGTAGATAATGATGGATAATGAGGCAGTCGAAATGTATGGATAACGACATTTGATAACTGGAACAGTAGATAATGATGGGTAATGACAGTGCATACTGGAAGAGTAGATTATGATAGATAATGACAGTAGATAAAGATAGGTAATGAAAGTAGATAAAGATAGGTAAGGAAAGAAGATAGTAGATAATGATAGATAATGACAGTAGATAATGATAGATAATTACTGTAGACAGTAGATAATGATAGATAATGTAACATTACCCTCCCCGGTCCACACTTGGTGCCATCGATGGGCGGACTCTTCTTGGTCTTGCAGAAGAAGGGGTTATCAGGGTGACTGCACCACAGCTGCTTACAGGGGTCGTATGTACTGTACTGGAGACAGACAGACAGACAGCTAGACAGGTCGATAGACAGACAGGTAGATAGAAAATTAGGTAGACAGACAGGATGAAGACAGGTAGACAGCAGAACAGGTTGTATAGGCTGATGCAGGTTGAAAGACAGACATGTAGACAGATAGTTATGGTAGATAGACAGACAGGCAGACAGACAGAAAGGATGCCAGCGAGACAGCAGTGCAGGTTGACAGAGGGTTAGTCAGGAAAGGAAGACAGGCAGTTTTGCAGGTATTATTACAGAAGGACAGGTAGACAGGCAGACAGACAGGTAGTCTCACAGCAGGACAGGTAGACAGGCAGCTTTACAGTTGGTCTTACACGTAGACAGGCAGACGGACAGGTAGTAATACAGCAGGACAGGTAAACAAGCAGCTTTACAGGGAGTCTTAAAGGTGAACAGGCAGACAGACAGGTAGTCTTACAGCAGGACAGGTAGACAGACAGGTGGTCTTACAGCAGTACAGAGTGTGTGGTCTGATCCGAAGTCGAAGCGACACTGTTGGTCCATAGAGAACTGCAGACCAGGAAGCTGAGGCTCCACCAGCCGATCATAATGAAACGGGTCGTCACGGAGACAGTCGTAGGCACTGAGAGACAGAGAGAGAGAGAGAGAGAGAGAGAGAGAGAGAGAGAGAGAGAGAGAGAGAGAGAGAGAGAGAGAGAGAGAGAGAGAGAGAGAGAGAGAGAGAGAGAGAGAGAGAGAGAGAGAGAGGAAGACATGTCACAATCTTTAAATTGCTAAACCAGTAGTATTAAAGGTACATATTAAGGTACACTAGGAGTAGTTTGAGAGAGGCCGTCTGCGTACTGGAGGTAGGTGCTGAGCTCCTGCCGGCTGCACCGGGACCAGTGGTATCGGTGGAAGGCGGCCTGGACCAGAGGGGACATGATGCTGCCCTGCAGCGCCTCCTCACTGCAGCCGTTCTCCTGGCTGTCATGCTCCATCCCCAACCTGCACACACACACACACACACAGAGAGACACACACACAGAGACACACACACAGAGACACACACACACACACACACACACACACACACACACACACACACACACACACACACACACACACACACACACACACACACACACACACACACAGACACAGAGACATGCACAGAGAGACACGACACACACACACACACACACAACACACACACACACACACACACACACACACACACACACACACAGACACATAGACATGCACATACACATGGAGACACACACACACACACACACACACACACACACACACACACACACACACACACACACACACACACACACACACACACACACACACACACACACACACAGACACATACACATGGAGACACACACACACAGACACACACACACACACACTCACACACACGCACACACAGATATGATACACATGATATAAACATGATATATACATGATATAATGTGATAAACATGTGATTAACATGTGATCAACATGACGTTAACATGTGATCAACATGTGCTACGTGACAGAGTGGATATGGGGGCTCGTACACGTGTCCCGTCTCGTGGGCGACCACGAAGGCGGACGAGAAGCCGTCCTCCAGAGTCAGGGTGCAGCTCCGCACAGGCTGACACATGCCTGTCACCGGGGCGTAGCCTGCAGACAGACAGGTGGAGAGACGGACAGGCAGACAGACAGGTGGAGAGACAGGTGGCGAGACAGACAGGCGGACAGACAGGGAGAGAGACAGACAGGTGGAGAGACAGGTGGCGGGACACAGGTGGAGAGACAGACAGACAGGGAGACGGGTGGAGAGGCAGACAGACGGAGACGGTGGAGAGACAGGGAGACAGACAGGGAGACTGACAGACAGGCAGACAGACAGAAATACAGACAGGTGGAGAAGGCAGACAGGGAGTGAGGCAGACAGACAGACAGAAAGGGACACAGACAGGGAGTGAGGCAGACAGGGAGTGAGACAGGCAGACAGAAAGGGACACAGACAGGGAGTGAGGCAGACAGGGGGTGAGACAGGGAGACAGACAGGCAGACAGGGAGACAGACAAGAAGGGAGACAGGGAGCCAGACAGGTAGATAGGTGGAAAAACAGTTAGCGAGAACAGACAGGGAGGCAGAGAGGGAGAGAGACAGATAGATACACAGACAGGTAAATAGGTGGAGTGACAGAACGGTAGACAGACAGGTGACAGACAGACATACAGGTAGATAGGTAAGTAGACAGGTAAACTCAGGTAAGAGATATGGGTCAAGACCACTTTTTTGAATAATGCGACTTCTTGATATGTGTTGTGACGAATAAAGGCATAGCTAATGCAGAGCTTACGCTAACATAGCAGCAGGTAGAAAGCTAGCGTTCGCGTAGCATTAGAGCTAACACTAACATAGCAGCATTTAGAGCTTGCGTTAGCATAGCATTACAGCTAATGCTAACATAGCAGGAGGTAGAGCTAGCGTTAGAGCCAGCGCTAACATAGCAGGAGTAGGGTACCCTGCATGCCGGCTGGTCCGAACTCCTGGCGGGTGATGTAGATGGCGTGGTCGTGGTGGTCGCTGCTCTGCTCCGCCCTCTGCTGGAGGTACGCCCAGCGACACACGTTCACCAGGCTCTGGGACGGGTTCCACACCTCGATCAACTCCTGGGACTGACACGCACATACGCACACAAACGCACACACACACACACACACACACACACACACGCACGCACACACCAACAGCACGCACGAGCAGCACGCACACGCGACACACACACACACGCACGCACGCACACGCACACACACACACGCACACACACACACACACACACACACACACACACACACACACACACACACACACACACACACACACACTAGATTACACCTGGGGTTAGCTAGTGGGTCTCAGGTTAGTTAGCGGGTCTCAGGTTAGTTACTGGGTCTCAGGTTAGTTACTGGGTCTCAGGTTAGTTAGTGGGTCTCAGGTTAGTTGGTGGGTCAAAGGTTAGTTAGTGGGTCTCAGGTTAGTTAGTGGGTTTCAGGTTAGTTGGTGGGTCAAAGGTTAGTTACTGGGTCTTAGGTTAGTTACTGAGGCTCAGGTTAGTTACTGAGTCTCAGATTAGATACTGAGTCTCTGGTTGGGTCCTAAGTCTCAGGTTAGTTAGTGGGTCTCAGGTTAGTTAGTGGGTCTCAGGTTAGTTAGTGGGTCTCAGGTTAGTTACTAGTTCTCAGTAAAGTACCTTGCTGGCTGATAGGATGATGATCCTGACGAGGATGATGTTGATGTTGGCGCCCAGAGAGCGGTCTTGGTAGATCTCGTTAACCTAAGAGAGGCCTGAAATCAATAACTTAATATACAGTACTTTCAATCATGGTTATTGATTATTGTTTTAGTCTGTGTGTGTGTGTGTTTGGAGGGCCATACTATGTTCATCAGAGTTAGCAGGTAGCGCTGGATCTGCTCTCTGCCATGAAACAACATGACAGAATAATCCACGCCCAGCAAAACCTGCAGAGGACAGATTCAAGTTTAATCTACAAACAAGTCCTGCAAATAACAGATTCAACTAAGAGTTCAATCTACAGACAAGTCTGACAGGGGACAGATATAATTCAAATCTACAAACAACACCTGCAGATGACGAAATAATGTAGAATCTACATACAATTAATTATTTCGAGTAGATGTAATGAAGAGGTAATTTACCTCCATATTACAGAGTAAAGTTACCATTAGTTACAGAGTTAAAGTTACCTCTACATTACAGAGTAAAGTTACCTTTAGGTAGAGTAAAGTCCCCTCTACATAACATAGTAAAGTTACTTTTACTTTCAATTACAAAGTAAAGTCACCTCTACATTACAGAGCAAAGTTAACTTTAGTTGCAGAGTAAAGTTACCTCTACATTACAGAGTAAAGTAACCTTCTGTTACAGAGTAAAGTTACCTTTAGTTACAGAGTAAAGTTACCTCTACATTACAGAGTGAAGTTACCTCTACATTGAACAGCTCCTCCTCCTCTACTTGCCGCCGTATGCGACCGCCTATATTCGAGTGATTCGTGTTTTTTTTCAGCATCTCCAGCTCAGATTGAAAACCAAGGAAAGAAGCTGTAGTCAGAAGACACAGAAATAACATCTGTTGTGGAGTGATATAGTAGCAAAATAGTCTTATAATGAAGTCATAGTAAGTTATATAGTATGTATTAGTATGTAATATAATATAATATTAATATTTATAGTGTGTAATATAATATATATAATAACAATATATACATAAAATATAAAAATGTGTGTAATTTGTAGTAATTTAGTGTCTTAGTATGTTATGTACCAAATATTGTGTTATGCAATAAAGCATTTAATAGTATTTAATATGATATACTATTATGTAATATATTATTGTTTTATATAATAGTATTTCATATATAGTGTGTAATATAATATGTAATACAAGATAATGTAATGTGTCACCTTTTTTGAAGTCATCTGCGGTGTGATTGACAGCTGTCGGGTGTTTGATAATGTCCGACATTCTGTAAACAATGTGCTCTTGTCCTCTTCCCTTCCCTCGCTCTGCTTTCTTCCCTCTTTCCAACGGCTCGATAAAATACTCCTCCTTTCCCAATCGGATCATACCTGCCTGGAACAAAAACACATTACACACTGCCCATTCTGAAAACAATACACTAACAAATACCTCATGATCACAGTATGCTAACAGTTACTCTTTGTAGTTAGTAGACCTAACAATCACGTTACATACTGTAGCTAGCCAATATCACATTACACTAGTGAACAGTTACATGCTGTAGCTCACTTCTATCACATTACACTAGTGTACAGTTACATACTGTAGCTAGTCACTATCACATTACACTGACAGTTACACACTGTAGCTAGTCACTATCACATTACACTAGTAAACGGTAACATTTACATTTTACATTTACGGCATCTAGCAGACGCTTTTATCCAAAGCGACTTACAATAAGTACATTTGTCATAAGAAGTGCAACAATACATCGCTGTCGGCACAGAAAGGATGTTCATAGAACCAAGTGCAAGTACAACAATCACTAGGCTAACCAATTCCCCGTGTTACAGCAATGATAGCAGCTACTGCAGTTGCTACACAGTTAAGTTTTATAATACAATACAATACAATCCAATACAATCCAATACAATACAATACAATACAATACAGTGTACAATGGTGGCCAGAGGGGGGAGGGTGGCTATGCAGAGTCGAGGTGGACTCTGAACAGGTGAGTCTTGAGTCTGTAGACAACACTCTAGTAAACAGTAAGGTACTGTAGTCAAAATCACATTAAACTGACAGTTATACACTGTAGCTAGTCACTATCACACTACATTAGAAAACAGTTACACACTGTAGCTATGTACTATCCCGTTTCATTTGTAAACAGTCAAACACTGTACTGAGTCACTATCATGTTACAGTTACTTACTGTAGCTAGTAACTATCCCATTACACTACTAAATAGTGATAGTTAATATCTGTTACATTAACAGTAACACACTGCAGCTAGTATTCATCACATTACAATAATACTGACACACTTTCCTAACCGGCTAACTCTAAGTGCCCTAACCAGTGACACGCACCAGTCCATGGCAGGTACTTAAAGCGACGGCGGTGTCAGGTGTGTTGGTGACGTCTCCACTGTAGTGACACTGGGCGTCCACTAGGGGCAGCCGGATGCTGCCCCCATCCTCCTCCTGCCAGTCAATCGTCGCTCCCGGGGCGACCAATCGGCGGTTCTGCTGCAGACGCAGGTGTAGCTCCCGCCCAAATATGGTCATGTTGTAGAAGATCGCCCCTCCCCCTCCGCGGTCCTCCTCCCTCTTCTCCTTCATGTGGTCCTCCCTGCCTCCCTCGGGGGCGTGTCTTCTGCTGCGGGGGCGTGGTCGGTCCAGGTTAGGGGCGGGCACTAGGTAAGAAAGGAACCGCCCCTCAGAGTCGGTGCTGAGGGGACGAAAGACCTGAAAGTCTGACAGGACGTCATGGAGAGACTCTGATGGAGGGGGGAGGGGGGGGGAGGGAGGCAGGGAGGGAGGGAGGGAGAGGGGGAGGGAGGGAGGGGGGGAGGGAGGAAGGGATGGGGGAGGAGGGAGAGAGGGAGGGAGGAAGGGCAGGGGAGGGAGAGAGGGAGGGAGGGGGAGGGGGGAGGGAGGGAGGGAGGGAGGGAGGGAGGGAGGAGGGAGGAGGATGGGGGAGGGAGGGAGGGAGGAGGCAGGGGAGGGAGGGAGGGGGGAGGGAGGAGAAGGGGGGGGGAGGGGGGAGAGGGAGGGGAGGGAGGGAGGGGGGGGGGGAGGGGAGGGAGGGAGGGAGGGGGGGGGGGGGGGGGGGGAGGGAGGGGAGGGAAGGGGAGGAGGGAGGGAGGGAGGGGGGAGGGAGAGGAGGGAGGGGGAGGGGGGAGGGGAGGAAGGAGGGAGGGGGAGGGAGGGGAGGAGGAAGGGAGGGAGAGGAGGAGGAAGGAGGGGGGGAGGGAGAGGAAGGAGGGGGGGGAGGGAGAGGAAGGATGGAGGGAAGGAGAGATGGAGGGAGGGGGAGATGGAAGGAGGGAGGGAGGGAGAGAGATGGTGGAAGGGAAAGGGAGGAAGGATGGAGGGAAGGAGAAATGGAGGGAGGGAGGGAGAGATTGAAGGAGGGAGGGAAGGAGAGATGAAGGGAGGGAGAGAGGGATGGAGGGAGGGAGGGAGGGGAAGAGGGAGGGAGCGATGGAGGAAAGTAGGGAGGGATGGGGAGGAAGGATAGAGAGATGGAGGGAGAGAAATAGGGCCCGAGGGAGATAGACAAGGTCATTAGGTCAAAGGTCAGTCCATCCTTTTAGAAGAAGACAGAATGATGGCGGGACGATAGTAAGTGAAAGAGGAAAATCACACACACACACACAAACACACGCCCACACACACACACAGACATAAACACACAGACACAACTCAGCCCGTGCAAGTCCAGATCACGGAGTGATGGTGAAATCTGATCCGTGAATCCTTCGCATTCCACACCACCGCCAGAACGTTACGGAACAAACGTGGCAGAATGAGGAGAAATACTGTCCCTCTCTCCCCTCCACCCACCCTCTCTTTATCTCTCTCTCTCTCTCTCCCTCTCTCTCCCTCCCTAATAAGAAGCTGTTGCTTGTTTTTCTGAAACTCCCAAACGGAACCAAACCGGAGCGGGCATAACCCCAACTTTCCATTTTCTACACTCTCCTGTCAGGGTGTGAGGATTGGATTCTTAAACTTTTTTGAGAGTTTTAAACACGTTTAAATGCTTTTAATCCGCTCCACGTGAATCCACCACCCACTCTGGAAGTCGAGCGGTGACAACTAGTCCAGAAGTCTGGCCGCGTTACCGGAGTGCTAGTACTCAAGCCCCTGGTAGTATCGACTAGTAGGATTACGTACCTGTGTGCGGGGTGATGTAGAGCGATGAGGAGAGATGCACCAGGACCAGAGACACCGTCCATACCGGACACCGGGACATGGTCGGTACCGACAGACCGGCGCGGGGCGGACTACTGCGGGATTAGGATAAACGATCTAACAGGCAGACGCTCGTCCTCCCTCACTTCCTAGCGGACCGCAGAGAGAACCTCTGTTGTTCATCTTTCGCTCTCTCTCTCTCGCTCTCTCTCTCCCTCTACCTCACTCTCTCTCGCCCGCGCTCTCTCTCTATCTCTCTCTCTCTCTCTCTCTCTCTCTCTCTCTCTCTCTCTCTCTCTCTCTCTCTCTCTCTCTCCATCTCCTTACTTACTCAAACCGAAACCCGCGCCGCTAAATGGATGAACTCATAATTTGTTTATTATATAAATATATAATATATAAACGAATAAATATAGGACACACCTCTCTAACAGACGACCGGCCACATGCTCTTTGACTTAGCAATAGACCCAGCAGCATGGTCCAAGTAACCAGGTTACCAGCTTACCAGGGGATCCCAAAGGTCCAGGATGGTGCTAACTCTGGAGCATCCGGTTTCCAAGGCAACCCTAACTACAACAGTCTGTAGACCACATGTCTGAAGGAGAAACATATTCGTTCTAATCTCCATGACGACCAGACCTTGTCCATCCACACGGATCCCACTATAGGGTTATATTGCCAGGGAATACTGCCTACTGAGTATTGTGGCTGAGCATGCATTTATGACAGTACTGACCACCAAAATGTAGCTTTATGTCCCCGCTATGCTAATGACATAAGGTAATAACCACAGGCAGACAACCAGTTAGAGGAAGAACATTAAATCAAACAATATACATCTTCACAAACCTTGTTTTATTTAAACACAACATTGTCATGGAAACCAACATCATTCAGCAGTATGTGCATGTGTGTTATGTAAGCTCTTGTGTGTGTGTGTGTGTGTGTGTGTGTGTGTGTGTGTGTGTGTGTGTGTGTGTGTGTGTGTGTGTGTGTGTGTGTGTGTGTGTGTGTGTGTGTGTGTGTGTGTGTGTGTCATCACTGGGCCCTCCTAGACAGTAGCATCTCTCTGATGTTGTCTTCAGCTTCCTTCACACTCCTCTCCAGGTACGTCTTTTTCTGCTACACAAACAAACACACACACAGACACAATTGAATATGCTGTTCACTCAGTATGAGCCTGTGGTCTAGTCGTCTATGGTGCTGTCTGACAAAGAACAATCTGTCTGAACGAACCAAACAACAAGGAGACAGCTTATGTTTTCTTGGAATGTGTTAGTGTGCAAGATAGCATCTTAGAATGCGATAATATGATATCATGTGTATGATAGCATATCGTGCATGTGGCTTTGCATTTATAGTGGAATTTTGTGTGATAGCGTGTTACTGTGCATTCTTGTATAATAGCATACAAGCCCGCGTTTATGATAGCATTTGAGCATTTATGATGTTGTATTAGCATGTTTGCTGGCATGTTATCATATATGCTAGTGTGTTAGCATGCATGGTAACATCTAGGAGAGCTTGTTAGCATATATGCTAGTGTGTTTGCATGTGTGTAAGCATGTGTGTAAGCATGTGGGCTAGTGTGTTGTTGTACCTCCAGCTCTTTGATTTTGGTGTCGGCTGTTTTCTGTTTGTCTGTCAGCTGGTCGTTGATCTCCTCTTTAGACTGCAGAATAAACCTGGAAAACATACAAATTCTAATTGGTAAAGTACTGAGGCAGGATATATTAAATCGTCCAACAAAAAGCCTTGGCCGTGGCCATCGCGTTCCGTCACTTCTGGCTCTGGCACTCAATTCCGATTTACTGCTCAGAGCTGTTCTTTTGGTCGTTCTTTTATTGGGCCAATATCAGATTTCAGTGTGAAAAGTCGAACTGACCCACATGTGCAAAAGAGCAATAAAGACTCCCTTTGCAGTACCCAGTAAACATGGAGGCCGCTGAGGTCACCTTCTCCAGTACCACTCGAGTTCCCCAGAGTTCAAGGCTCATATTGGCCGGAGCTATTCCGCTTTCATCACTGGAAGACGGAAGGGGATCCGCCCGGTGCATCGGTTTGAGTCTTTAGCTTCTTTAGACTTTAAGGCTCTTCACTTTTGATTGATATGCTTAGACCAGTTAGGATACAAACCCTGAGTTTGCTAGTACAGAAGTGTCACTCCAAATACCTAACGCCTCCTGACCCTAACCCTAATTCATCCCGCCACTGACCCTCGCCCTAACACTGACCCTGACTCATTCCTTAACCAACCTCAAAACTGAGCCTTACCAATTCCTAACCCCAATCCTGACCCACAGCCTCGACTGACCCCAACACGGACCCTAACCCATCCCTCCACTGACCCTAACACTGAAGCTAACTAATCCCTCTGGCCTCCAATGACCCCAACCGTAACCCATCCCTCCACTGACCCCAACCCTAACCCTGACCCTAACCCATCCCTCCACTGACCCCAACCCTAACCCTGACCCTAACCCATCCCTCCAGCTGACCCTCCGCCATCATCACAGCCGCCATGTGTTCTATAATTCCAACACCATAACCTAGAATAATAACCCTACTACTACAACGTTCCTCTGTAGACTGTTAAGCTGGACGCCTGTCAAGGCACGGCTGTGTGAGGGTGTGTGTGTGACTCACATTCTGCCGACGCCCTCGTACATGCGCGTGTTGGGGGGCAGGCCTGTGATCTCGGTGTGCGTGAGGTTGGAGTGCTTCTTCATGCGGTTCAACTGCTCAATCTGCAGGTCGGCCAGCTTCACTTTCTGCTGCCTGTCGATCATCTTGACCTGCAGCTCTGAGAAGGCCTGACACAAATGAGTGTTATTAATGTATTGTATTAAACATGATATACACACAACCTTCCCCGTAGACAAACAAGTATAGGATAAACTATAGTCTACATGATATACACAATCTTCCCCTGTAAACATATTAGTATTATCAACAATAAATTATATTATAAATTATATATATATATATATCATCTCCACCTAAAGCTTCCTAACCTCATTAGACCACACAAATAAACACTTTGGTATTTTATTGTACCCTCATAGAATGGAGGATCGTCTAACTATCGTCAAAAACTAACGATTTGAAGATGATTGACTGGAATATAACACAGTATGAAAACCTTAAGACTTATGAACATACTATGAAAGCCATAGAGTTTGCTACCGGGGCTTTCAGAGCTACACTTGGAGGAGGTGTAGGTTCAGAACCCACGGTGGTACAGCCCGAGATGCTGCTCTAGCCCCATCTGGTGCTCTGGTATTCTAACCACATCTGGGGCTTAATCCATTGAGATGTTTATTTTAGGACTGAGTCCCATCTTACTCCAAGGCGAGCCTGTACTTTGTTTCCAAGTTACAGGTAAAACCCTTAATACAGAGATGGACTGTCCTCAGGCCCCAGTTTTTCAAAAGTAATCCGTCGGGATTTCAAGTCACGGATTGGATCAAATATTGGAACAGGGTTTTTCAAAGCAAAAGAAAACGAATTTTCCGATTTTACCTATGATCTCTAGACCCAACCTGCCCTTTGGGTTTTTCAAAACTTTAAACTGGGTTTGGGATGATCTATTTGATCCCAAAAAAACAGGATTAACTTGATCCCATCAGAAGGGTGGATTCAGTTGGTTATCCTGAAATTTGGACCACAGTGATAATGTTCCTCTCAAAACTGGCATACAGGATGGATGGATCAGGTGATCCTGGATAGCAAAACAAGGGATTTCGAAATCCGGATCAGTTTGATCCAGATTACATTTTTTGGCCAGAAGATAACTATCACTCTGGCTACAGGACCAGATGTGCTGGCCCCAACACCGGTGGACATACTGACTACACTAGGACATGCTTGGGGGTACAGAGAAGGTGGACTAGTTGCGGAGTGGTTAAAAAAAGAGTAGTTGACAATTGGTTATATAGATGGAGTATTTGGCTAATGGTTAATGAGATGGACAAGTTCACTAGTGGTTAATTTGAATGACTAGTTGATAGTGGTTAATGCCATGGATCAGTGAGCAACCCGTTGATTAGATCGACTATGAGGCCAGCGGTTAAACAGATTGACCAGTTGGTTAGTGGTACATTTGATGTACTAGTTAGCTTGTAACAAATAGGGATAGGTTGGCTAGTTTTTAAAAGACAGAGTGGTTAGCTAGAGGCTAGGATAGTTAGCTATCGCTAGCGGCTAGAGGTAGCCGAGGAGCGTGGTCTGGGTGTTATTCCCGTCATGCGTCTAAGTCATGCACACTACAGCCCAAACCGCTAGGATATTAAACATACACACAAGTAGCATAAACAGTAAGTGTTTACTATAGCTCTATATAGTACAAACAGTAAGATATTAAATGAAAGAGACCTTCTTCAGCTCCTGGTTTACGGGCGCGGCCATGATGAAAGTGACGTCACAGATAACGATACGCTCACCAAATTAAAAGCCCCAATACATCAGGGTTTCTGTTCTTAATTCGTTTTCTCTTCCCCCCGCCAAAGTTGTATACTACTATTGTTTAGTATGTTAGTATGTATCTCTTTTGAAAAGCGAATCCATACTTATATACACATTAACCCCTAGTGGCATAATAACTTTGACTCAACTGTGTATTTGTTCACTGCATTAATTGAAATATTGCATAGATTGATATAAAAACATTGAATGTAATAGTTCCGGTTTTTCACAAAAACAAGTGTTGAAAAATAACCGTAATGTCAAACTATTTATTACTATATACACACAATATTTATTTAATATTCTGTTTTGGTCACCCGACTTAAAAGGAAGGAAAATATAAAATGATACACGAAAGGCACGGTCTTGGAGTTTATTGACACAAAACATAAAACATTCTTCTACATAACAGAAAGGCTGTGGCTCTGGTTCCCATGGATACAAGTTAATGTTAGAAAAAAAACAAAGAAAATAGCAAAACATATGAATTATTAACACATGTAATAAACAAGTGGACAGCGGAACCAAAACAAGCCAATCAAATGCTGTGTTGGAAGGATGTGGGTTGGACCAATAACGATGGAAGTCCAATCAGAAGAAATCCCTGCTTCCGCAGAGTCCAGAGAAACCAACAACAGACTGAACCATTTGAAAGCTGTCCAACAGTGGAAAATGAGGAAAATAATCTTGTTTCTTCCGCCGCCATCTTGGAAGGCTTCAGAAGGAAAGTTTCCAGTGAACTTTACACTGGAAACTTTTCACTGATGTTCAGCCAAACTAAAGAACCCCCCCCCCCTCACCCAACCCAGTGTAAAATAAAAGACCAACGGTTGTTTCATATCAAACTTCATACCAAAAAGCACAAGAGTTTGTTTCTCTGGTCAATTAGCCCCCCGCCCATCACATGCCCCACCCCCCTCCCATGGAGCCTCGGCCGTTGCCGTAGTAACTGTTGCCCACGCCGCTCTGGTTACCTGACAGGAAAAAGGAATAGACAGGTCAACATCCCGGACTCGACAGCCAATCAGAACAGGCCCCGCCCCCAGGGAGTTGGTGCTTACTGTAGTCACTGTAGCCCCCACCCATGCCACCACCACCACTGCTGTAGCTCCCCATCCCCTGGTTCCCATGGTTACCATACGAAGACTGGTTGCCTAGGAGACGAGACAAAGAAACCCGGAACAAGAGTTTAGCACGTTTACGTACGTTGACACAGCTAGTACACTCAAGAGTAAGCCTCCTCTCCTAACCTTAACCCTCCTTAACTTAGCCCTACTCTATTACTTTAACCTTCTCTGCTTACCGTAACCCTCCTCCATTACCGTAACCATCCTCCCATTACCTCCTTACCATAACCCTCCTCTGCTAACATGACCATCCTTACCTTAACTTTGCTTACCTTTACCCGCCTCTGCTTACCTCTGGCATCTACTTGTAACCGGCTAATCTCAATTAAATTAACCTCAACAGATTATTCTGAAGATAAAGTATTGCTTTGGAACTGCACTTAAATTCTTCCTAGATAACCTCGAAAACACTAAAAGGCCAATTTACCAAACGACTCCAAACAATGACGACTAGATAAACAGACAGTTTAATTCTTTGTTGGTACGCACCCATCATCTGGCCTCCGTATCCCCCGTTGCTTCCCCCGGAGGTTGAGTTGAGGAACAGCTCCACGTAACGATGCTCTGCATACACACCATTTATGAATGAACATCACATTCACCATTAATGAAAATTGAACACATGTACTCCTCTACATCCTCCATAAGAAATGGATATAATCATACATTCAGGCCTGCTCAGTTCAGGAGGAAGAGCGGGATGCCTTGTAACCTGGAGGTTGCTAGTTCAAACCCCAGCTCCTCCTAGCTGAGTCGAGCCGCTTTGGACAAAATTGTCTGCTAAATGCAAGCGTGATTATGGGTTGCGTCGTGGACACTTACGCATGTTGGCCTTGTCTTTAGACATCGCCGCCACTGCGTCTTCGTGTGTGGCAAACTCCACGTCGGCCTCTCCGGTCACGCGGCCGTCGTGCCCCACCTCCACGTGCACGCGCACCGGGTTCAGAGGGGAGAAGAACTACACACATGGGGACACGGAGCAGGTTCAGAGGGGGGAGAAGAACTACAAACATGGAGACATGCACGTGTGTGTGGTAGGCTAGTGTTTATGTTATAGAACAGTGTGTGTGTGTGTGTGTGTGTGTGTGGTAGGCGGGCGTTTACATTATAGACCAGTGTGAGGTAGGCTAGTGTTAACATTATAGAGTGTGTGCGCGCGGTAGGCTAGTGTTTACGCTGCAGACCTGTGTGTGTGTGCGCGCGGTAGGCTAGTGTTTACGCTGCAGACCTGTGTGTGTGTGCTCGCGGTAGGCTAGTGTTGACGTTGTAGACCTGTGTGTGTGTGCTCGCGGTAGGCTAGTGTTGACGTTGTAGACCTGTGTGTGTGTGTGTGTGTGTGTGTGTGTGTGTGGTAGGCTAGTGTTGACGTTGTAGACCTGTGTGTGTGTGTGGTGTGTGTGTGTGTTGTGTGCTGTGTGTGTGTGTGTAGTGTGTGTGTGTGTGTGTGTACGTGTTGTTGTAGACCAGCATGCATGCGGCGGGCTAGTGTTTACGTTGTAGATGTCCGTCTCGCTGGCGCGGTAGGGCAGGCCCCTCATGTGGACGCAGTGGCCTGTGGTGCTCTGGAAGTTGGAGCCGCTGTCGCCGTAGCGCTCAGAACCTCCTGCACAGGCACAAGCAACGCTCAGTCAGCCGGGAGCGGGGGAACAGCCAGCCCCGGCCCTGGAGGTGACCCCGCTCGTCGTCAGTGCCTACCTCCGTATCCCCCCCGGCGGCGGTCCACCGCCCCCCCGCCGCGGTTCATGCCGTTGTAGCTGCCCCGCCCGCCGCCGCCGCTGGGCCGGTCGTAGGGCCCGGGCCGCCCCCCGCCGCCGCCCACCTTACGCTGCGGCTCGTAGTGGGTCCGCACCTCCGCCCGGCTGGACTTGAAGATCTCGATGTAGCTGCGCACACACACACACACACACACACACAGTTAGATCTCTATGTACGTGCACATGCAATGTACAAAAGTGTGTCAATGGTGTGTAGATGTGTTGTGTAGATGTGGTATGTATAAAGGGGGGATAGTGTCGATGTGGTGTGTACTGTTTTGTAGTGTGTATTGTTTTTAAATTGTGTATAGTGTGTAGTAGATGTGGTGTGCAGTTTGTATAGTGTGCAGATGTGGGGTGTAGTGTGTGTAGTGTGTGAAGTGTGTTCAGTTTGTAGATGTGATGTGTATTGTGTTTAAATTGTGTGTAGTAGCAGTAGGGCTAGTAGCGCGAGCAATCGAATTTTGAGCTTGATTTCGACTTTAGTGTCAAACGAAAACAAAAGTAACACAATCGTGTTTTTGATTTTCTTATTTTTAATTTAATGTTTTATAGAAAGGGCACAACAGCTGGATACATATCTGTATTATTTCCAATCTAAAATATATTATTTTAGATCGGGACCTTTTCTTTTTTAACCATTTTGTGTACTTTTTCTCAGTTACAAAGTTTTTTTTGGGGACCTAGTGTGTAGTGTGTGAATAGTTCACAGATGTGCGTCGATGGGGTGTGTACCGGTGTCCGATGCGCTCCTTGTGTTTCTTCAAGGCCCGCTCTGCGATGTCTTGGGAGGCAAACTGAACGAAGGCCTCTCCAGTCCCTCTTCCCTGGTAGTCCATGGGCAACGTGATGCCGTTGGGAACGATCTCCATGCCTAGACAACACACACACACACACTCAGTGTTCATGGAAGCTGCGCGGCACGGGGATTACACAGGAAGTGAAGAACAGAGACAGGAAGTGACTTACCAGAGAAGAACTGTAGGATCTCCTCCTTGCTGCAGCCGAAGGGCAGGCCTCTGAGGCGGACCAGGCCCTCTCCGTCCCCGGCCTCCTCCTCCGGCTGGGTGCAGCCCGGCCCCGTGTGCTTCAGGACCCACTCCATCTCCACGCTGTTGGACTTGAACACTACACACAGAAACACGCACACATTACACATCTACACACTGTTGGAACTAAACAAGGCACACGTTATAAATCGGCACTCATCTGCAAACTGTTGGACTAAAACACACACACACAACACAACAACAAACACACACTTATAAATCGGCACTCATCTGCAAACTGTTGGACTAAAACACACACACTATATACAACAACTTACAGATACGTTACATTAAAGCCCTTTTAAGTTTCGTGGGGATACCCCCTCAGTGCCTCGCCCCCCTAAATAACACTCTATGTGCATCCCTCTGTAGGCGTTTCATTCTCTGCGTGTCCCACCCCATGCGTGTCTCACCTTCTACGTATCTGTGGCCCAGGGTCTCTCGGTCCTTCTTCACGGCGATCTTCAGGTCCTCGTCGCTCTCCAGCTCCACGAAGGCCTCTCCGCTCGGCCGGCCCTCCCGTGTGAAGGTGAAGTGGACGCTGTTGCCATCGTTGGCTACCTTACAGTCTGGAAAACACACAAAAACACAGCTTACAGTCTTGCACACCTTATCGTCTGTAAAAAAACAACAACACACACACACAAACAACCTTACAGTCTGTCAGACACATACAGACAGCTTACAGTCTGTAAAACACACACACCCCCGTCTGTCTTCAACACAAACACAATGTTTTAGTATCGGTCTCTGGGCCTTACCTGAGAAGAAGCGGGACACCTCCTCAACGGAGCAGGACCAGGGAAGACCTCGGATCCGGACCACGTAGCCTTCATCTGCCATCTCTTTGAAGCCCCCTGCAGCCACACAGGGAAACAAACGCACACATCAACACAAACATTCACACAGAGAACCGTCTCCACGGAAAGGAAATAAACAGCCATGGCTTTGAGAGGAGAGGAAGCTTCCTGAAAAAACGTTGTAGTCTATCTTCCTCCTACCATCGTTGGCGTAGTAAAGTGAGGCACATTGAATCGTTGGTGGCATCGCAAAGTCAGATCACACCAAGGATTTGGAAAGTTGTCGACATTGTTTAAAAACTTTCTCCCACTATCCCAACGGTCGGCCCAAACTGCCCCTTCATCCCACTCACACTTAACATGATATAACACTCATATTTCACACATCAGTAACCTCAGAGTTAGAAAAACTCCAAACATGGAGGGAGTCTGGACGTCCGCGGCCATGTTTAGCGTTCTGAACACAAATCATGGATGTAAACAACCACAGATAAAGCCGCGAAGCCCAGACGTGGATTTAAACGCGTGTTGTGAAGCAACAGATATCAGTGCGTTTTTCACGAAGGCATGCGAGAGTACCCTGGGTTATCCCATACAATATCACATTGGAAAGTAATTGAAAAAAGTAGTTTCGTTCTGCTATACCATCGACTCGGGATCATACGAGGCACATATACACATTTGAATACATGTAGAGATATCACAAACCAATATTAATATAGTATACATTAGCTCTACAGCAATTTTAGGTATACAGTACAACTCTAAATACAAGTTATATATAAGGTACGGTGTTAGTACATGTGGCGTAGCACTACAACTGTTGCGCAATCGGAAACCCCCATCATCGATTCACTGTATTAGGAGAGATCATAACATAATCAATATTCAGAAGACGTTTAACCTAATCAATAACTTATATCCGAAAATAGACCGATAACATAAGCCACGTATGAATATATATACATATATCATTACAATTGATGTATCAGAAGATGGTTCTTAGTTTTATCAATATATCTGAAGATGGCTCGTACCTTAGCATCCCACGAGATGGACCGTACCGTAATCAAAATATCAGAAGAGGTAACTCAATCAATACATCTGAAGATCGATCGCACCATAAATCAAAATATCAAAAGATAGACCGTAATATAATCAATATATCAGTAGATCCATCGCTACATGATCGATATATCAGCGGAACAAAGAGCCATGCCTCCTCCGGACACAAAGAGCCGCGCAGGCCGCGCCGAGAAACTCTCCCTTCCTGGGGTCCTCCCCCGCGGTACTTCTCCGCTTTTTAGTAGAAAAACGTGAAAATATAGGACAAACGTTTACCTTGCCGAGTATTATGTGGAAGTAGTTACGGCAGCAGCGGTATTCGTCGTCGTATTAGTAGCCGTAGTAGTACTAAGCTTCATTCATTCCACGGCTCCCTGTTCTTTGGACCCCTACGCATGCGCATAACCTGCCGACTACAGCTTCCGGGTCGTGGTGATAATGTGCTGTGATCGGATGTCGCCGCCTGGCGGTTCACGCTGGGGACTCACTCGGTCTGAGCGCATCGCCTCTGGTGGTGGGCGAATCCCCTCGACCTCCTCAAACGCCCACGCTTTGTCAAATCATATCTGATAATAGCAGTAACATGATAATGACTTTTAATAGATATAGCAACTTTTATAGGACCCAAGCTTTAGATGCAGCAAGCAAATCCATCCACCTAGGGAACTTCAGTTGAAAATAAATTATTTGTTACTAATTCTGGCTATTTACATGGTGTTTTTTAAACAACAATGTTCATAAATATGCATGGTCCCTATCAAAAAACCCAATAAATAAATCTGGTACAGGAACATAAATATATGTTAAATATAGTAGCAAATCGCATCAACAGGGGAACCGTTCACAAAGTGAGCTCAAGAGGGCAGCACTGGATTTTTCACATATCCAGTCATTGAGGATTAAAGTCGACCACAAATCCTTGAACCTCTAGAAGTGTTAGCAGTGGGAGACAAACACGAGCCAGCTGGGGTCAGTAGGCTCCTTGCTGAGCCATGGCCAAACAATGAAGAGAACCCACATCCCTTACCCTAACCCCCCCATCATCATCTCCCTTACCCTAACCCCAAACCATCATGAGCATCTCCCTTACCCTAACCCTAAACCTATATGACCATCTCACTAACCCTAACCCGTTAGGGTTAGCGAGATGGTCATATAGGTTTAGGGCTAGGGTTAGCGAACCCTAACCCTAAACCTATATGACCATCTTGCTAACCCTTACCAAAAACCCCGTGACCCTTAATCAATCCATTTATTGTTTAAAGTGCAGTCTTACAATCAAAATGGCCTCAGAACACTTCTAGATAAAAAAACAACATCAACACATTCCTAAAAACAAAATGTATTTTAAACATATAATGACTTAGGACAACCATAATAATGACTTAAGACAACAACAACAGATTACACTCCATAGTGTTTTGAGAACAAAAATGTCTTCAACCTAGATTTAAAAGCATCCACAGACCCTGCTTCGGTGATATGTTGGTGTAGGTTATTCCATAAATATGGGGCATGAGAGGCAAATGCTCTCTTACCAACTGATCTTTTGGTGGATGGGATAACCAAAAGACCATCTCTCTAACCCTTACCCTAACCATAATGATATATATTACTATAACGTATTACTATGATAAATAATAGTAGTCAAAGTAATATGAGTAATAGTGATAGTTATAGAGTAACAATATTTATCATGTTACTTTGACTATTAGTTATATTAGTATTACTTGTACTGTAAAATAGTAAAATTACATAATAGGAAAACTTTCCCGAACACGGGAGTGGATCACTTCCCGGAAGTGACGACATATTTTGGCGCTATATTTGAGTTGTGCGGAGCGGGAAGGAGAGCAGCGTTGTTTTGGACTTTTCCTTAAAAGTGGAAAACGCGAAATCAACGTTCAATTTACAATTAGTGACACTATTCCGATCAGAATGGCGACACCTCCCAAGAGATGTTTCAGACCGGATTCAAACCGCAGAGAAGAGAAGAGGTGCAAGAAGATATCCATAGAAGGAAACATCGGTAAGCTCACCTAACATGGGCTAAACTCACCTTAACTTTAACTCATAATGCACCAACTTACACTAAACCCCAGGCACGCAGTGTCACAAGGCTAAAATTAGAGGACTTGTACCTGAACTTATAAATCAACTCATACTTAACCAAGAGCGAACGATAATGTAATATAAAATATACTACTACCGTGGAGGAGACGGAGAACCAAATCAGGACTGAGTGTAGTGGAAGCTGGGGTTCCCTTGTGGGCAGTAGCAAGCTGCAGCGTGGAGAAGAAACTCGGGAATTGTGGAGTGGCGTGGGACAGAACGGGGGCCAGGACCAGGGACTACTCGCATGGCTTGAATATGTAAATGTACCTCTGAAAGCACTGCTTCAGTGTGAGTGTCTGTATGGTATTAATGTGTGTAGTTGTTTGGGGTATTAATGTGTGGTATTAATGTGTGTGTGTGTGTGTGTGTGTGTGTGTGTGTGTGTGTGTGTGTGTGTGTGTGTGTGTGTGTGTGTGTGTGTGTAGCTGCAGGTAAATCCACACTGGTGCGTGTGTTGGGCGAGCGGTTGGAGGACTGGGAGGTGGTGCCTGAGCCCATTGGGAAGTGGTGCAGCCTCCAGAACAAAGCAGACGATGTTAACCAGGTACCTTCATATACAGCGTCTATAGCCTCTGTCTACCAGGTACACTAATGTGTATGTGTGCGTGTCCAAGGAACCGTAATATATATAACACATGTTATAGATAGCATCTAACCCTCTAACAGGTACACTGTGTGTGTGTGTGTGTGTGTGTGTGTGTGTGTGTGTGTGTGTGTGTGTGTGTGTCCCAGGAACTGAGTTCCTCTCAGAAGAGTGGAGGAAATATTCTCCAGATGATGTACACTGATCCACGCAGGTGGTCCTACACCTTCCAGGTAACACACACACACACACACACACACACACACACACACACACACACACACACACACACACACACACACACACACACACACACACACACACACACACACACACACACACACAGAGAATTGGAACGCTTCAACTTGAAGTTTCTTTAGTAAACAGCTGTCTCCACCCATTTGTAAGTCTGTCTACCTGTCTCTCTCTCTACCTGCCTGTCTGTAGAGTTATGCGTTTCTCAGTCGGATTCGTGCCCAGCTGCAGCCTCCGTCTCTCAAGCTGGCTGAAAAACCTGTCGTCTGCTACGAGAGATCAGTCTACAGCGACAGGTACCCGTCAGTCTGTCGACAGCGCAGATTGCCCTTCTGTCTGTCTTATCATTCTAGCGACCGGTAACCTGGCTGTCTCATAAACATAATATATTGTCATATCCTCCCTTCTCGTGCACTCTCTCTGTCCCTATCTGTCTGTGTCTCTGTCTGTCTGTCACTCTCTGCCTGTCTGTCTGTCTCTCAGGTATGTGTTTGCGTCTAGTCACTATGAGTCAGGGAACCTGACCTCGGAAGAGTGGAGTGTGTACCAGGATCAGCACACCTGGCTGCTCTCCCAGTTCCTCCCCATGATCCAGCTAGACGGTATCATCTACCTCCGAGCCCAGCCCCAGGTCAGACTATTACAGATTATTTGAATATCCCAAAATCAGATTATTACAGACTATTCAATGTTTCCTTAAATCAGATAATTACAGACTACTAAAGTCTCCCAAGGACAAATTATTACAGATTATTATTAAAGTCTTTTCATGTTGGTTTATTATTGTGTGTGTGTGTGTGTGTGTGTGTGTGTGTGTAGTGTGTGTGTGTGTGTGTGTGTGTGTGTGTGTGTGTGTGTGTGTGTGTGTTGTGTGTGTGTGTGTGTGTGTGTGTGTGTGTGTGTGTGTGTGTGCGTGTGTGTAGAAGTGCATGCAGAGGCTGCAGATGCGTTCGCGGGAGGAGGAGCAGGACGTTCCTCTGGAGTACCTGGAAGATCTTCACCAGAAACACGACGCCTGGCTGTACCACCGCGACCCCAAGTGAGTACTACTGCAGTACTACTGTACCACCGCGACCCCAAGTGAGTACTACTGCAGTACTACTGTACCACCGCGACCCCAAGTGAGTACTACTGCAGTACTACTGTACCACCGCGACCCCAAGTGAGTACTACTGCAGTACTACTGTACCACCGCGCCCCCAAGTGAGTACTACTGTACCACCGCGACCCCAAGTGAGTACTACTGCAGTACTACTGTACCACCGCGACCCCAAGTGAGTACTATTGCAGTACTACTGTACCACCGCGACCCCAAGTGAGTACTATTGCAGTACTACTGTACCACCGTGACCCCAAGTGAGTACTCTTGCAGTACTACTGTACCACCGCGACCCCAAAGTGGGTACAACTGTACAACCGCACCCCCAAGTGAGTACTACTGCAGTACTACTGTACCACCGCGCCCCCAAGTGAGTACTACTGTACCAACGCGACCCCAAGTGAGTACTACTGCAGTACTACTGTACCACCGCGCCCCCAAGTGAGTACTACTGTACCACCGCGACCCCAAGTGAGTACTACTGCAGTACTACTGTACCACCGCGACCCCAAGTGAGTACTACTGCAGTACTACTGTACCACCGCGCCCCCAAGTGAGTACTACTGTACCACCGCGCCCCCAAGTGAGTACTACTGTACCACCGCGCCCCCAAGTGAGTACTACTGCAGTACTACTGTACCACCACGACCCCAAGTGAGTACTACTGCAGTACTACTGTACCACCGCGACCCCAAGTGAGTACTACTGCAGTACTACTGTACAACCGCACCCCCAAGTGAGTACTACTGCAGTACTACTGTACCACCGCGCCCCCAAGTGAGTACTACTGCAGTACTACTGTACAACCGCGCCCCCAAGTGAGTACTACTGCAGTACTACTGTACAACCGCGCCCCCAAGTGAGTACTACTGCAGTACTACTGTACAACCGCGCCCCCAAGTGAATACTACTGCAGTACTACTACTGTGTGTGTGATATTAATGTGTGTGTGTGTCTGTGTGTCAGCCAGGAGTTTGCGTTCATGAACGACGTCCCCATCCTCGTTGTGGACGCAAATGAGGATTTTAAAAACGACCGAATCAAGCAAGAAGCGATCTTGGACAAGGTCAGTCATCTTTATCATACACGGGGTACCCGTCTAACCCAGACCCTATATAAACAGGGTACCTGTCTATCTCTGCGCTAACACCAAACGTGACGCTGGTCGCTTGAGGTCGCGGTTGTGATTTGTGAAAATTTTATCTCGCAAATTTAGTCCCGTGTGTACGAGGAAGTTCAGCTGTTTTGGAAGTACCAGAGACGTCCGAGAACCCGAAGCAATCTATTCATAATATCATCGGGGGGAGGACACAGCTTTTGGCCGTGATATTATATATTATAATTATTTAGGGCCGGGCAACGATTAAAGTTTTAATGGCGGTTAATCGCATAGTATTGGTGAGTTAACTCGCGATTTATTGCACTTTTAAAATTATATTTTAAATCCACTCCAATTGAAGTTCAAATGAGATTATCAAATGGAATGACACATTATCTTCGTACCAAATGCAGTTAATAAGCAAAAACTAGACCAAGTGATCTTGAGGGAGGTCTATTGACTGACTCCGTGTGGGTTGAATATCAATCAACCACAGATTGGGAATTGGGAAACAGGCAGTTAATTAGTATTTTTGTAAACCAACAGTTACTACAACTGTAGTTAAATTCAAATAAGAAGTGACTCAGATTTTGGAATTGTAATCATACAGTCACTTACTGCGAGTGTAATCTAATGTAAAGTAAGGGGAACCTAAAACGATTTCTGATATGAATGTTGACCTTCTGTGGGCCTAACCGTTCAAAATCAAAGTGAGGAAAAAAAAAAAGAGCGTACGAGCGTAAGATGTAGAACTCCGGGAGTTAGAAGTGACGACATCCCCTTCTCCTCGATGCTACGGTTCACTCCGGACTGCAGGGAACGGTTGGTCGGTTGAACTCTTGATTGGCTGTCGCTGTTACGTCACTCAGGGAGTGAACGCTGTTTGAAAGTTCAAATATTTGAGCTCGAGCAACGCGTCGTGTTGCGATACTCAATCCTTGTGAACGCGCTCGCCCGTACCAGGACCTTCATGCCCATAGGTTGCCTGATACGCGTTTCTACGTGGACTTTGGAGTCGGGTCGCCCCCTCGGTTTCGGTGTGAACGCAGCTTAACCCTCAACCTTATATACAGGCTACCCGTCTAACCCTCAGCCTTATATACAGGCTACCCGTCTAACCCTCAGCCTTATATACAGGGTACCCGTCTAACCCTCACCCTTATATCTTTAGGGATGTGATTAACTCAAAATTTTCATAGTTGAAAAATCTGGGTGGTATGAACGAATAATCGATTATTGGATGTGTGCCGACATTCACAAAGGCAGCCATGGTTCATCGGCAAGAAATCACTTAATATCTTAAACGCAAAAAAAACAACTTCCTGCTAAGTAGTCCCAGTCGAATTGTCTGTTCAGCCTTCAAAATGAGAGCTGGTAAATAGTGAAAAATGCATTAAACTGTCATCAGAAAGCGCAGTTATATGCTATAGACCCTATAGAGTATCTGTGGTATAAAGGCTGGGATGAATTTCGAATTCTGAATATGTACAATGCATGACGTTAGCTCTCTGGCTCGTAGCTGAGCGGACTAGAATACCTCCCGTTGCCAAGTTGTAGCTAAGGTCCGTCCTATTTACTGGAGGAGTGAACGCAACATTTCCATTGCATTAGAACCTTATGGGAGGGTAAAGATTGTTCCAGGTATTAGTCAAACCCTCAGGCGTTACCAGGGAAACAAAGTTATGGCTTGTGAAAAACTTTATAGTTGGATTGTAAAACGCATGAAAATTTAAATGAATGGTCTTGACTCTTAATATATATTTTCTTTGGCAAGTGACATATAAGCAGGATAATCCCCTTCAAGGTGTCGAACATTCGTTCCGTCCGTTAATTCTTGTTTATTTGAATTGGAAAAAATGTTAACGTCAGAATGATAAAAATGGGCTTTGACCCTCGGGAACGAATAGCCAAATATTCTGACCCATCCCTATTATATACAGGGTACCTGTCTAACCCTCACCTTTATATACAGGGTACCTGTCTAACCCTCACCTTTATATACAGGGTACCTGTCTAACCCTCACCTTTATATACAGGGTACCTGTATATAAGGATATCCGCATATTAAGTTTTGTTTTTCCCGACAGGTCCAGGACTTTGTGATCAGCTTGTAGACCTGCTCCAGGACTTTGATAAGCTTGTAGACCTGGTCCAAGATGTGCTGGATGGGTCCCAGCCAAACTACATATTTTTTCTTTTTTCTTTTTCTTTCTTGTAAATATGCAAGTTCCCCTCTAGAGGGACTGCTTTTAGAGTGTGTGTGTGTGTGTGTGTGTGTGTGTGTGTGTGTGTGTGTGTGTGTGTGTGTGTGTGTGTGTGTGTGTGTGTGTGTGTGTGTGTGTGTGTGTGTGTGTGTGTGTGTGTGTGTGTGTGTGTGTGTGTGTGACATTTTACTGGAATAGGTATTTAAAATAAACACTTCCAACCTCTAAATTGAATTTTTTCATCATATTTACGTCTGTGTATGTGTCTACACTTACCCAGTAACTGTGAACCAGTAAAGGGCACTGAGTGACTAGGTGTGAATGTGTGACCTACTATTGGGCTGAGTTAGTGTTTACACGCTGTAGCTACAGCTGAGACAAGCTATAACCCTATAAATGGTTAACTCGCGGATGAAGACACAGGGATGGCTGCAGTCTCACCGAGGACAGCGGTCTCGTGAGAAGGGGTAAGGGCTAGGAGCTACGGGTTTTGGTTATGGAACTGGTTAGAGTTAGGCACTAGGGGGTTGTGTTTGGGGATAATGGCTAGGAGCTAGGGGTTTTGGTAATGGCTAGGAGCTAGGGGTTTTGGTAATGGCTAGGAGCTAGGGGTTTTGGTAATGGCTAGGAGCTAGGGGTTTTGGTAATGGCTAGGAGCTAGGGGTTTTGGTAATGGCTAGGAGCTAGGGGTTTTGGTAATGGCTAGGAGCTAGGGGTTTTGGTAATGGCTAGGAGCTAGGGGTTGGCAGGTGCGTCAATGCTATCCTCATCAAGTTATTCGGGGGGTGAGTGTTATTAAAGGGGTGTTGTGTCTTGTGTTGGGGACGAGGGGTTTATGGTGCTCCCTCGTCGACCGAATCATTCAAAGTTGTGATTTATTGTTTTTGCTGAAACACCGGCGGTTTATCCCGGCTCCCCGCAGAGAGCAGCTGCTCAGCGGCCCAAACCCAGAACAACCCCAGACTTGTTTTTCAGCAGGTCTCCGGGCCTCCGGCTCTGGACTGGGGGCCCGAGTGTGGAATGCCACCTCCCCCCCGCCCCCACACACCCCAAGTCTTTTGTCCGCAGAGCTGCGCAACGTGGAAGGATTACAGATGTATTAATGTCTTAATGTCGCTACAAGAGTCCTTTGTAAAAAATACACTGTACAGTTTACCTCTTTTATAACCCTCAAAGTTTCTAGAACTCTCCGCACCCCCCCCCCCCCCCCCCCCCCACCCCCCCCCCGTAGAACCACCTTCATACCCTTACCCCTACACCTTCTACCCCTACCCCCACCACCTGGTAGAACCACCTTCAATACCCTACCCCCCCCCCCTTAGACCACCTTCCCTCCCCCCCCGTAGACACCTCATAACACCACTTTCATTCATACCCCTACCCCCCCCATGTAGAACCACTTTCATAACCATAACCCTTTGAGTAACCCCTCTTTCATAGCCATAATAATTTGATGAAGCTCTTTCAAAGTCAACGTCAGCTTTATTGTCAATTTCAACAAATAGAATGACCGACATTTTGTTTGTCTCTGACCAGGGGTGCATTAAGTATAAAGGATCAAATTTGGTAATATAAGATACAATCAATAAATACTATCATAACCCTAAACCCAGTAGAACCCCTTCCATAGCCCTAACTCTTTGAATAACCACTTTCATAACCCTAACCCCAACTTTCATAACCCTAACCCCAGCAGAACCTTTCATAACCATAACCCCCCATAGAACCTTCTTCATAATAATAACCCCCGCAGAACCTCTTTCATAACCATAACCCCCAATATAACCTTTATCATAATAATAACCCCCGCAGAACCTCTTTCATAACCATAACCCCCAATAGAACCTTTTTCATAATAATAACCCCCGCAGAAGCTCTTTCATAATAATAACCCCCGCAGAACCTCTTTCATAACCATAACCCCCCATAGAACCTTTCATAACCCTAACCATGGAAGGAACTCTTTACCTCACACAATCATATAAATTAAGGTTATAATACATCTAAAAAACAGCTGAAAATCCATTATAAATAATTGACAATAGTTTATTCATAGTTGTCGACATCCTTGTGTGCAGACTGTGATGTTATAGGAGTGGTGCTATGAAACATCACACTTGCTATTTCACAATTTTACCTATGTTTGATGTCTTCTATTTCCATTATATGATTATATAATTGTGCATTGTTTTTGGTATTTTCTTTTTTCTTTTCTGTTTTCTGTTTCTTTTGTTTTCTTCTTTGTCCTGTATTCGTGTATTGTTGATTTATTACATGTTTTTCTTGCTGTTGCCTGCCTGTAATGGCTAATGGAGGTCCTCATTACCTAAACTAAACTAACCCAAGTAGAACCTCTTCCATAACCCCAACTCTTTGATGAACCTCTTTCATAACCCGAAACCTTACCCCTAACCCGCCCCTTAATCCTTGCCCCCATTTAACGTATGCGTGCGCCAGTCTCCTCTAGTCTTTAACATAGGCTGTGTCCCAATTCATAGGACGCATCCTTCGGAGACCGCGTCCTTCGAAGGATGCGTCCTAGGAATTGGGACGCAGCCATAGTTTCACCCCCTCCCCAGAAGACTATCCTGCTTACGGCAGAGTAACGAACCCGAATCATTATACCCCTAATGTAATGTGATGTAATGTAATGTCGATTTATTTAAACTGGGACAATGTACAAAAAAAACATGAACCTTGTTTAGAGCAGGGAGAGTTGCATCGCAACAGATTTGAGCAAATTGCTATTTTCCACCTTTAGTCCGTGTGCAGGTAAAAAGAATAAATATGACAAAACTAAATAAGACACAATAATATATATAACATGGGATAAACATTAAAAGGATAAGAAGATACACTGATCTAAATACATTGGATAAAATGGTTTACTAAAAGCACTACATTGCCTATTTTATAAAAAAAATATATCCCCCTATCCCACTAGCACTTAAACTCAAATTATAATTGTATAAGTGTGTGCAGATATTTTGCGTGAGCAGCCAAAGCTTTGTCAGAAGGGGAAAAGCTTGAAAATCATTAATGGTTAATAGATATGTTGGGAAACGGTTCCATGTTTAATGCCTACAAAAGAGAAGGACGACTTTCCCAATGCGATTTTGCTTCCTTTTTTTTCTCGTGCTGCAAATTCTGAGCCTCAGCGTCACACGTCTCCTTAGGGGAGGAGGTGCAGCATTGTGTGTGATTTTAAATGAAATGAAATTAAGCGAACATTAGCATATAGGCCTACAATGTGATTTTCAAAATTAAGAAGATTATGTTTATCGAGGATTTTGCAGTGGTGATATTGACGTGTTATTTATCATGAATTTTAAGAGCGTTTTTAACTACGTATAGCCTAACTAACCCTTACCTTACTCTAACCCCAAACACGATAACGGAGGGATGAGAGAGAAGAGACAGAATGGTGGAGGGGTGATAGAGAAGTTATTAAGTATTAATATCGAATAATAATGGTGAATTCCGTACACGCATATTTTAACCTACTTACATGAAACGCATGGGCTTAGGTTGTAGGTCTAAATCCTGGTGGGAGGGAGGGGGTGGGGATGGAGGACGTGACTTCAGACGATGGTCGGAGAAGCATTAACCACAACGAGCAATGATTGGTTGATTAGTTAACGCAGGTGAACAAACACTGTGGCTAAAGTTCATCCTTCTCGCTCGGAGAGACGGTGGAGCAATAGAAGGTCAGTGAGTGTTTCACAGTATCATCACAGTTCTCAGCCTCGTCAGGACGTCCAGTGTCACAGCTGTCCGGTAGACGCTTGCTGTGGCCGGCTCTTCATCAAGGCCCCCTGCAGCTCCGCAGAGCTAAGACTTGCAAATCAGGTAAAACATTTCATTCATTAGTCCTTCTTCGTTCGGGTTCAAGACTACAATTTTTGTTTCGGGTCCTGGGAGTTTTTATCAGAGCTGAGAGCATTTGCGATTTTTTTTGTCCTAATCTCGATCCGGATTAAACTCCGCTAAACCGACCGAAATTGGGGCCTTTCGAAAATAACTCTACTACTGGTGTGTAAATGGCCGTATGAGGTGACCGAGGTCCTGTCCTCGGTAATTATTTCCTATTTTTTTAAATCTTTTATTATTAATAAAGAAAAGATGTTTCAACTTTTTAATAGGCCTATGTTTTCTTAATAAAGAAGGCCTATATATTTTCGGCGCTATAATCAGGAATTTAATACCAGAGCATTACAAACACACATACAAAATAAAATAATAGTTTAATAAAATTATTTTTGCCCTCTATCTATTTAATCATAGATAATGAGTTTGTGTGTAGTGCATAGGCCTTGTGTTTTGTTTGTATTTTTTTTGAATGAATTTTGCTCATCATGAAATGCAGTAAATATGCTCCATTGATAGAAAAACATCTGGACCTCACTTTTTTTTACTGGCTATGGTTGCATCTGTTATGGATCACGTTGAGAGTTAAACCTTCTCCTGCAGAGTTAAACTGTAGGAACCCTGAGTTCTGGAATCACCAGAAAAATGGGCTTCGTTGACCTACTGGACCAGGTAAAATAAAACATACTTACTGTTAAATATGCATGTGTCTCTCTGCCTCTCTGTGTCTGTCTCTCTGTCTCCTCTCTGTCTCTGTCTCTCTGTCTCTCTCTCTCTCTCTCTCTCTCTCTCTCTCTCTCTCTCTCTCTCTCTCTCTCTCTCTCTCTCTCTCTCTCTCTCTCTCTCTCTCTCTCTCTCTCTCTCTCTCTCTCTCTCTCTCTCTCTCTCTCTCTCTCTCTCATACATATTCATTCATTCATTCATTCATTCATTTCTTAATTAATACGTGCTCTATTCTAGATAGGAGGATTCGGCCGGTTCCAGTGGCTTCATGTCACCCTCATTAGCCTTCCTGGGCTGCTGATGGCCAGCCAGAATCTACTGAATAACTTCACTGCTGGGATGCCTGCCCACCACTGCACTCCATCAGCCAATCACAGCATTCCCTACCAATATAACCATTCTGCTACCATGGTCAGTCTGTGTCTGTCTGTCTGTCTGTCTGTCTGTCTGTCTGTCTGTCTGTCTGTCTGTCTGTCTGTCTGTCTGTCTGTCTGTGTATCATCATATTAATGTTTTCGTTATTGTGTCTTAACGGACTAACCAGATTGGTTGTTGTCTTAACGGAGGACCCTGATTGGTTGTTGTCTTAACGGACTTACCTGATTGGTCGTTGTCTTAACGGAGGACCCTGATTGGTCGTTGTCTTAACGGAGAACCCTGATTGGTCGTTGTCTTAACGGAGGACCCTGATTGGTCGTTGTCTTAACGGAGGACCCTGATTGGTCGTTGTCTTAACGGAGGACCCTGATTGGTCGTTGTCTTAACGGAGGACCCTGATTGGTCGTTGTCTTAACGGAGGACCCTGATTGGTCGTTGTCTTAACGGAGGACCCTGATTGGTCGTTGTCTTAACGGAGGACCCTGATTGGTCGTTGTCTTAACGGAGGACCCTGATTGGTCGTTGTCTTAACGGAGGACCCTGATTGGTCGTTGTCTTAACGGAGGACCCTGATTGGTCGTTGTCTTAACGGAGGACCCTGATTGGTCTTTGTCTTAACGGAGGACCCTGATTGGTCGTTCTCTTAACGGAGGACCCTGATTGGTCATTGGTCTTAACGGAGAGACCTGATTGGGTCGTTGTCTTAACGGAGGACCCTGATT
>OLKM01000588.1:72500-95000 GCA_900291075.1 Melanogrammus aeglefinus
TGGTGGCTGTCTGGTACGAGTACCACTGTACACAATACTACTAACGTACTACGCAATGATACTGAGTTCTAAAGTGAAAACGTCACGTTGTCCTGGCAACAGAATTTTCCGTTCTAAACAACCGAACGAGAGGATGGGCGTTTTCCATCGCTGCCGATGTGTGGTTTCTCCTATCAAAAATTAAAATAAATCAATTTCAAGAGGTGAAAATCACGACAAGAAAACCAGATCGAAAACACGTCGAGGCCGGTCATCGGTTATTTCCACAGGGTATAAAAAGAAAAGTTAAACACGCGACGTTACTTTATTTTATTTATTTTTTAAATGAAGACACTTTCTATTCCTCATTATTACAGCATTGGTAAAGCAAACTCGCAACATCAATTGGCATTCATTGTTCTATAAACCGTTTGGCGGAGTATTTCCCCATTGATTTGGTTTTGTGTAGAACCAGAAAATCGGTTGCTATGGAAACATGGGAGTCACACTTAACTCTCATTATTCTACTACATAATACAACTACATAATACACAATAATACTACCATATACTACTACCATACAATACACTACAATAATACACAATAATACTACAATATACTACCATAATACACTACATAATACACAATAATACTACCATATACTACCATAATACACTACATAATACACAATAATACTACCATATACTACCATAATACACTACATAATGCACACTAATACTACCATATACTACCATAATACACTACATAATACACAATAATACTACCATATACTACCATAATACACTACATAATACACAATAATACTACCATAATACACTACATAATACACAATAATACTACCATATACTACCATAATACACTACATAATACACAATAATACACTATAAAACTGTATTATGAGGCGCATATCAGTGTGTCTGGTGGCTGTCTGGTACGAGTACCACTGTACACAATGCTACTGTAATACTACACTATAATACTACTGTAGCACTACTATGATACTACACTATTATACTACTGTAATACTACTATAATACTACACTATAATACTACTGTAGCATTACTATGATACTACATTATAATACTACTGTAATACTACTATGATACTACACTATTATACTACTGTAATACTACTATGATACTATACTATTATACTACTATGATACGACACTATAATATTACTGTAATACTACTATGATACTACACTATAATACTACTATGATACTACACTATAATACTACTGTAATACTACTATGATACTACACTATAATACTACTGTAATACTACTATGATACTACACTATAATACTACTGTCATACTACTATGATACTATTCTATAATACTACTGTAATACTACTATGATACTACTATGGTACTACACTATAATACTACTGTAATACTACTATGGTACTACACTATAATACTACTGTAATACTACTATGATACTATACTATTATACTATGTAATGAGACGCATCAAAGTGTGTCTGGTGGCCGTTTGGTAGGCAACTCAATACCACTGTAGATAATACTACTATAGTATTGTGCCTATACTACTACATGCACTGCGCACACACACGCACACGCACACACATGCATGGTAGTTTGTAGTCATTCATTCATGACTGCTTTCTCTTCCTCAGGTTTTCCACCAGTTTTGCATATTATGGTCTGGCCATGGACCTCCAGAAGTTTGGAGTAAGCCGTTCCATTCCTATTGGCTGGTATTCTACGACGTCTTCTGACGTCTTCTTATCTTCCTGTTGGTTGGCTATCTTTCCTGTCGTTCTATTGGCTCACTATCTGTCATGTCTTCCAATTGGCTGGTTTCCGGTGAATGTGTGTCCGGTCTTCCTATTTCCTGGCTGTCCAAGGGAATGTGTGTCCGGTCTTCCTACTGGCTGGTTTGTTCGGTGAAAGCGTGTCCTGTCTTCCTATTGGCTGGTTCGTCCGGTGAATGTGTGTCCTGTTTTCCGATTGGCTGGTTCCTCCAGTGAATGCGTGTCCTGTCTTCCTATTGGCTGGTTTGTCCGGTAAATGCGTGTCCTGTCTTCCTATTTGCTGGTTTTCCAAGTGATTGTGTTTCCTGTCTTCCTATTGGCTGGTTCTCCAGGTGAACGTGTACCTGATGCAGATCATCTTTGGTGCTGTTGATATTCCGGCCAAACTGCTGGCCCTCCTCATGCTGACGTACCTGGGCCGGCGTGTCACCCAGGCAACCTGCCTCTTCCTCTCCGCCCTCGTCATCTTCATTAACATCTTCGTCCCCACAGGTTAAATACACAGACACTCACTCACCCACACTGTGTGGTTCTCTCTCTCTCTCTCTCTCTCTCTCTCTCTCTCTCTCTCTCTCTCTCTCTCTCTCTCTCTCTCTCTCTCTCTCTCCTCTCTCTCTCTCTCTCTCCCTCCCTCTCTCTGTCTCTCCCTCTCTCCCCTATCACCCTTCTCTCTCTCTCTCTCTCTCTCTCTTCTCTCTCTCTCTCTCCCTCCTTCTCTCTCTCTCTCTCTCTCTCTCTCTCTCTCTCTCTCTCTCTCTCTCTCTCTCTCTCTCTCTCTCTCTCTCTCTCTCTCTCTCTCACAGACAGACAGACGGACCCTCATTGCACACTCTGCTCTTTGTGTCTCCTCAGACATGCAGATGCTGAGAACCACTCTGGCCTGTCTGGGGAAAGGTTTCACCTCATCCTCCTTCACCTGCGTCTACCTGTACACTGGAGAACTGTACCCCACCGTCATCAGGTAGGCCCCTCCCACTGTCATCAGGTAGGCCCCTCCTACTCTCATCAGGTAGGCCCCTCCCACTGTCATCGGGTAGGCCCCTCCCACTGTCATCAGGTAGGCCCCTCCTACTCTCATCAGGTAGGCCCCTCCCACTGTCATCAGGTAGGCTCCACCCACTGTCATCAGGTAGGCTCCTCCCACTGCCACGGTAGGCTCCTCCCACTGAATCTTGACTCATGTTCCTTTTATTACACCAAGCTTGATGACGATTGGCTTAAGTTAACCCCGCCTTTTGACATATTCCTCCCTCTACCAGATATGTTGTTTGGTCAATACATTTTACTGTATCTCAGCAATACAACCTTTACCCCAACCATCCCGCCACGCCCCGATTGACCAAAACTTGATGTCATCTTGTTCCCGATTTGGTCCTGAGCAACGTTCGATTTGAACTCAAAGTCGTAGAAGTCCATCTTGATGTCCATATAAGCAAGCATGCATACGTTACTGAGGCCAATATGTGTAAAGCAGAGGGCGGTTGTGGTAGGTGTGTTCTAATAATAAAACTAACATTTACACTAGGGTGCCTCGCACTCTGTGTTTGGCCACCTGAAGATAAACATACAGTCAGCAACACCGCACCTAACGGCAGGATAATGTAAACAACCACAAGGGGTTAATCAATCCATTTTGTATCAATAAATAAATAATAAAAAATAATGATGCATTTAACTTAAAAGTGGTTTTGTCATGCAAGGTTACAATTATTTAGCTTACGCTTTCGTCGGGAGGGATATTAAGTGTGTTCACCCAGGAAGATACCGACCAATAAGAGCAAGATTCACGCGTGGAATACAATTAATATAATTAGCAAACTGCTTCAAGTGCTACATTGTAAAAAAAAAAGCGATGTGATGTTATATTATGTTATATTATCACAGACAGACTGGAATGGGCTTTGTCTCCACCAAGTTATATTTAGAAGACTGTAACATGGGATATTATGTTATATATTATATTTAGCAGACTGCAACATGTGAGGTTATATTATAATATATATTATATTTAACAGACGGTAACATGTAATGTTATATTATACCTAACAGACGGTAACATGTGATGTTATGTTATACTTAACAGACAGTAACATGTGATGTTATATTATTTATTAGATTGAACAGACTGTGAGACCATGTAATATTATGTATAACATTGAACAGACTGTAAGACTGTTATATTATGTATGACATTGAACAGACTGTAAGACCATGTTATATTATATTACATTGAACAGCCTGTAAGACCATGTTATATTATATTACATTGAACAGACTGTAAGACCATGTTATATTATGTATGACATTGAACAGACTGTAAGACCATGTTATATTATATTACATTGAACAGACTGTGAGACCATGTTATATTATGTATGACATTGAACAGACTGTGAGACCATGTTACATTATGTATGACATTGAACAGACTGTAAGACCATGTTATATTATATGACATTGAACAGACTGTGAGACCATGTTATATTATGTATGACATTGAACAGACTGTGAGACCATGTTATATTATGTATGACATTGAACAGACTGTGAGACCATGTTACATTATGTATGACATTGAACAGACTGTAAGACCATGTTATATTATATGACATTGAACAGACTGTGAGACCATGTTATATTATATGACATTGAACAGACTGTGAGACCATGTTATATTATGTATTACATTGAACAGACTGTGAGACCATGTTATATTATGTATGACATTGAACAGACTGTGGGACCATGTTATATTATATTACATTGAACAGACTGTAAGACCATGTTATATTATGTAAGACATTGAACAGACTGTGAGACCATGTTATATTATATTACATTGAACAGACTGTAAGACCATGTTATATTATATTATGTGATCACAGGCAGACTGGGATGGGCTTCGCCTCCACTATGTCCCGTATCGGCAGCATGGCGGCTCCTGCTGTTCTGATACTGGAAGAGGTGCCAACTTACTAATAACCTGACCCTCAACCACATAACTAACAACCTAACTCACCAACTAATAGCTCAAACTAACCAACAACCTCAAGACTCAATAACTAATAACCTTACTATTTACAAACCCAACAATTGAATTACCCAGCGAGCTAATAACCTAAGTAATTATCTAACAACCAATGAACTAATAACCTTACTTATTAGCTAACCGCTTAATTAACTGATAAAAACATTCACTAATAACCCAGCTAACTACTTACCTAATAACTGTCATAACTAATAACCAGGTTAACTCATAGCCAAACAAACGTATAAAGTAACTTATTAATCGTACTGACTACCAACCATACTAAATACGAACCGTACTAACTAATACCTACTAGCCTTAATACCCTCAATAATAACTTACCGACCACCACCCGCACACCAACCAGCTAAAACTATCGGCAATAAAAGAGGCAGTTATAATAAGAGCAACTATAAAGGGGGCAACAACATTAGGAGCAGCTATATAAGGGGCAATTATAATAGATATATAATAGCAGACCTAAACAAATCCTGCTTCGTGTGTACCGCCATCTTGTGGCAGCCGCCATTCTATGCTATTCACACTATAGCTTTAGTGTGAATAGCATGAAGCCGCTGTAATAGAAGCAGCTATAGGGTTAATAACATGAAGGAGCTATAACAGGAGCAGCTTTAGTGTTAATAACATGAAGGAGCAATAACAGGTGCAGCTATAACAGGAGCAGCTTTAGTGTCAATAACATGAACGCGCTATAACAGGTGCAGCTCTAACAGGAGGAGCAAATGTGATGATAACATGAAGCCATGATATAATGTATACAATATATATTATAATATATAATAACAGCAACTGTGTGTGTGCAGGTGATCCCTGCCCTCCCTAGCATCGTGTACGGAGGGGCTGCCGTGATCGCAGGAGTGTTCGCCTGCTTCCTGCCGGAGACGCGGGACATCCCGCTGCCCGACACCATCGAAGACGTGGAGCACAAATGGTACGCGGGCGCTAGCTCATTGTTAGCAGAACAGTAAATGAAATAGTATGCGGGCGCTAGCCCATTGTTAGCAGAACAGTAAATGAAATGGCACGCGGGCGATGGACGCTAGCTCATTGTTAGCAGAACAGTAAATTAAATAGTATGCAGGCGCTAGATCATTGTTAGCAGAACAGAAAATGAAATAGTACGTGGGCGCTAACCCATTGTTAGCAGTATAGCAATTAAATGGTAAACAGAAGCTAGCTAATTTTTTAGCAGCATAGCAATTAAATGGTAGGCAGGTGCTAGCTCATTGTGAACAGCGTCCCAATTAGCCCTCTATTTTCAAATAGAGACTGATTTCCTTCCTCCAATATTACGCTTTTTTTTTTTATTGTATGTCTATTTTGTAACTTTACTATTTCTACCATCTGTATGTCTGTCTGCTTGTCTTTATGTCTTGTCTGTCTCCTCGTCCGTCTGTCTGAGTGTCTGTCTGTCCGTCTATATACCTGTGTGTCTGTCTGTCCGTCTATCTGCCTGCCTGTTTTTGTGTCTGGCTGTCTGGCTGTCTGTCTGTCTGCAGGACTGGAAATCTGCAGCCCAAAAAGAAGCAGAACCAGGCAGAAAAAATGCCCATGAAGGTGGGCGTGGTCCCTGAAGGGGGCGTGGTCTCTAAAGAGGAAATAGCTTTGAAAGAGATAAAGGAGGGCGAAAGCGCAGGGTTAAACGCGCTTTGATCTAGCTATGAAACTAGATCTATGTATACATATTTGATTTGATCTATAAATCCAGATCTATAAATATATGATCTATCTATGAATATAAATCTATTTATAAATATATGATCTATCTATAATATATATAGGTTTATATATGTATGTATGTATGTATGTATGTATGTATGTATGTACGTACGTACGTATGTATGTATGTATGTATGTATGTACGTACGTACATATGTATTGTATGTATATAGATCTCTCTCTGTAGAGAGAGAGGGATAGAGAAAGAGTGATGATAGATCTGTAAAGTCTTACGCTCAAATACAGGCAACTATGTTTTCAAACTTGATTTAAAATAACATTTATTTTCTTTAGGGATAGCGAAAATGTTATTATAAATTTTAAGGAATGAATTGATCCCAATTTTTTCATTAGGACATAGAGCATGAGGCTTAACATGTTTATGCTCCTTTCTTAGGGAACATTAATTAGGAGGTGATATAGGTAGTTCCATCCCGCGGTCCACCTGTAATCAGTTCACTTTTACAATGAGGATTTTTATTAAAAATTGCAATCAACTGAAGTCAAAAGTTGTTTTATTTGTCCCATTTTCTTTTAAACGACTTTTTGAAGTTTGAACCTTGATCAAATGTTGACCCTTAATGTGAACGCTAAGTTTGGATTAGGCTTATGGTTAGCCCTAACCGTTAACCTAACATGGTACATGTTAGTGATCATCTTAACATACTCAATTTTAGGGTTAGCCTTAACCCTAGACATATGCTGCAGGCTCTACTCTTTAATGCAGATAACAGTTCCTGTCGGGCCAGGAAGTACATCACATTACAAACGGTCAGATCAGTTTCTGTTAAGTCAGCATGACTTGGGGTCATCCCTATGTTCCCCAGGTCCTTTGTTCCCCGGGTGTAAAGGGTTAGGGTCAGGTTTAGGGTTAGGGTGAGGGTTAACCCTAAACCTAACCCTACCATCACCAATCGGAGGAGAGCCATTCTAACCAATCACAGGCGAATCAGAGGCGAAAAAGGCGGTACTTGCCCCTACCATCCTACGAAAAAAAGATTTGCTCACAGGGTCCTATGTTCCCCGGTCACATACAAAGCGGGGAACATAGGACCCGGGGAACATAGGTACGCTCCCCATGACTTCATCAGCAACCAGCCTGCTCACAACACATAAAATCAGGCTGTGATTCAGCAGAGTTTGAACATGTGTCTTTAAATGAGGGGCTGGGGGTACCACTCTTCATAAAGTTACTTGGAGGTGGTGGGCCGATGTCACTGCTCTAGGATCGGTCCCGGGTGACAGGAAGCGACATCACTGCTGGCAGGCGGGAGCGCCTGGTGCGGGCGACCCAGGGAGTGAAGGCGGAGACCCGGGCATAGACCCCAGGGCGCCCGGGCCGTCCACAGCCCTTCCCGAACGAAGTCACGCCTGAACCACAGAGGAAGAACACGCTCGTTTAGACTGCTCTAACGACCGTAACCACCTGGGACTCACTGAGCAGTGTGTGTGCCTGTATTGATACTAAATGGTGGTGTATTACTGTGTATGAGTTTGTATGCGGGTATCTGTACCTGTGAGGGGCTAGGCTAGGTGTGTGTCTGTGAGGAGCTAGGCTAGGTATGCTAGGTGTGTATCTGTGAGGAGCTAGGCTAGGTAGGCTAGGTGTGTGTCTGTACCTGTTAGGACCCAGTGATTATCTTCTTCACATATGAGCGGACCTCCAGAGTCGCCCTGGGAACAGAATCAATAAAATAACAAATAACTTTAAATATCTTGGCAGTAGCTTAGCAATATCTAGCCTAGTAAAGTTAAATCTAGCGTAGTTCAACCTAGTAAGCATGCTAACCCAGTGTAACCTAGGGCAGTTTAACGTATCTTAGTTCAAATAACCGTTATTTAACCTAGTCTAGCATAGCCTAAACTAATGTAATTTAGCCTAGTTAAACGTAGACTCGTGTAGCCTAACCTGAAACTAGCATGGTTTAACCTAGCCAGTTGAACCTAGTCTATGTTCACCTTTTACCTAGCCTATCTTAGTTCAACGTCGTTTAATAACCTAGTTAATTAACCTAGTTTAATCTATCCTATCTTTACCCAGCCAGTTTAGCCTAGCAGGGCTGAGAGCAACCTAATTTAGCCTAGTTTAATTTGTCCTAGTTGTTAGTTTAACCTAGCCTAGCCCAGATTAACCAGGCCGAGCACAGCCTAACCTAGATAACCAACCCTAGCTTAGGTTAGCCTAGCCTAGCATATCCTAGTTCGACCCAACATAGTTTTGATTGAGGGATGTGAGTTACCTGACAGGAGTCAACCCCCCCTTCAGGAAACCCGGCGCACAGCATGGAGGAAGTGATGTTATACTCAGGAAGTTGCTGCTGGCACTGCTTCCTGTCCATCAGCGGAACCTGGGCCTCCTGGAGAACATTCACAAGGGAACCTGTCGAACCAGGATCAGGTTAGGTCGGTTTAGACCACGATGGATTAGTGGGTATATATATATATTTATTACACGGCTCTGCTGTAGAATGCACTTCACTTGAATGGGCCTTCCCGACTTCCGGCGGTCAATTTTTTTTGGATAATTGACTGTTGCTAAGCATATAATGACCGCTGGTCAAGGAATGTGGATTTTTTTGCCTCTGATTCACGCCTTTCGTATCACTCGGCAAATAGTCCGGTAACTTATCAACCTGAGCGTATTTGGTTGCTAAGCGACGTCAACGTATTTGGAAAACTATTTCTCTGCTGATCAAGAATGTAATAAGCGGGATAATGTACAGAACGCCAGTCATTATCGAAAAAATAAGCCCCTTCAGGCCCAAGAACCAAGACACCTCCGCTGCGCATCAGTGTCCGGTTCGCCCTGTCGGGGCTAGTTTTCCCGATAATTATCCTGATAATTATCCCTTACATATTTGTGCGGGTCATAATGAATGATGGTTCGTGTCGGTCGTCACCTTGCTCAGCATCGTACCCCCACCCAGCGATGAAACACTTCCCCCCTGCTGGGGGTTCCTCCCCCGCTTCTGGGAGACATGCTGGCTGCACCACATCTACACAATATACACACAACTTACAAAACAACAACACTCTTAATGATACACAATGGTTATTAGTTATATGGACTACTAGTTAGGTTCACTACAAGTTTGGCTTAACAGGTGACGTACGAGTTAGGTTGACTGGAGTCTCGAGGTGCATCATAGCGATGTCGGCCTGCTTGGTGAAACTGTTGTACTGGTTACTAGTTATATTAACTACTAGTGAGGTTAACTGGTTACATACTAGTTAGGTTGACTGGAGTCTCGAGGTGCATCATAGCGATGTCGGCCTGCTTGGTGAGTTTGTTGTACTGGTTATTGATGATGATCTGGTCCACTCTTCTGGGCTGGACGTCAGGGGAGCTCTGATCTCCCTGGCTATGCAGGCCCAGCACGGCGCTCCACAGGTTCACATGGATATTCTTCCTGGAAGTGAAAATGAAGGGTAGCTCATGTACTACGATGATGGTTACTATTATTTTGTCCGGTTGGCACCAGAATGAGTCCTAGTCCAGAACTAGGGCAGGATTCCTAAAGACTGCCAATAGCAGTTAGACTCTTGCTCTGGCATATGTGTCTGGCCCCCTGCCCGTTTGAGACAGATTTCCAGCAGACCTGTCCCAGACCAACCGTTAATCTGATATTGGGCAGGTTTAATATGATGACTGTACAGGAGCCCCCTATGGGAGCATCCAAGATGGCAGCAGTTTATATGTCACTTGTTTCATATTTCGCTGCTCTGATTGGTTGCAGGTCTGTTCAATTGCCTCCGTATTTGGCGTTTTGTCCTGCACCTGCTGATAAAGGCCCTCGGATGTCAAAAGTGAATTAAGAGGCTCCAGACCAGTGGCGGTTGGTGTTCAAAAATGTTGGCGGGGCAGAGTAATAGACAGGGGGTCCGAGAGTCCGAGGTTCCCCCCCCCCCCCCCCCCCCCCCCCATCATCATTTTTTTGAAATTTAATATATTTCATTACTTGTATTCTGGTGCATTTGGGGGATGGCCACTATTTACCTAATTTTTATTCAGATTCATAGCCTACATCCTGACTTGCAGGGCCTGGACAAGCTTACACTGCGTACACAGACCTACTTCATTGCCATTCCACCAGCCATTGCTATTTGACCCATTGTTGTTATTCTGATATTGAGAGAAATCATGATCACTGTCCTATAGCGTCCATTTTTTTGTGAGTCTCAATGTCTACTTCAAATGCAGTTAGGAATATTGGACAGTTGCTTAATTTTGTTTATATGCTACAGGCCGGAAGACTAAATTAATATGTAACTTACTTGCTCCTTTTAAGTATAACATTACTTGGGGAGTCCAATTCCTCCACTGAAAAGGGTGGAAAGTGCTTACAACTCTCTGCTAGCCTAGTTAGCGATCTATCTCTTCTCAACATGTAGTTGTGTTGCGCGAATGCTGCTGATGGAGGTAGCCCATTTTATTGATATGCTGAATTGTCCAATCATGTGGTGATAACAAAAAAGAAAAGCAATATCATTGGCCTGGGCCGCACACTGGTGCGACCCCAGGGCGAATTTTCTTGCGCCAATGAAAAGCTGTCTCTGCTTGATAGACAGCAAAAAAAACAGCAAGCTTGCATTGACTTCAACGCGGCCGGCGCCCCTGACTTTATTTCGAATGACCAATAAATAGCCTAGTCCAAATCATTGACTTTCAGACACATTTAAATGGTTGCTGGCAGTGACAAGTATATCACTCAATAAAACGAGGATCAACGCTATGTATTTTTGTTGATTTATTTTGTAATGATAATAGTTGATTAATAGTTGGCAGATATATTCAAGTGAATATTTCACGGAGGGGCGGCGCCCTAGCGCCCTCTATTGACCCACCGCCACTGCTCCAGACTAATGTGCATTTGAGAATTGGTCTGCAGATGTCAGGCTAGGGATGAAGAGAAGGTCCAGGGATCAAGTGAAGGCTCCAGGGATCAAGTGAAGATCTAGGGATCAAGTGCAGGTCTAGGGATCATGTAAGGGATTTAGATTAACTGGGGTCTGAGGTTATCTAGAGGCTACATTTTCCGAGTGGCTAGTTAGTAAGTAGGCTGGTTAGTTACTTGTAGACGCAGTGAGCTGCGGTAACCAGCCAATGGGGGTCGATCAGTGTGGCTCCACAGACATGCCGGTTCCGCCAATGGAGAGAGACGATCCATGGCCACGCCCCCTTCGCCGCATCGACCCCTCCCACCACTCTGACACTTTCTAGGAGAGGAACCAAGGAAAGGACACTATGACAGGACACAAGGAGATGACAATAGGACAGGAAAGAGAGGATAGAAGGAGGGGACTCTATATGAAAGGGTACGACTACAATGATGGAACACTATGAGTGGACAGAGCATCAAGCAGAGGACACAAGAAGAGGACACTAGGAGGGAAGACTAGGAGAGGACACTAGGAGAGGGCACTAGGAGGGGAGACTAGCTGAGGACACAAGACGAGGCCACTAGGAAAGAAGACAAGGAGAGGAAACCAGGAGAAGAGACAACTAGAGGTCACTAGCAGAGGAGACAAGGAGACGACAGTAGTAGAATAGAAAAGTGGAGGACACTAGGAAAGGAGACAAGGAAAGGCAACTGAGAAGGACATAAGGTATGGCCACTAGGAGAAGACTATGTCCTTTCTAGTGTCCTTTCTAGTGTCCTTTCTAGTGTCCTTTCTAGTGTCTTTTCTAGTGTCCTCCCCTTGTGAGAATTCACTAGGGGACCAGACAAGGAGGTAGATGAGACAAGAAGAGGAAACGAGGAGAGGATCATAGGAGAGGAAAGAAGAACCCTGGTTGCTGATGAATAATACTAATAGGGATAATGGACGGTTACCTTGACCGACCGATTGGTCTGCTGTGTCCTGTGTCTCCAACGGTCTGTGAGGGGTTGTGATCGGTACCAGACGAACACCACAAGCTGAAGACAGGAGTTCTGTTCAGTTTCAGAACACTGAAGATTGATTCATGTGAACAACTATGAAATGTAACAGAGAACAGTTCACTAACGTTGGTTCCCACATCTCAGTGAAATGACCTCCTCTCCAACACAGGTTTCACTACATAGCAGACAGAAAAGTCATAAAGTTATAAAGTATGTTTATACATTAGTTATGGTTCATTTCCTGATGGTAGTTTCATGGTCCTGGTGTGACTGGAGGTTAATGTTGTGGTTAATGTCAGTATGTAATGTGATGATTACTGTTTATTACTGGCTATGGTAGAGCTTATGTTTATGATTAGGGTGGTAGTTATGGTTTATTTCATGTTGTGGTGATGTTATTGTTCATGTGAACCTCATGGTAAGCTCCAGTGTTTTGTTGGGCTTGATGTTGATGCTGACAAACGGAGAATCCTCCCTCACTGCTGGTACCGAGACGGCTTGACCCGACCTGCAAACAGAATGAGTCCGTTATGAAGTCCTCTTTCCCAACAGGTGTTCCTACCTGTTGTCCAGGTGAGTGAGGGGTTCCTACCTGTTGTCCAGGTGAGTCATCCTACCTGTTGTCTATGTTAGTGAGGTGTTCCTACCTGTTGTCCATGTTAGTGAGGTGTTCCTACCTGTTGTCCATGTTAGTGAGGTGTTCCTACCTGTTGTCCATGTTAGTGAGTGGTCCAGGCAAGGGGTTCATACCTGTGTCCCAAGTAGGAGCAGGTGAAGTCTGACAGGTGTTGGCTCCAGTCCCGAGAGCAAACAGTGTAGTTGATGTCCTGGTCCTGGATCTGAAGACGCCTTGTTGTGTTAAACACTGGCATGTGCACTAGAAAAGTGCAAGTAGAACCAGGATTAGATGAGTTGAATAATAATAATCCTATCTCCTATGTTTGTACATATTGGTTCTTTTAATCTAGAATCTTTATCAAATCTAGAATATATTCTCATCTAGAATCGTGTTTTACGTAGAAAATGTTCTCACCACAGTCTGCCTCATCCGAGGCGTCAGGGCAGTCGACTACACCATCACAAAGAGCATTACCATGGATACAGTCTCCTAGGAGACACTGGTACTGGCCTTCTTCACATGGCTCTGAGAGGAAAGAACCAGGTAAGATAGAAGGACGACTTGTTCCACTAGTTTTTAACCATTTCTTAACTTGAAACCTCCTACTTGGAAGGCTAACTTAAGTAATGTTAATATTGTTTTTAAATAAATGGATAAACCAGTTAAAGCCTACTAAAAAGGGTAGCCCTACCCAATACAACAATACTACGGAGAGCTTACATCTCGTCGTTAAAAAAAAGCTTTAAAGAGCTGAACTAGTAACAGGTTGTTTAACTAGTTGTTAACTAGTGGAACTTCTAACCTGGAGAGCCAAAGTTCAAAACCAGAGCGGAACTAGTACCATGTTGTTGTTTAAATAGTTGTTAAACTAGTTGTGAACAAGTCGTGAACTAGTGGAACTTCTAACCTGGAGAGCCGATGTTCAACCCGGAGGTGAAGTTGGCTTGGAACCCTCCACCCGCTCCGCTGCTGTCTGTCACAAACCTCACTGTCACCTGATTGGCTGTGGAGACCAGGTCGGGGGCGGGTCTGTCGGTGCCTGTAAAGACTCCTGGGAGGGGAACCACTGCCGCTCTTAATGCTTTGGATTTACCTTTCTATTTGTTTTGGTAAGAAATTCAGAAGCACTTTAGAAAAACTGCCACCTTCAGGCATTAAGAAATTAGTAGTAAATAGCGAATTCCACAACACAAATTCAATATTAAGCCATTCATAATCATATAAATCAGCATTTATAATGTTGTAAACCTGACCTAGGAGCCGAGAGTCCGGCCCCGACCCGTCTCGGACCTCCACCACGTCATAGGTGGCCTCCACGTCAAAGTGAAGGAAGTGGAGTCGGATGTTCCATCCTTCTCTGGCGTGGAGCGTCCACAGGCCTGCACCGCAACGCAACAAGGGAGTTAGTGACCCTTTTATACTAATACATCCACTTCACCTTGACATAAATAGGCTTAGTTTCCGTGTACTTTAGATGCAGTTAACTATGTTTCTGTAGTTTAAACATACAGTTGGTTATGTTCTTGTAGTTTTAACACACAGTTAGTGATGTTACTGTAGTTTTAAAATACAGTTGGTTATGTTTCTGTTGTTCTAACATACAGTTGGTTATGTTCTTGTAGTTTTAACACACAGTGATGTTAGGCTACTGTAGTTTTAAAATACAGTTGGTTATGTTTCTGTTGTTCTAACATACAGTTGGTGATGTAACTATAGTTGTAACATAGACTTGGTTGTGTTTCTGTTGTTCTAACATACAGTTAGTGATGCTACTGTAGTTTTAACATAGACTTGGTTGTGTTTCTGTTGTTCTAACATATAGTTAGTGATGTTACTGTAGTTTTAACATACAGTTGGCTTTGTTTCCGTAACTGTGAGGGAAGTTCGGAGAGCTGAAGGTGGAGTTGGGCTCCCAGAGGTCAAAGGGTCCCCCGCAGTCAGCTGAGGAAAAGAAACAAAGGGTTAAGGTCGGTAACTAATAACCAGGGGTAAGTTGGGGTAAGTTAGGGTTAGTGAGTACCAGGGATGACGGGTGGGGTAGTTGGTGGAGGGACGTTGGTTGGTTCAGGCGGGGCCGCTCCACAGGGTGCGCCGGTCAGGATGATGTCATCTAGAGCAATGTCATTCCTCATACCGCCTCGCTTCAGCGCCTCGAACACGACCTGATACACAGGAAGTACAGGAAGTCATTTAGTCAGACAGGAAGTCATTCTGACAGACAGGAAGTATAGGTAGTCATTATGTCAGACAGGAAGTCATTATGTCCGACAGGAAGTCATTCTGGCAGACAGGAAGTATAGGCAGTAATTCTGTCAGACAGGAAGTCATTTTGTTCGACGGGAAGTCATTCTATCAGCCAGGAAGTATAGGTAGTAACTCTGTGAGACAGGATGTCATTATGTCACAAATGGAGTCACTCTGTAATCTTTAAATAGTTTATTATAAATGGTTATTAAAGTGTTGAAGTGAAATGAATACTGAGTCTTTCTGGTGCTAACCATGGTTTCCGTTGTTAGGTTAAGGGTCACCTGACCCAGGTTCCAGTTGTCTCCATAGTTACCGTCTCTTTGGAACACGATAGTGGAGGATGACGTCATGTTTGGTTTAGATGATGGCAGCTCACTGAGTAGCACCCTCAACCTATATACGTGTTCACCAAACATGTGGTACCTAAACAAATATGGTAACTAGATTATACATTAATGTATATTTTTATATTTATTTCAAATTTCAAAATTCGAAATTTACAGAATAATTTACCAGAATTTGAGACAAATGGGTTGAGGGGGCGGAGTCAAGGGAAGACTGTAGACGTAGTAACTGCTCTCTAATTGGCTCGGACTCCTTGGCGTCACAAGGTAATAACCTGTAATTGGTCAAAACTGAGACTCAGTCACGTGGGTATGGTTAAAACAATCCAACCCAAAATCAACCCTAGCAAGAGGCCTGCCCTAGAAAACCTCCCATAATAACCTCCCCTTAGTATCCTAGGTAACCTAGGCTGTTGCCATAGTAACCTGAGTGGGGTTGCCAAAATAACCTGAGTAGTTGCCAAGGGTGTGGTCGGCGCTGGGCCCAGTCAGGGGGGGGAAGGTTTGGCCGCTGGTTCGAATCCAGGTGTTGCCCTCTGCCGGGTTCTGCCTCCAGAAACACATGCCTTGCTCAAAGGAACAGGTGAGCTTCTGCTCATCTGGAGAAAATTATACATGAAAGTTAGGCAAGTTAGGCATAGTTCATGTAAGATTAGGTTATATTATATTATATAATGTTATTTTGTCTTATATAAGCTTGTATTAGATGAGGTAATATTATATTAAAGTACTTTAGAATATATTGTTATGTTATATGTTATGTTATTTAATATCGTGTTAGATTATATTACAACTGTTCTGAAAAAAGATTATATTACATTAAAGTATATTGTATTAGATGGTAGTATCGTTGCTCTGAAGACAGAGGAGATTAGGATAGATTAACGTGGACATATTATACCACCTGGTGTTACAATATGTCCCCTGTAAAGGGGACATATTATACCACCAGGTGTCACTATGATTAGCCCCCACAAGCCATTTCGAAAATCCGCCCCTTATGACATCACAGGTGGGCGTGTCCACCTAGATGTGTGCTGGATAGATCAGTCTACCAGCCTACCCAGTGGACTGTGGTAAACGTTGCTCATCTATCCAGCACAGATCTAGGGGTACACGCCCACCTGTGATGTCAGAAGCTGCATATTTTCAAAACCGCTTTTAATGGCTAATCACACTGGCACCTGGTGGTATAACATGTCCCCTTTAAGTGTGATGACCTTACCGCTGAGGTTGGAGGTGTTGGCAGCCTTGTATGTGGCTCTGAACCCTGGCAGGTTGTTGTACTCATCAGAAATAAACAGAACAGTTGATTGGTCCTGAAGAAGCCACACGTTTCCTGGGGGGGCGGAGCCTGACAGCACAGCTGGGAGTGACAATAAGATGTTTTATCTATCTATCTATAAATCTAGACCAATATAGCTATTGATGCTCAAACACCAGTGTGTTGCCCCATTCGGAAATAGATAGTTAATTAACAAAGAAACCGTCCTTTAAAGTAATAATCGTCCAGATTATTATTATAAAAGAAGTCGACAATAAACAGTAGAACACCGAAAGTAGATGAATGACAATAGACTGTAGGTAGACCGTAACTCAATGCATTTTTGAAAAGACTTCCATACTTCTGTGACCGTACTTACATACAAGACGCTTTTCCGTCCCGACGCCCTCATAGAGACTCAGTGCGTCGGTTTCCTCTTCAGTCTCAAACCCCTGAAAGCTGATCTCTACGGACAAGCCCTTCTCTACCCTAAACACAGTGGCAGAAGAACCATGATGAAGGACATTCTCCTGCTATTAACACCAACGCACTGTAGGCACAGAAAGAGAGACACAGAAGAGAAACAGTATAGTAGAGACAGTAGATGGTGGAGGTTCAGTGGAGAGGCAGTAGAGATGGAAGATACGGTAGAAACAGGAGAGACAGTTAAGAAAGTACAGACATTACATATGCAGAGAAATGGAGAGATTCAGTTGAGAGAGCCAATAGAGCCAGTAAAGGGACAGTAGAGAGACAGTAGATAACTGTAGAGTCAGTAGAGAGACAGTAGATAACAGTAGAGAGACAGTAGATAACAGTAGAGTCAGTAGGGATAGTAGAGAGACAGTAGAGATCAGCAGAGAGACAGTAGAGAGACAGGAGAGAGACAGTAGAGAGACGGGCGAGAGACAGGAGAGAGCCAGCAGGTACCGTATAACCCAGCGGCACTGAGTATTGCTATCGTACGACTCCGCGTGGAAGGATCCAGTTGGTCCCGTCAGGAGAAACTGTCCATCACATGCTGTTGCTGTGGAGACAAGCAACTATCCTGTGATTTCTTCGTCATGTTCGAATGACATGGCAAGATCAGCTTTCAGTCTACGTTTTATTATTTTTTTCCTATGGAGTTGAGCATTGAAGCTAAGCTAGCATTGGCAATATATCTATAGTAACCCATCCCTCATGCTAACCTAACCCAAACCCAATTTTGGCTATATTACCCTAACCATAATCCAACCCCTTAAACTCTACCCATATCCCAACCCCCTTAACCCAAACACAACCCCCGAATAACAACCCAACCCCCCAACACTAACACAACCCCCTAACCCTGTTTTACCGCAGACTTCTTGCTCTTCATCAAAGCCATTGGGACAGTTCTGCAGTCCATCGCAAAATAACACATCTGGGACACAGAAGGCCAGATCTCCACAGGCCCTCTGGGCGGGGGGGCACCCCCATGCTGAGGAGGAAAAATCGCCCCCATCAGGTACTACATGCACATTACATGGCTATATATATATTTTATATATATATATATATGTACCTCCACATTGTTTAATATATTTTATATGTTACTTCATGTGGAGATACATATAGTTATGTGTTATATGTTATGGTTTTATGCCATTTCATGTGATAATGATATATTATAGGCTATAAAGCTGCTCACCAGCTGTCGTAGAACTTCTTCCTGGCGTAGGCAGAGCTGTGTTCTCCTCTTCTCTCTCTGAGGACAAGGTGTTTCATCAGCAGCAGCCCTAAAGTAACCCTAACCCTTAACCCCCTAAATGAACCCTTACCCATAACCCTAACCCCTCTGTTATCAGCAGCACCCTAAACTATGGTTCATGTATCAGAGTAAAAACAGTCGAATTGAACTGCCACCCCCAGATAGTTTGGTTGGACATTGTAGCCTCCCCCACAACATAATACACATGGTAAATGTAGACACTCTAATCTACCAATAATAATTGGTATATTAGATAATATCATGGCAAACTAATATAATATAATTTAATGTCATAAATCATCAATCATACTACTTCCAGAACACTGTGATGTTGATTGACGTGTTTTGGTTGGCTGCTGGTTTGGATAATGTGTCTACCTGTAATTTGGATACTGCTTCTGTCAATCACCATAGGGCTAGGGCTCTGAAGCCCCGCCCTCAGCTCCTGCTGCGCCTGCTGGGCTGTGACAGGTCCATGGAACCAAAGGTCAAAGGTCACCAAGACACTCCCCCTGCTGGACATCCATGACATCACACACCCTTCTGCTACCCTTCATACTGATACTCTATTGGTAATACTGATACTCTATTAATACCCTATTGATACCCTTCATACTGATACTCTATTGATACTCTACTGATACCCTCCATACTGATACTCTATTGATACTATACTCATACCCTTCATACTGATACTCTATTGACACTATACTGATACTCTAATGATACTCTACTGATACTCTACATACTGATACTCTATTGATACTATACTCATACCCTTCATACTGATACCCTACATTCTGATACTCTATTGATACTCTACTGATACTCTATTGATACTGATACCCTACATACTGATACTCTATTGATACTCTGCTGATACTCTATTGATACTACATTCTGATACTCTATTGATACTCTACTGATACCCTACATTCTGATACTCTATTGATACTATACTGATACTCTATTAATACCTATTGATACCCTACATACTGTTACTCTATTGATACCTTACTGATACCCTAAATATTGATATGTCGATATATTATGTTATAATAATGATATTATTCTAATGAAATGATTATGATGATATGATATCAGGTGTAAACCTGAGGCTGACCTGAAGGTCGTGACCTGGCAGGATGAGTAGTCTCCGTTGCTCCACAAGGCGTCCGACACCTGCAGGTTCACAGGTCACTGGGGTCAGAGGTCTGGTGTTATATGAGCTGTATTTCGCATATGAGAGAAAAACTGCTCCAACAGAGCCGATATGTCAGTCCCATCCTCATGTGGACCTTGATACTGGAGTCTGAGACAGCAGAACATCTACGGGTACGAGGTGTTTGAGATCGTGTGTTTTTTGAGGCTATGTGTTGTAGTGCAGGGATACTTTAACATTTTCTCCTTGGGACCCAAAATACAATCTCAGTGTGTCCCTGGAACCCAACCGACACCAAGAACTAGTGAACCTTCCGGTCACTACAGGTAGACTACAGAAGAAGTGGAGCTACATTGAGGCTTGTCTGTAGCGTGTTGGAGTTGGAGTTGGAGTAGTTACCAGGAGCTGGATGTCGAAGGCCAGGGCCTTAAACTGAAGACTAGAGGAGTTCTTCAAGTCGTCAGTAAAGATAACTCCTTCTGTGATCGTCAAGCGACCCTCCAACGGCGATCTATCTGAGGACCACCAGGGAGAAACCATCCTCGTCATCATTCTATTCACCACCATTTAGTTGTAATAAATAAGTAATATTTGGTTGTTTTAGATACGAGTTATACTTATTTATATTGATCGTGAGCTATATTTAGTTGTATTATGAGTCATATTTCTATGCGAGTTATATTTGGTTATATTCAAGTTATATTATATATGGTCAATTATATGAGTTATTTCTGGTTATATCTGAGTAGTATTTAGTGATTTAATGGGTGATTTGCTCCTACCATCTGGTCGTAGGCTGAGCCAGGACACAACCAGGAGTCCAACACACAGGAGGAGGAGAAGAAAACACAAGACGAACAGGAGAACCTCTGACCACGATTTCTTCCTCATGGTGCTGCCCTAAACCAAGGACAGAACGTCACCATATATCTAACCCCAGCATACACATGAATATTACCACCTAACCCCAGCATTAAAATAACTATAACCACCTCATCTCAGGATCGAACTTTACTATACCAACTAACCCCAGAGTGGAACACAACTCTGATCACCACTATGTTAATCTCTTGAAGGATAACTAATATATGATTTAATACATTTCTCACTTTATATTTAAGTGATTTAAAGCTGAATTAGTGATAAGTCTTTAATTACTCACAGAAGAACCTATAAAGGGCGATCCCTTCAGCTGCTTAGATGTTTCCTCGGATGTGGTCTTTATGTTTACCTTCCTCTGTGGTCTCCAGGACATTCAAGTGTATTAGTGGAACGCTTCCTTAAGACTTAGAGAGATAAAACAGCTAATGACCCAAACTCACATGGCTATTAGGCTTTAATCAGCGTCTCAAGTCCAAAACAGATGAGATATGTCTTTCACTCTATAGCTCAAAGGTCACCAGGATCAACCTGTAACCTTACAGCCTACTGACTACACTCCGCTATATACTGACACCCAGTACTGATACTGCGCTACACTTTTATTTGTATTACTGAGGCCCAGTATGCATATTTTAAATACAGGACGCAAACCATTATATACCTGCCTCATCTAATCTAATAAACACACATACTGTACAACCATTATTAAGAATATAAACACAATTTTATTAATAGACAGTAAGTACAATAGTCAAACAACACGACTATAATACACTGTGAAACATCAGTGCACTAAAAAATTTAAGATGAGCTTATTCGTCACCTGTTAGCAGTATTCAAGTATGCAATAAGCGTATAAAAATAATGCTTGATTTCTTAATCTCTGCGGCCCTGTGGCCAATGCTTAGCAGCCTGGTATTGGTCCGCGGCCCGGTGGTTGAGAACCTCTGCCATAGACCAAGTACTGATAGTGTACGCTAGTCACAGTAATGATACCACCCTAGACTTGATACTTTACCCTCCTAGACCCAGTACTGACACTGTACCTTAGACCCACTTGGTCTAGTACTGATTTTAAATGTTTAATGATAAATTCTTATTTAATAATTTCAATTAAAATACTTTTATACTTTTTTTCATACTTTTTTTTTTAAGTATTCATATTTAAAACGCAGAGTAGTTCGGCCCTGCCCACAACCCTACACAGTATGAACTAGGTCCCGCCCACATCTCTTCGCTGTAAGAGTTAGGTCCCGCCCACATCTTTTCATTTACAGTTAGGCCCCGCCCACATCGTCATCGTAATAGTTAGAGAGATCGATTTTCTATTTTTAGTTCACATTTCCTATTCTTTCAAATCAAGTAAATATAATTATCAGTTAATTTAAGAAATTGACCATTTATAATAATGTTCTTATCGTGATTTGAACACAAAATCACCTTATAATTCAAACATCCATATAAAAAAACATAAAAATAATCAAGCAGAATAATGCAGAATGTTACCTAAATAATAAAAAAGTTTTTACTATATAATAAAGATGACATTATAGTCGTATAATGTCATAATGCCAAATAATTGCAATGTATGCAAGATGTTACATGGTTTATACTGTAGTTGTCGATTTTATTATGTATAATATACCATATATATTATAATTATATAGTGTATACAATGTTTCTCTCAGCAGACATGATGATATTGTTTGTATAAAATAGTTTTTAGAAGTATTACAAATAATATACTATATCACGTATTATATGAACAGACATTGTCATATAGTATCTATTATAAAGTATACTATATCATGTACCATATA